>OZ030016.1:18065210-18597710 GCA_964023405.1 Apodemus agrarius | reverse complement strand
GTGTGCCTCTGTGTGTGTATGTGTGTGTGTATGTGTATGTGTGTGTGTGAAGTATGTATGTCCAAGCACATATGCTCCTCAGTGCACTCTTGGAAAGTGCAGAACAGCTTTTGCGAGCCGGTCCTCCCTCCCGCCTTGCAGGTCTCTCTTGCTCTCCCTGCCACGGTGTACTCCAGGCTTTGGCTTGAGAGCTTTGCGATAACTCTGCCATCTTGGTGCAGGAGTCCTGGGATTACAGACACTGCCTGCATCCGGCTCTCGTGTGGGCTGCAGCCACTGAACTCAGGTCGCCAGGCTTGCGTGGGACTTTCACCCACTGAGCATCTCCCCAGCCACCGTGCACTGGATTTCTGGGGAGAAACAGTCTGACAATCGTCTACCACTGAGCTCCACCTTCGACCCTAAAACGACTTTTCGAACTACGCCTGTCAGATTTGTCCCCCTGAGTCTCTAATACACGAACAGCTTTTATTATTTTCCCTTTGTACAGAGCCTGTTTTCCTGGTTCCATGTGTGCTCTGTGTTTTGTTGCTGTTCTTGTTGAAACATGGATGTTTTTACTTAATACTGTGGCATCTCTGAAAAGAAAAGAAAATCAGATTTTTCCTTTCCCTGAATCGGCTCCTTTTCTTTTCTTTGTTTTAATTTGTATTGTAATTTTATTTATTTTTTATTTTCTATTTTCTATATTCTTTGTTTACATTCCAAATGCTTTCCCCTTTCCCAGTTCCCCCATCTCCATATGTCCCATAAGTCCTCTTCTCTCCGCCCATTCCCCAGTCACCCCCCTCCCCATTTTTTTGTTCTGGTACTCCCCCTACGATACTGGATCAAGTCTTTTCAGGACCAGGGCCCTCTCTTTCCTTCTTCTTGGGAATCATATGATTTGCTAATTGTGTCTTGAGTATTCAGAGCTTCTGGGCTAATTATTATCCACTTATCAGTGATTGCATTTCGTGTGTATTTTTCTTTTACTTTTTAAAAAAACATATACATAAGACGGAGTCTCACTGTATAGCTTCATACAGTCTCAAACTCATTGCGGAAAGCCAGGCTGGCCTTGAACTCATATTCTCCCGTCTGCTTTCTAAGTGCTCTTATTAAAGGAATGTATGTCCACTTGGTAACAGGCTATCTCTGTGCTCTGGGTCAGTCTGAATTGTCCTTCAGGCCTCTTCCAGCCTACCCTTCCTGTAGGCCTGTATGATGATTATTTTATTGCTTACTTAACTTTTTATTTTTTTGCAGAGACAGGGCAACCTTTGTCAGGAGGGTTTATGTTAACTCATGGTTTGAGAGTATAGTTCATGAAGGTAGGGATGGCAAAGGTACAGTGGCCAGTCACAGTGCATCTGCTACCAGGAAGCGGAGAGAAATAAGAGCTAGTGACCCGAGCCCGTGCACTGTGTCCCTCAGGCCCAAGGAGGCTCTGTGTCAGTCACACTCCCTTGGAAGTGTCCCAAAGACACTCCCTGAGGTTGCTTTCCTAGGCCTGTAATCTTCCACGTTGATAATCAAGATTAACTGTCGCAAGCCCAACCCTTATCAACACATCTTAACGCATCACTTTTACATCATGACGATCTACTCTTTAACACCGTCCCCATAATCTTGAAACTGTTCAGGTTTTGAAACAGACACTGTTCAAAACTCCAAAGTCTAAAGTCTCTTCTAAAATTCAAGGAAAACTCTAAAGTGTAAGTCCCTGGGAAATCAAAGAAATCAATCGACAAGACTGGCTGTCACATCTGGTATTTCTCATCACAGATTCAAGATGAAAAGACTGATTGTCAGAGGGATATTCTTTTTCCCACCACAGACACAGTTAGTTCATTAATGTCTAAATGGTCTGGCGAGGGCGGGGAAGGAGCAGGGACGTCCCAGCCCCTCAGAGGCTCGGGAAGCTCTCTATAGAGGTGGAAGCTCTCTACAATGAAGGGAGATACAACGACCGGATGGCCGTTTCTTTTCAGGGCTTCTGAGATCAAGAGCGCGATATCATGATTTCTGGTACTTGGAAGACCTTGTCTCTGGGAACACAAGCACAGCTGCTTGGTAGACGGTGGGCGTGAGGAGGAGAGGCAGGGCTGGGATTGGTCGGAATTAATCAGTTTATCACCCAGTCCTGGAAGTTGCAAACCTTAACCCACTGACCTCCAGCACCACTGTTGTTACCTCAGACTCTTGGTGCAATTGTTCAGGAGAGAAAGGAGACTGTTGCTTCTTAACCCTGGACTTCCTGGAATCATCTCACCACAGTGTGCTTTAAGCATCCTACCGTCCTTCATGTTAACCTGAGTGAATTCCTGTTCTTGCTTATGTCCATGGAGCCGGCGTGTATGGGGGTTTGAAATACAGTCCAAGAAGCTAGATACTACATAGGATTGCTATGTAAAATCATGTGTACTGGTAAAAATGCCACTGGATTTATTTGTATGTGTTTGGCTCTGTTTGGGAGACACTAGATGCTTTTAATATAATTGTCTTCCTGATAGGCTTTTCAGTTTGAAGTACTATAGTTATTAAGTTCTATGTACAATAACACCCCTACTCAGGTTCCTTTCTTTTTTTTTTTTTTATTGTATCTATACATTTTTTTTATTTTCTATATTCTTTGTTTACATTCCAAATGCTTTCCCCTTTCCCAGTTCCCCCCTCACCATATGTCCCATAAGTCCTCTTACCCCGCCCCCATTCCCCACTCACCCACCAACCCTTTCTCTGTTCTGGTACTCTCCTACAACACTGGATCCAGTCTTTTCGGGACCAGTGTCCTCTCCTTCCTTCTTCTTGGGAATCTTTTAATTTGCTAATTGTGCCTTGAGTATTCAGAGCGTCTGGGCTCTTTAATATCTACTTATCAGTGATTGCATTTCATGTGTATTCTTTTGTGATTGGGTTAATTCACTTAGGATGATGTTTTCCAGATCTAACCATTTGCCTACAAATTGCATGAATTCATTATTTTTAATTGCTGAATAGTATTCCATTGTGTAAATATAACACATTTTCTGTATCCATTCCTCCTTTGAGGGACATCTGGGCTCCTTCCAACTTCTGGCTATTATAAACAAGGCTGCTATGAACATTGTGGAGCATGTATCTTTATTGCATGCAGGGGAATCCTCTGGGTATATGCCCAGGAGTGGTATGCCAGGGTCCTCTGTAAGTGACATGCCCAATTTTCTGAGGAACCGCCAGACTGATTTCCAGATTGGTTGTACCACCTTGCAATCTCACCAGCAGTGGAGGAGCATTCCTCTTTCTCTACATCCTTGCCAGCACTTGTTGTCTCTTGAGTTTCTATTTTTTTATTATTATTATTTTCTATATTATTTGTTTACATTCAAAAGGCTTTCCCCTTTCCAGTCCCCCCCTCACCATATGTCCCATAAGTCCTCTTCCTCCCCCCATTCCCCAATCACCCCCCTCCCCACCATTTCTCTGTTCTGGTACTTTCCTATAAAATCGGATTTAGTCTTTTCTGGACCAGGGTCCTCTCCATCCCTTTTCTTGGGAATCTTTTGCTTAGCTAATTGTGTCTTGAGTATTCAGAGCTTCTGGGCTCATTAATATCCACTTATCAGTGATTGCAATTCATGTGTATTCTTTTGTGATTGGGTTGACTCACTTAGGATGATATTTTCCAGATCCAACTATTTGCCTACAAATTGCATGAATTCATTATTTTTAATTGCTGAGTAGTATTCCATTGTATAAATATACCACATTTTCTGTATCCATTCCTCCGTTGAGGGACATCTGGGTTCTTTCCAGCTTCCGGCTATTATAAATAAGGTTGCTATGAACATAGTGGAACATGTATCTTTATTGCATGCAGGGGAATCCTCTGGGTATATGCCCAGGAGTGGTATGACAGGGTCCTCTGGAAGTGTCATGCCCAATTTTCTGAGGAACTGCCATACTGATTTCCAGAGCAGTTGTGCCATCTTGCAATCCCACCAACAATGGAGGAGTGATCCTCTGTCTCCACATCCTCGCCAGAACCTGTTGTCTCTTGAGTTTTTAATCTTAACCATTCTGACCGGTGTGAGGTGGAATCTCAGGGTTGTTTTGATTTGCATTTCCCTGATAGATCTAGAAAGAACAATTCTTAAATTCATCTGGAGTAACAAAAAACCCAGGATAGCTAAAACTATTCTCAAGAATAAAAGGACTTCTGGGGGAATCAATATTCCTGACCTCAAGCAGTACTACAGAGCAGTTGTGTTAAAAACTGCATAGTATTGGTACAGCAACAGGCAAGTAGATCAATGGAATAGGATTGAAGACCCAGAAATGAACCCACAGAGTTATGGTCACTTGATCTTTGATAAAGGAGCTACAACCATCCAGTGGAAAAAAGATAGCCTTTTCAACAAATGGTGCTGGTTCAACTGGAGGTCAACATGCAGAAGAATGTGAATTGATCCACTCTTATCTCCTTGTACTAAGTTCAACTCCAAGTGGATCAAAGACCTCCACATAAAGCCAGACACACTGAAACTAATAGAAAAGAAACTGGGGAAGACCCTGGAGGACATGGGCACAGGGGGAAAGTTCCTGAACAGAACACCAATAGCTTATGCTCTAAGATCAAGAATTGACAAATGGGACCTCATAAAATTACAAAGTTTCTGTAAGGCAAAGGACACTGTCAGAAGGACAAAATGGCAACCAACAAGGTGGGAAAAGATCTTCACCATCCCCACATCCGACAGAGGGCTAATATCCAATATATACAAAGAACTCAAGAAGTTAGACCCCAAAGAACCAAATAACCCTATTAAAAATGGGGTACAGAGCTAAACAAAGAATTTTCACCTGAAGAAATTCGAATGGCTGAGAAGTACCTTAAGAGATGTTCAACATCATTAGTCATCAGGTTCCTTTCTAATGAAGACTTGTCTCTCTACATTCCTTCCCGAGTGTGTCCATTTCTGAACTCATTCCTGACCTGAAAAGGACAGATCCTTGTATTTTCAGATCATAGTTTAGCTCCTAACCACGACTGGAGTACTTCGAGCTTTGGAAGTATCTGGACTTGATAGCAGAGGTAACAAACTAATCGGAAGCCTAAGGCAGGGGAATTATGGGTTAAAAGCCTGTCTGGGTTACAGCATGAGTTCAAGGCCAGCTAGGTGACTAGTGAGGCCTATGGGAGACACTGAACTAAACTAAACTGGCTGAAGGTAGAACTCAGTGGAAAGATATTTGCCTACCACATGCAACACCTTGATCTTGGTCCCCAGTAACATACAGCCCCCACCCACCGAAATGTATGCATGAGTTTAGAAGTAACTTTTTATGTCCCATCAGTGTGACCTAAATCTGGAAATTTTGTATTACCTCTCAGTGTGTCAAGATATAAACTATATTTATAACACTAAGAACTTCATTTATATCTTACGAACTCAGGATCATTTTATAGGGTGCCTACAGGGTGTCTATAAAGTGTCTATGGGGTATCTACAGGGTGTTTAGTCACCTGAGGTTGCCTAGGACTACGCAGTTTTTAGCACTGACGACTCTGTAATCTAGAATCCCCCCCAGTACTGGGAGAAATCTGGGCAGCTCTTTACCTGATTTGGCTCAGAAACAATGCTGTTCTTTTGAAGTCACATGACTCTTCTCTGTCTGAGGGTAGCAGGTGCCTGCTAATTTTGCACATTCATCAGAACTAAAGTTCTTAACAGTCACAGACTGTTGGCAGTTCCGAGCAAGAAGGGAGTTGAGAAATCTCACTCTGCAAGCACCCCATTTTACAGATGAATAGAGACCTCAATTGCACTGACAAGATGAAGCTGTCTGCTTCCACCCTGGCTGCTATCGGACCAGATTTCTGTAATATCTTCAAACTGCTCCTTTCTCCCTAATTAAAAACAAAACATTATGCCGGGAGATCAGCTACAGTATCAGGAAAAAGCAGCAGTTAGTTTGGAATTGTCCAATCATCTTTTTTTTTCTAATGCCTCTATTTGCGTCATAGGCATCTTAACCTCCCCGGTGTCTGAAGTTTTACGTCCCTTGTGAATTACTCGTTTTATCTGAGTGTGAAAAAAATATGGTCAGGTTAATTAGGTTGAATTTTAATAAGATCCCAAAGTAATTTTACACAATAGTTCCTGAAAAAAAAAAAAAAGAAATTAAATGTGATGATTGCAATGATCGGACCTAAAATAGAAGCTATTCAGGAAAGAAAATAAACACAGTAATGAGAGAAAGACAGTGTGTAGATGTACCAATAGAGGTTTCTTCTTAAAATTACACAACCACATGTTGTTGTCTTCAAAGATTACTAAAGTTTTGATTAAAAAAAAAGACTTTCAGGGTGTACTAAACTTCAAACACCTGAATCCCATACTTAGTCACCGTGATTGAATCCATATGAACTCCACTCTGGAAATGTCTGATTTTTAATAAACTTCAGAGGTAATATTGAGGCATTTGTTTTGTGTGGTGATGTCCAGGTGCCACAGAGCTGGGCTTTCAAACAGGAAAGGCTTTACTTTGTATTGTGTGTATGTGTGTGTAAGGGCACATGAACAGAGGCACTCGCAGAACACAGAGGTGTCGGCTGGACTTGCAGAAAGGTCTGAGCCACCCAGCATGGGTGCCTGGAACTGGCCCGGGAAGAGCAGGAAGTGCTCTTAACCACCGGACCTTCCTCGTTTTCACTAAGGAAAATACACAGACATAGTAATTTCCCAGACTTAATTTTTATGATGTTAGGGACCATGGTCCTTACTTTAAAGAGAGCATTCATTGAAGGAAGCAGAAGTTGATTAATAGAAAATATGAAAAATGAGAATTTTTACATTGAAATTTCACTTTGATGTTTTCACCTCAAGGCTCTGAAAGAAAACCTGATCTATACTTATGGGGGTGAATTCCTCCAGAGAACAGCGGACATGCACAAAACAAACTGGGCCTTCCACATGTGACCGTAATAAAGACAGAGGCAGAGGCCAGAATCTTTCCAGAGTTCAGCATTTTTCAATCTGAAATTGACTTGACTGGAGAGATAGTCTCACCCGAATTCAATGGAGAAGAAATGGCTGTGTCCTGTAACCTGTGATAGAAGTACTTCTTATTAAGTGTATGTTTACGTGATCACGCACACATGTCTGTGTACCTTGAAAAGTCCTCTGGGAAGCTAGAATAAGTCCCCAGGTTCTTTATTAGCAGAAAGGATTCCCCAGTTCCTTTACCTAATGCTATAGCAGAAGACATGCTTGGAAATTAATTGGACAAACTGTAAAACCAGAAACCTGACCACTTGTGGTCATTAAAAATCCCAGGGTACTTTCTTTATGGCAGGTGGAACTCTGGACAAATTCCAACTCTGATAATTAAATTTCAATCTGCCCAGCTTCCTTGTACGCTTTCCATTGGACTCTGTTCCCTTTCAATGTTTAATTGCAGTAGATTTGTACATTAATAGAGAACGCATAGAAACTTACGGTATAGTGAACTATTGTCTCTGAGTCAGGGACCGTGAGTCACTGCCTTAGTTGACAGGCACATTTTTTTTTTTTTTTTTTTGTACGAAAGGGAAATGGTCGTCTCTGGCGTGACATGGCTCTATTCCTGAAAAATTAAAACTATTACAATTCTAGTGCATAATAAAAAGGGGATGCTCCTTCACCCTTAAAGAACGGACGGACATCGGTGTTAGTCTGACCTTGAGCTCCAGCTCCTCCTGCCTCAGTCTCTGCCTTAGCACAGGGATTACAACCACATAAGGCGCTCTTCTGTAATGACTCCTGCTACAAAGAGCATAGGCAAACTTTATTATCAGATCAACTTTATGTGCTCAGGGAAAACAGTCACACGAAAATGAAGTGACTAAGCCCAGGCCCTGAAGCAGAAGCCAACTTAAAAACAGCAAGGCATGCTGGTAATCTGTGCAGGGCTGGAGAGCCGGTGTAGACTTTGCCTCCACGTGACTTATAATAAATGATCAGTCTGTTTCTTATTGACTGTCGTTCCGTGGTAAGGAAGTTGGGGGTAGGGTGGGGGGGGCAAGGTGTTTTTCTGTGAGAGTTGTGTCTTGTCCCTCACAAGTTGTTTTATAAAGAAAAATTCTTTTTTATTAGGAAAATGCATTTTATTGGGATTACTTAAGGCATACAGCATGATCTTACAGACAGATGTAAAAAAGTTACCACAGCAATCACTTTGGTTATGTGTGTGTCCATGTGCTTGTATGTGAGCATGTGTACGGAAGTCAGTCAAAGTTGGGCGTTGTTCACAATTACCCTTGACTTTATTCTTTTTATTCTCACTAAACCTAGAGGTTGACAATTCAGCTAAGTTGCCTGGAACACAAGCCCTGATGAGCATTCTCTACCTGCCTGTCTCCCGGTGTAGGGCTACACACACACACACACACACACACACACACACACTGTTCCATGAAAACTGCTTCACCATCAGCCAATCGCATAATCAGCCCAAAATTTAAGATGTCGCAGTGAGCAAGTCGAGGGTTATTTCACTATGTATTCTGTGACAATTCTACTGTTGCCTTAAGGCAATGATGACCAAAGGAATAAAAAAAAAAAAAAAAAAAAAAAAAAGGAGAGTTATATGGTAAAGATTCTTTTTTTAATTTGATAAATTAATTTACATTTCATATGATTTCCCCCTTTCCAGGCTCTCCCCTCCCCACAAGTCCCATAAGCCCTCTTCCCTCCACCTGTCCCCCCATTCACCCCTTCCCTCCTCCCTGTTCTGGTATTTCCCTACACTGCTGTATTAAGCCTTTCCAGAGTCAGGGGCCCTTCCTTCCTTCTTCTTGGACATCATTTGATATGTGCATTGTGTCTTGGGTATTCCAGTCTTCTAGCCTAATATCCGCTTATCAGTGAGTGCATACCTTGAGTGTTCTTTTGAGATTGGGTTACCTCACTTAGGATGTTCTCCAACTCCATCCATTTGTCTAAGAAGTTCATGAATTTATTGTTTCTAATGGCTGGATAGTACTCCATTGGACATATATACCATATTTTTCTGTATCCATTCCTCTGTTGAGGGACATCTGGGTTCTTTCCAACTTCTGGCTATTATAAATAGGGCTGCTATGAACATAGTGGAATATGTATCCTTATTACATGCTCAGGAATCCTCTGGTATATGCCCAGGGTATATGCCCAAGAGTGGTATGGCAGGGTCCTCCGGAAGTGTCGTGCTTAGTTTTCTGAGGAACCGCCAGACTGATTTCCAGATTGGTTGTACCAACTTGCACTCCCACCAGCAGTGGAGGAGTGTTCCTCTTTCTCCACATCCTTGCCAACACCTGCTGTCTCCTGAGTTTTTAATCTTAGCCATTCTGACTGGTGTGAGGTAAAATCTCAGGGTTGTTTTGATTTGTATTTCCCTAATGACTAATGATGTTAAACATTTCTTAAGGTGCTTCTCAGCCATCTGAAGTTCTTCAGGTGAAAAGTCTTTGTTTAGCTCTGTACCCTATTTTTTGATAGGGTTATTTGGTTTTCTGGGGTCTAACTTCTTGAGTTCTTTGTATATATTGGATATTAGCCCTCTGTCAGATGTGGGGTTGGTGAAGATCCTTTCCCAATTTGTTGGTTGCCATTTTGTCCATTTGACAGTATCCTTTGCTTTACAGAAACTTTGTCATTTCATGAGGTCTCATTTGTCAATTCTTGATCTTAGAGCATAAGCCATTGGTGTTCTGTTCAGGAACTTTCCCCCTGTGCCCATGTCCTCTAGGGTCTTCCCCAGTTTCTTTTCTATTAGTTTCAGTGTGTCTGGTTTTATGTGGAGGTCCTTGATCCACTTGGAGTGGAGGTCAGCTTGCAGAAGAATGCGCATTGATCTATTCTTATCTCCTTGTACTATGGTAAAGATTCTAAAGATGAAAGATAATAACCCCAAGATAAGCAAGATAGAGTACTATTTTTAAAAACCTCACCTACATATTTGTATGTTCATATTTTGCAAATACTGCTTAGTTTAATAAAATAATTATATACCAGTAAAAGTTTAACAAAAGCATTCCATATATATGTGTACATATTAATTACACTTTATATATGGAACCTATAAGAGGATACACAGTCTATAATTTACAAGTAATAAAAAAAACACAAGCATTTGTATTGTAAATTTCATAGTAACATAGCCTAACACAATCCTTTTCTGATTTTCTTGAAATCTACACAGCTAATGGCTATAGCTGACGAACGGAGGCATTTCTGATTTAAATGTTATTTGCGTTTTTGTTTACCTCAGGAAATAAAGAATGGCAAGAGGCAGATGGAGAAGCATCCTCCCCATTCACTAAGGAAATGAGCAAATTCTTTGCTGAAGTGAATATGTCTGATAGCAACGGGAAAATGTTTCATTATGTTTTGTACTATTTACAATTTAAAGGGTACAGACACGACATGTTTGAAAGTTTTATTCGTTTAAACTATTTAAGTTCCCCCTCTATTTCTGCCTGAAGTCTATAAAATGAACAAGCCAGAGAGCCAGTCAAGTGTGGATTTTGTTATTTGCTGATTTTTTGTAATGAGATAGTCCCACTAAGGCCTTCATCAGACTACCACCATCCCTGAACAGAGCTGGGAAGACATGCCTGGTGGCGTGGTGTCAGACAACACTTCTGCCATGCTCTCACAGTGAACATAAGTAATTCCAAGAACATAGGTAACAGCAATATCTAATAACAGAGGAAATATCTTAAGGAAATAAAGGAAATGCCCTTATTTTAATTACTTATTCTGTTGAAAGTTTGTGCAATTTTTAATGATAGTTGTGTCTAAGAACTAGCTTACATTCTCCTGGCATAATTGACTGCACACACACACATACACACACACACACACACACACACACACATATATATACACACACACACATATATATATGCTACAATATAGCATTGGATATACCTCTTTCGATGGGGTGGGGGTTTGATAAGACACAGAGTAATATCCATTTCTCACTCTATAAGGAAGAAATATAATTAAATATGTCAAGTGAAAAATGTAACAGTTTTTTAAAAAAGATTTTTATGTTACCATTGACTTATTGAAGTATTATTGCAGGGAGGAGAGGCTGAGTAGCCAGGTTAGAGATTTTGTTTAATATTTAACACAAAGTATTGTTCTAATATTAAAAAGGCGAACTGAAGTAAAATACTTCGGCGTGGAAAAGTAGCTTAACATCGTATACATTTCATATACATTTGAAATAGCACAAAGTGGTTTTGATTCTCAGTTCTAGAACTTCACCCTTCTGGATCTAGTTCCAAAATGAAACTATTTTACTCATCTGAATTTATTACAAACTGTGGACACTAAAGACTGCGAAATTCTGAGGGAAAGCATCCACTAGGAGCGGGGTGTGAGGTTTCCGTCATGTCCCGTTTGCGGGCGGTCTCCTGGCTGGCTGCGAGAATCGGCTTCGGCGCTTTAGTGTTTTAATTAGTCAGCCGAATCACATATGTTTGTTCAGACTGCTTACATTTCTCTAGAATGTTTACTTGACAGGTTGTGACACTTCAGCTCCCTCTTTTCCCAGAGGATACACGCAGTCTGGTAATCGGGTGGACTGGTGCACACGGCAGCGGTTTGTCCCAGTCCTACACGCTCAACAGCCAAGCTGTAAAAGGAACACCTTCAACTCCTAACACATTCTTTGTTGTCAGATCCGCGGCTCTTGTTCCTCCTTTTTCCTTTTAATACTATGAATTTTATTACTTAGCATCGTTGGACTGGCCTTCTAACTCATTTTCTACTCCTTAACTTCAGAGAGCATCTCAGCTGGCCCCGGTAAACTCCTTTCCCCTAAATATTGCCTCGATGTCTCTCCTTCGCTCAAAAATCTTTAGTGGCTTCCCTTCTCCTCCCTTCCTCTTCCTTCTTCCTTCCTCTTCCTTCTTCCTTTCTCTCCCTTCCTCTCCTGTCCCCTTCTCTCCACCACGCCCCCTTCTTTGTTAAAAGAAGTCCTCTGGGGAGGGGGGGCTGGAAAAACAGCTCAATGCTTAAAAGAGGGAGGACTGCTTTTGTAGAGGACCAGGCTGGGAGGGGATTGGGGCTCCTAGGGCGCCTATACTCATTGGACATAGTCACCCCTAACATATTCATAATTAAAGTAGTAAAAAGAAATATTTGAAAAATAAGTTCCTCTGGTCTCTAAAGCGAACAGACTTGAAACTGAACTTAGCTAATATCTCACTGAAACAGGAGTTTCCTTTGAGATTATATGTTAGATGACTGTGTGTCTCTTATGGGTAGTGCTAAGGGGATAGCGGACTATTACTTGGTTTTTTGTTAACTGCCCCCTCACCATGATGTTTCTACATAAGCATAAGCTTCTAACTGCTGAGCCATCTCTGTAGCCTTGACTGTTTTTGTTTCTGAGGCATGTTCCTATGTAGCCCAGGCTGGTCTGGAAACTCATAATGATCCTCCTACCTCAGCCTTCTGAGTGCTGGGGTTAGACATGCGAGCCACACTGGGCTTTGGTTAGGGATTTACTGATTATATGGTTTCTGGTGTGAGCAGTCATCTTAGAAATATTTCAGGAAGAAAGAAGAAAAGAAGAGCGCCGTCTTAATTTGGGTTTCAATGCTGTGAAGAGACACCGTGGCCGCAGCAACTCTAATAAAGGAAAACATTTGATTGGGACTGGCTTACAGTACAGTGGTTTAGTGCATTATCAACAGGGCAGGAGACATGGTGGCATCCAGGCAGACACTGTGCTGGAGAAGGAGCTGAGAGTTCGACATCTTGATCTACAGAGAGCAGCAGGAGACTGTGTGCCACACTGGGCATAGCTTGAACATAGGAGACCTCAAAGTCTACAGTGACACACTTTTTTCAACAAAGCCACCCCGACTCCAATAAGGCCTCAATAGTGCCAACTTTTTATTGTCAAGCATTCAAATACATGAGTCTATGGATGCCAAATGTATTCGAACCATCACAAATAGTAACTGTAGGTATAAGGAACAAAATGTCCAAGTGTCTAGACTTACCACAACTGCCTTTTGTGCCATATTGCATAGCAACATCAATGCAAGTCATCAGGGCTAACAGAAATTTTGCCAGAAGGATTCAAAATTACTGACAGGATCATCTAAAACATGCGTTTAGTGTCCTATTTAATGATAGATTTCACTGTAGGTGTGTATTGTATTTGAGACTTCAGGATAATGTCAGGGCACTGACTTAGCAGAATATTTAAATACTTTAGTGGACAGATTCATGTTTTGTGATTCTTGAACCTGAGATGAAACTCTGTTTAAGAGAAAAAAAATTGTAAAGTTGAATGTGCAAAATCAGACCAACAGTTTTAGTTACCACGAGAAAAGAAATCACAACATGTCAGTCATGTTTTATGCTTGTTTTTGTGTGTGTGCATATGTGTGTATATGCATAGGTGTGCCACGGGGTACATGTGGATTAAGACCACTTGTGGGGGTCAGTGCTCTCCTTCCACCATGCACGTTCTGGGGATGGCACTCAGGTAGTTAGACTTGGTGGCAAGTGCCTTTATTCACTAAACCCTCTTTCTGGCCCATGGTCACCTTAGAAAAATCAAGAAATTTCATAAAACATGAGTTGGAAAGTAATCATTTTGTAAGCCAATTCATTTACAATTATTCTTAGCTGCCATCTTCTTTGATAATCTTTTTATATGACAATTGTTTTGAATATTTTTTAAAAATAGAAATATAACTCATTCTTCCTTCAGCACAGCTGATCAAAATCTGTTCTTTATTATTGAAAATAATTTGCAATTAATAATATTATTCAGGCTTTTAGAATTGTTGTCAAGTTTTGAAAAATTCCTTTATGTTTTTCTATATATAGCACTTCTGTGATATTTATATTTTATCATGCAAGTGCAAATTTAAATTCTCTTCAGACTAATAGGACTGAGCGATATGAGAAAATTTAAGTGTATTTAAAAATTGATGTTGCTGTAGTGGTCTACATAATTGTATAATGTAATTAACATTATGACTTACTGATGAATTTTGACTTGCTGATAAATATGTGTAAGAATTCTGTCACAGGAACATAACTTGCTTATTTTGCTGTGGTGGTAGCTGTTTTGTTTGTTATTTTATCTAGACGTATCTGATCTCATCTCAGGATATTGGAACACACACACCTGCACAGCCATTGGTTGTTGTATTGTAACAGGTTTGTGCCTTATAAGCACAGAGATGATAAATTTTATTTCACATGATGGTAACATGGTTTAGTTAAAATATGTTGGTGGGGAGAGTTTCGCCAGTTTCAGAACTAAGTCTTCATTTGTGATTAAAAATATTAACCTGAGATTCCATCACTTCGGTCTTCTCTGCTATCTCTCAACCCTTCCACATACTCCTCCTTACTCTCAGATTCATGGCCCCTTTTTTCATTAGTTGCTGTTACATACATTATACGTATATGCATATATATGTATGTGTAGATATAGATTTAGATGTAGATGTAGATGCTGAGGATGCCGGTGTGCAGATGCAGATATGTGGATGTCTGATACCCACAAGAGTTTCTCAAAGCTACTAACTTTGCTTCTGTCCCACTCACTTCCACATTCTATTATTTTTACATGTCACATGTCATATGTGACAATACCGTCATCATTCAACTGCAGTTGAGCGAGACCCTAAAGAACCATGTCTCTTCAGCCGGCCTGAATTATTTCCAATCCGTCAAACACATCTTTGCTAATGTCTTTTGTCTATGGAAATTCATCTCCAGTTTCTGTGTTGGAATGCTTTCTCTTCCGGTCTGCTCAGTTCCCTCCATATCCAGGGCTCTGTTCCTCAGACTCTCTGACCTCTGTCCTCTTCCATGGTCTCTCTTACTTTGTGAAATGAACACTCAGTATCCATCTGCTTACTATCCACACGCTCTTGGTTCTAAGGAAGATCAGCCTTAATGCATTTGTCTCCTTTATTCTACTATTCATTTTATACATAATATACATATTAATTTTATAGTTTACCAAAACACCAAAGCCCTCTTTGATACTTTTGTATACCCCCACTGAGCCCAAGTCTATGAGACCATGAGATCTTCTGTGAATTTTTGAGCAATCAATACCTTTTTTGGAGAAAAATCAGGTTGAGAGAGTTATCTTTGGAGTTCACAGAACACTTTGTAGGAGGTAGGTATGGAAGGTAGTCACAGTGACCGGATTTTCCCCCTCCGTGACACAGTGGATGAATATTCTCCCCTTATACATTGCATGCTGGAAATGTTATTCCTTGATGAATATGATGTGTGTATTCTACACTAGCATCTCAGACAATGAAACTAAAGAGAAAGTGACACTTTTCCATGTCACTGAGCAATGGATACATTCTCTTTTGCAAACGTCTCACCCACTTGCTTTCGGCCTTGTTCATCATAAGCCCATGCTTGCTAGGAATAGTGGAGGGAAGAGGGGGTGTCTACCTGTCCCTGCTGGCTTCACCCTTGTATGCAAAAGAAACAAATCAACAGAAAGAATCCAGTTTCTTTTTAAGTATCTTTCTGCTTGCTCTGTCCCTCCAAAGATGGTGGTTTCTTTTTAACAGCAGAGGTCCTCCTTGTTCAGGAAGTCACTAGGATTAAGGAACTACTCCTTCTCAAGGCAAGAGATACTTAGTTGCTGTGTGAGTTACACAGCCAGTTACAAAGCCATTGTGTGTGCTGTTACTGTCTTTCCAGTCTCAACACCTGCCAACGTCTCAGAGTTCTAATTAGCTGCCAATCAGAGGGTAAGGCTCAGAATAAGCGGCATTGTGCCTGGAATTACTATGTGGAAGTGTATGCAAATTGTGAAAGTGTATGCAAATTACTTGGTCAAAGGATGAGAAAGAATCTGTGCTTTAGAGAATGAAATGTATTAATCTAGGATTACCAAACACCACTAAATGTTATTACTGACCACATCATAATGCCAGGAAAGGTAATAACCTGATCCAGAGACTGTGCGAACACTGGACACTGGTAAGATGCAAGGGATTCTGGCCTGGTTTGTTCTGTTTGCATAGCAGGGAGCAGAAAGAATCAAAGCCTACACTAATCTAGCATGGCTAGGGTCCTAAGCCCATGGGATCAGGACGAATTCTACCCATGCCGCCCACCTTTTCCCATCTGTATCTATCTCCCACTGTGTTATCAAATGCTCCAGATGGAGCTCCCTGTGCACTGTTAATTATTATTATTATTTTTAATCTTTTCACCCGAGATGTCTCTAAATCTTCTGGCACCGCAACTGTCTTTGTTGGAAAGAGATGATAGGCTTGTGAAATGTGATGGTGGCACTTCTTTGTGAGCTCCCAGGGACGATGCGAATACTATTTAAGTTTTAAAAAAATAATAATTATGTCCTGACACTTTACGACAGTAAATTTCTTTGCAATTAGTTGTAGTGTTTGAGACTGCTTTGAAATTCAGTAGGGCTCTTCCTTTAAATAAGGAGAAAAGACTCAGCCTGTTTCCCTTGTTTTAGGATCCTTGGGGATAAAAAAGCACTATAGAAATGTAAGCTATTATTAATCCACCCCTTCTCCAGACACATGTCGACGGGGGGCTCTAAAATGTGTTTCAGCTGACGGTGAGTCTCGGCTTAAAGGAAGCTGCAAAATTATTTTTAAATTTCCCAAGGCCCTCTATTCCTATGGCAATGGAAGCAGGCCCCTGAGTCTGTTTTCATACTTGCAGCTTTGACTGAACAGATACACTCCTTGGGCAATACTTGATGCTTTTGTCTACGTGTTATGTATAGCCAGGGCAAGGGCAGTTTAGGTTCTTCCTGATGCAGAGAGATAGAGAGACAGTGCAGATGTCTTAAGGCATTGGTAAGAGTATCCTGACATTGTATTCACAGGTGAAAGCCAGCAAGTCCTTTCAGGGTCACTTTATCAGCTCTGCTGGGTTGGAATTTTCTTTCTTTCTTTTTTTTTAAACATTTAGATTTATTTTATTATATGTAAGTACACTGTAGCTGTCTTCAAACACTCCAGAGGAGGGCATCAGATCTCGTTATGGATGGTTGTGAGCCACCATGTGGTTGCTGGGATTTGAACTCAGGACCTCTGGAAGAGCAGTCTGTGCTCTAAACCACTGAGCCATCTCTCCAGCCCCTGGAATTTTCTTAGTAGTGCTTCTTTTACAGCTAGTGTCAACAGACCCTAAGTGATCTGCAAACCATAGCTTCTGCTGCTTTTTGCCCTCTATGATAAATATAGCATGTGCATTCCTGTGTACATGTGCTTTACTGTACATGCAAGACTGAGAAATGGTTCAGGTCACCACAGTGCAGATGGATTTGTGGGGAATGTAGCAGCCTGGTTTCCCTGAACATCAAGGGGAGAAGGTATAACTATAGGTTTGTACTGAGTACATGTTTATTGGTGAAATTCCATCATTAGCAAGGTATGACTCGTAGAAATGTAGAATATTTTTGCTACAATGTGTAGAGGAGTGATGTCATTAAGTTCTTTTTATTCCAAGCCCTGGAAGACATAGAAACTTTAGGACAGAGGCAAAGGAAACATTAGAACATCTTCTCTTGATCCTGCTTGTGCCCTGTCTCCTAAACAGATTGGCCACATGTTTGTTCCCTGTTCTCTTCAACACACGGTGGTTCAAATAGTGATCACTTGTTTGCTTATGATTATTTCAATTGGCTATTCTACAACACAGGACGGTGGCTCTGTCTTGTGTGTGCATTGCTAATTTCTGAGATGGCTCATGTCTCAGGATTTGGAGCAGGCAGCTAAGGCCACCTCAGCTGGCAGGGTTTCTAAGTCCTCCTCTATGTGGACTCTTGATGTGATTCTTCTGGCTTTCTCATAGCTAGGTGGTATAGACAAGTCAGGTTTCTTACATTATGGCCACTCTTTCCCGGAGTCTAGAAGCAGAAGCCGCCACACTTTGTTTAGGCTTTGTCATAAAACTAGAATGGTACCATTTCTGCCAGATCAAAGAGAGCTCAGGTTCAAGGGCTGGGGCTACATGGAGGAGAGGACCAGGAAGTGTGTGGCACTGGGTGTGTGCAGTTGGCTCCCTGACTCTCATGGATGTCACTGACCTCAAACAGAAACCGCATTGCTTAAACTTCCTCTTTCAAGAACTCCCAGAGACTAAAACGCCTTGCCAGACTCTGTCCTCTTGGCAGCTACCAAATGCCTAGCCCTGCCTTGTTGATACATTATTGATTCCCCCCCATGAAGTTTTCAGGAGACTGCCTCCCACACTCTCCAGCCTTCCTTGTGTTTTCAGTGTTCAAACAGAGACCTGAATGCACCTAGGTGTGTGGACATTTGTCAAGGTGTTTGGAAGGCAGGGGAGACGTATGCATGGATTATCTCTGAAAGTAGATTTCACATGAAAATACAAGTCAAAGGGCTCTCATTGCAATAATATTTTAAATGTAAATAAAAGCTTTTATATATACAAGTTAATGTGAATATGCTCTTGAATACAGTGTGGAATTCTACTGCAACTCAGTGTGGTGTTCTCTCAGGCTTCTGCAGGCTGCCCCTTGTTACCCGGTAATTTGCCTTTAGTTTTGCTTTTCCTGCTATTCAGCCAGGTCCAGATGAGGCTTCATTATACATGACCTTGACCGTGATATCTATTTACAATGTTTGCTGTTTTGACCAGTTTTCCCACCAAGAGGGACCCACCACTGGGTGAGGGACAAGGACCTTCTGCATCCTCTTTGTGGGACCCAAAACTGTTCTAAGTGTCACACCCAAGCCCCTCTTTTCTGGTGTGTCCCTCCCTCATGGATTGGTCCCAGCCTCTCAGTCTCATGACTGTGAGAGAAGATGGGTTTGAATAGCCTCCCGGAAGCTGCAGTTCCCCTCCCCCGCCCCATGTGTTTAGCATGGCCCAGGTGCTCTAGTACTAAGGCCGGGAGTGTAAGCAACTTCTCAGCTCTGTTTTTTTTTATCTTTATTTTGTGAAGTCTAAGGCTGCACTGTCCCCCGAGTTCGTCCAGTCATAGTGGACCCTAGTCCTGCTTTACAAGTGGGAAGAACTGTGTCTAGACAGTATGTTGGTAACTTTGGGCAGCTTCCTATTTGGGAAGGCATGCTGCTGGGCCTTATCTCCTCTGTGTGCACATACACTATGCACACACTTACAAGGACTTTCATGTTGAAAGGCAGGATGACGAAGCACCTTCCTGAGGGGAAGACGTGTGTCAGGAGACTTGGTAGGGACTCCTGGGGGATTACAGTTGCTGGTGAGTCCACGGCAGAGTGCTTCCAGGAAGCCCTAAATCAAGATAGAAGACTAAGATTGTTCTTTAGCGTTTCTAGAATCTTGACCTGACTAAGTTCATGGTGTTTGTGTATTCTCTACTTATGGATTCTTTAATTGGCAAAAACATTACATGGTTACCGAATACAACATGATAATTTGAAACATGCAGATCAAATGCTTATAATATCTGTAAAAACATTCCATTGAGGGTACAGGCTGTGGAGTGGCTAAATCAAGTTAGCTAACATGAATAACACATCACTCGACACAGGAACATTTTAAATCCTTCTCTTTCCAAGAGTGCATACTTGTCTATTAGTTACACTCTCCGTATGGCACAATATATCTCCTGTACATATCCCTCCCATCTAACTGAGTTGCCCTTTGACCAATCACCCCTCCCTCTCCCATCTACCCCTGCCTCAGCTCCAGCCCTTTCTACCTCCTATTCTCTGATTCTACAATTCTGTGGTTCCTCGAGTAAGTGGTAAAAGTATCTCCATGTTATTGTAATTCAGTCTCATTTAAACAGAATCCTACAGACTAACACAACATGTATGTACTGTGTGTTGTTAAGATACTGAGGCTCAGGTAGTCTCCTCAAAGAACAATATTTCTGATGTCATTTTAGGTAAAAAATTTCAACTCTCAGTACTTTTCTCCAGTGGTTCATCGTGCTGCAGAGGCATACTTGAGGGAACCCTAAGATTCTGAACTTTTCTTTATAATCTTGTCCCTGTGGACATGCAGTCTTAAGGTGTGATCCAGCGAGCCTTTCGTGAGCACAGGTTCTGATACTCATTGCAAACCCTGCTTCAATGCTTCAGTGCTGGCCTCCTCATGGATTCTCTAATGGAAATTTCTGTGCTATAGAACTCAATGTTCAGCATTTCTTTGACGACCCAGAGACTAACAAGTGACTACAAATCCACTGTGGCAAGGGAAGAGACCTAGCAGAAACCTAGCGTCCAGGTGAATGCTTCGCCCATGAATCCTCTATAGGAATGTGAGATCTGTCAGTTCCTTTGAGAGACACCCAGAAGTTCGCTGGCCACTTGGACTAGACAAGAGCAGAGCTCATTATTCAAGACAAAGAAGTAGGGAAGACTAAAGGAGCCGCGGGTGAGGAGGCACACCAGCTTGGGGAAAGACTCCCCTGTTTCTGGTAAGATTAAAGGCAAAGGGCTACTACTGTGAGATATTTCACTTGCAAAAACAATCTTATGAACTCAGCCCTAACTCTTTAGCTGAAGAAGCCACAAAGACATGCTCTTTGTTGGTTAAGTGTTGGAACACACTTAACAGACCTTGTAAGATTTTTCAGTAGGAAATTCTGCATTGGTATACATACCAATTCCTTTTTATTTATTTATTTTTATTCAACGGCAGCCTAGCAGGGCTCCAAATGACAGGCCCCATGCATTATTAGTATGCCCTTGGAATGACAAACCAGGTAGTTAGGTTGACTAATGGGGACCATTGTTTATTAATCACCCCGAATAAAACGAAGTCAGAGAGGGCAGCACGTGGACTCTTTGTGGAGGCCAGGTTATCGTTCTCATTAAAATATTAAACGTCGTTCATTCTCTGGCTATCTCGCTAATCAATTCTTTTTCATATCCATTTGCTTTTCCAGGCTAAGTTCTTTCCCAAGGCTTGCTCTGACAAACGAGATAAATCACAGGTGGCAGGCGCATCGAACGATGGTCACAGTTAGCATCACCTTTCTTGTAACCCTTTTAGTGGGGTCTACAGGAAAGAACGCCCTTGAGGGGGACAAGAGGGAGCGGCCAAGGTCACGGCAAAGCCATTCCATCTTTCCTGCCAGAGAAATGTCATCACTATTAAGTCTCATTCTGTTCATATTATCTCCGCGGAGCTTGCACAGTCAGCGAGCAAAGTTCTCTTCAACAGCTAATCTCAAGGTCCACAGATTGTACAAACACCTTTTCTTTTCTGGGCCGACCCCATCCTTCTGCCTTTGTCACAGTGCTTCATACGTCTTGGTATCTGCCAATAAACCTAGAATTTCTATTTGGCAGCAGAACAGGCCAGGGGATTGGCTGAAGACCAGAGGAAGGGTACGGACAAAGGATGGCAATGGGTCATCCATTTCTGGATCAATATGATCCGATGGTGATCAGTATGTCATCCGGCTGTGTGTGCGTTCCTGGCTCTTTACTGAAGACAAAACCAAATCCACTAAATAGTCTCCGTTGTTCATTACCACATCCAGTTCTCATCAGTTACTAACATCGGTGGTTCTCAACCGGTGGGTCGCGACCCCCCCTCAGGGGCTCGAACAACACAGGGGTTGCATCTCAGATATTTATGTTATTATTCTTAACAGTAGCAAAGTTAGCATCGTGAGGTAGAAATGGAAGTGACAGTATGCTCGGGGATCACAGGCTGCAACAGGAGAAACTGTTATCAAAGGGTCTCAGCATTGGGAAGGTTGAGAGCGGGTGTGGACGGTACCGGCGAGGTCCCGCTGTTGGAACCCGAGGTTTGATGCCATCCATTTTCACGGTAGAGCCTTGGAGGGGTCTAGCAGACCCACTTTGAACTTCTAGCAAAGTGTGTGCCCAGATTGGAGAGGCTTCTCCAGCTGATATGGGGAGCCATGTTGACATACCGATCACCTTTCCAGCCGCCCAGCCCTTCCCACGTTCCGTTTCTCTGTCTCTGTACTTGAAGGCAATTTTTTTCAGAGCCATATAGTTCAATCCAACCATGCACACAACTGCTTTTTTTTGGGGGGGGGAGAATTTTTTTTCTAGTGAAATTATTTTAAAATAGGTTATTTTGAACACATTATTGTATCTAATAGGAATGAGTAAATGCTATCTGATTAAATTAAATAAAATCTCTAATTGGATTGGGGCAAAACTGGATTTGATACAGAGCATGGCCCAGACATTCATGACCAGTGATGATGAGATTTGTATCTTCAATTTTCCTTCCTTCCTTCCTTCCTTCCTTCCTTCCTTCCTCCCTCCCTCCCTCCCTCCCTCCCTCCCTTCCTTCCTTCCTTCCTTCCTTTCTTTCCTCCTTCCTTCCTTCCTTCCTTCCTTCCTTCCTTCCTTCCTTCCTTCCTTTTTTTCTTGAGACAGGGTTTCTCTGTATAGCACTGGTTGTCCTGGAACTCACTCTGTAGACCAGGCTGGCCTCGAACTCAGAAATCCGCCTGCCTCTGCCTCCCAAGTGCTGGGATTAAAGGCGTGTGCCACCACCGCCCGGTTTCTATTAGGTTTTTTAATAGGCATCATAAACACAGCATTTTGGTATCCCCGCCCCTTCGAAGCTGACTCTCTCCTCTGCTCCAGACTTCCCGTTTCGGTATACCATCTCCCCTTTACTGATGGCTCCGATCCTAACGCTCACTCTTGAGTTCCTTCTCCCTCAGAGCATGGCAACCTTACTTTCCAAACATGTAGCAAGTGCTGCCCATTTTCATCCCTTGATGCGATCTTTGTGGTTCAGGATACCGCGAAGCATCTCTGCTCTGGATTCTAAGTCTCAGCTTCGGGTCTTGCTTGTCCCTTCATTATGATCCTAGAACTGAAAGGATCTCCCACTTCCTTGCTCAGTCCTCCCAAATGATTTCCTGTTGTTCTTATGGCCATATCAGCAGGGCCACTGTTATGCTTTGGGTTTATTTCCACGTTTCCTGGCTACACTGCCCTAACCTTTCCTTGCCACCGTGTGCCTTTGCTTGTTGATCTGGAGTTGCCTTCCCCTCTTCAAGCCTTCACCTGGCTCGATCTCCCTCACATCGCAAGTTATTATCCTTCAGAAACTTCTTCCTGGGCATGGAGACGCATGCCTCTCATCCCAGCATTCCCAGGGCCTAAATAGGTGAGTGTACTCGGGACTCACCTAGAGTGAATTAGAAAACTAAGGATGGATACATCTTTCAAGTTAGGGTTCAATGTTTGGAGAAAAACAGGAGAGGGAATGTTTTAGTTAGGGTTTCCATTGCTGTGAACAGACACCATGACCATGGCAACTCTTATAAAGGACAACATTTAATTGGGGTTGGTTTACCGGTTCTGAGTTTCATGACAGGGACGTCATCATGGCAGGAAGCGTGCCAGTGTCCAGGCCAGCATGGTGCTGGAGGGGCTGAGAGCTCTACATCTTGTTCGAAAGGCAAACAGGAGAAGACTGACTCCAGACGGCTAGGAGGAGGGTCTCAAAGCCCACCCCCAGAGTGACACACTTCCTCCAACAAGACCACACCTCCTAGTAGTGCCAATCACTCCCTAGGCCACTATAGGAAGTAAGGATGGACATAAACTTGGCTGCTTTTGATAGTTTCCTCTTTTATTAATAAGAAAGCCTGCACCAGGAAAACACTGATGGTGCCTTTTGTCTTGCATGGGAAAGGTGAATACAAGATTGTACAATACAAGTTATTCTATGCTTCTAGCTACAAAGGAGAAGAATCTAAGTGGGGATCTGCTGAGGTAACCCTGTTGGGACTTTAAGGGGGACATCTCTAAGTACCTATGACATCCAGACTCAAAGTGGTGGGCTCCTCTGCTTTCTGTTTTAGGGGACACTAGAACTCCAGTAGGACTGTCAAGATTAGTCATCCTCTCCCAATACACCCCCCACCCCCGGCATGGTAGGGACCACATCCTGTTATAGGTGTTTCACCAGGCTGAGTCTTGGCCCCTTTGTGGCAATGTCTCATTGCTTCTTAGAGACGACGCTGGAAATAGGGAGGGTAAATTCAACTTCCTCTAGTCATCTTAAAAAAGAAACCTTTATCTTGTGAGATTTACCTGGAGGAGAGGGAACTGAGTGGATCGTGTCAGTGAGAAGCCTTTTTCTCCTTTCGGTTTTCTCCTTTGTATGACGTTCACTTCTTTCCCCCTATGCGTCCTCTTTGTCTTTGCCTCCTTGGTCTTCTGATCCTCCTCACTTCTCCCTGCCATTTTCCTAGCTCTGCCCAGAAGGAATAAGCATTCATAGCGATGACCTCAGAGGTCGTCAGTGGGAGGCCACACCACACACCACAGGGATGCCTCTCTCTCCTCCCTCCTGGCACTTCTCCCCAGGATGCATCAAGGACTTGAGTTTTTCTGCTGGGGCATCACGATGAGATGGGCTCAGAGAGAGAGGAAATAGGAATCAAATGGGGCTTGACTTCTTCACACCAGGAGTTCGGTTGTCAGAAAGCCAAGCAAATTTATCACATCATGAAACATTTCAGCTTACAGAATCAAATCAGGTTGGATCTAAGAGCTTGTCAGAGTTTTCCAAGGGGATTTAAGGAGTCCTTGCAATCCTTATCTATCTGTAGCCACAAAATGGGGAGGTGGGGTGTTGACGTTTTCTGAATCTCTAACCCTGGGTTCATTTTGGCTGAACTCTATGTGCCCAGTAGTCTGGCCTGGCCTGCTCGTCCTGAGGGAAGGTGGAATACTCCCACAACGGCGACTCTAGGGGGAAGCAGCTGGTCTCAAGAAAGTCTCAAGCTGGCCAATGAGAGACTCAGTTCTTTCTCTCTAGTCTCGGCTAGTAATTCAGGCGGGAGGCCTGGGTCAGAGCTGACCTTTTGATGCTGTGAAGGGAAGCCTCATGGGGTCACAGAGCCTTGGGACTAGAGAGGACGTTGGCGGCCATCAATCCGCCCCATTCCTCCATAGTTCTGTTCCTCTACTCCCCTCCTGAGCAGTGAAGTTCCAGGTGCCGAGTTGACACACTGAGGTTTGTATTTTCAGGACAAGCCCTGACAATAGGAACAGCCTTCTTCCTATGGAGCTAACATGTCTCTTCTTGAAGGTTTTCCCCCTGGCTTCTTGGGGGCTCTTTGAGGACTCTGGAAAACAAGTCCCAGATCAGTCTAAAAGGACGACATCTTAAAACCCAGTGCAGGACTTGATTTCCTCAAGTCCTCAGCATGAAAGAACTCATACATACCCTTAAGGCTGACGTAAGAGGAACTACGGAAGCACAGTGCACCCCAAAAGCCATGGCTGGCAATGGAAGGCATGGTTTCTTTTCTCCAACGCTCTCACCGTTAGTTCTTCAGTAGCTGGCATGGAGATACTGCCATTTCTTTAAAGCTGGGGGGGTGGTGGTGGACATAGATGCTACTGTTGGGGAGGGCAGTAAAAAGAGATGCCTCACAGTTTTGGAAAGTTCCCAAATGATGAAGCTTATTTTCTCAGCTCCTTACTGATAGGACTTTGGACCACTGGTTCAGAAAGGGCAGGGGAATAAGAGAGCTCTTTGGATATGTCAAAAATGCCTGGTGTGAGGGTATTAAAGACCTTCAGCTTCTGGATTAAGCTAGAGTCCTCCAAGCCTCTGTTGGGCAGGGGTGGGAACTGTTGGTACGGAGGGCCTTGCCTCTCCATCTCTCCTCATTTGTGTGCTCTGCAAATGTCGGTTTATTCTCAGTCACAAGTCGGGCGCTGCCGTCCATATCGGTGGGGCTGGAAAGGGCCAATGCTCCTGTTTCACCCTTCCGAAGCTTAACGTGGAGTTTGCGTGATCAATTCTGCTGACAGCTTTGGATGAAATCTGCTGCTTGCTAATGGCTTTCTCTCTTCCTAGCTCTCTGAAGACGCAGGCAGGGCCAGCATTTTCCTGGCCTACTTTCAATAATGGCATTATATTTTTTGATTCATCAAATAGAAACCCTCAATCCAATTAGCCATCTGGCTTGACTGCTCATCGATTAAGTGTGAATTCCTATCTTGCTATGTGTACATACTTATACATAACCACCAATGTGTGTGTCCAAAGACCATTTTTAACGATTTGACATGTATTGAGTTTCATGGCTGGAAAAGAAAACACGTTGTTTATCCCATGCTATATTATGAAAATAAAAGGAGAACCCTGAAAATCCACAGAGCATACCAGCAGTGAGTTTCAGTACATAGTGACGTTGTCTAGGCAAACACGGTGTCTAGAAACAGGAATCAATCAAGCTGGGGTTTGGGCAGTGCAGAGGTAGCAGCTCGAGCCAGATTGTAAAGTGAGCTGGGAGCCAGGTGCCTTTTCTGATAAATGGCGGCGGTCTTCAAGTCTCTTTCCTTTGGGACCAAGGTGGATGAGCAGTGGTCTGAAGAGATGCGAGGCCCTCACGTGCAGGCATCGAGCAGATCCCAGACACTTAGAGCTCTCTTTAAAAGTCAGTGGAAGGCAAAGGAAAGCTCAGTCAGGACACGTGCCGCCTAAATGGAAGGATAAATTCAATTTTCAAAATGCCACGAAGGTCCTTTTGTTCAGTGTAACAAGCAGAAGAGGTGATTAAAAAAAAAATCAAATCCTTTGTCTTACCCCATCAACAGCGACCCAACAGACTCTCTCAAAAATTCTCAATGTGCACAGAGATCATCACGGGAAGAGTGTAGGGGAGGAGTGTAGGGGAGGAGTATAGGGGAGCGTGTCTGGGGGTTGAGATCTGGAGTAGGCTTCGAGGTGACACTTTGTGTTCTAGGTTTCTGAGTGATCCGGACCACTACCCTCTGGGTGTGCCCTCTCATTCCTTCTCATTAGCTTGCCTCATTTTCTTTCTGCGTTCTAACTTCTCATACATTTGAAGGAACCTGGGGATGGTAGCTGAGAGTTCTGGCCTGTTCAGGGAGTGTTAGGAGGCGAGATATGCTGCCCTGTGACCGTCCATGCCTCAAATAGTCTTCAGGTGACTTGAGGTGAAAACACCCTGCACTGTCCACTATGGGTGTCACTAACCATACGTGACCATTTACATTTAAAAGGGAGAACGTCAAGTCAAAAATCAGTTCAGCGAAAGGACAGATATTTTCCTCCTTCCTTTGTGTAGTGCTGCCTGGCTAGTTTGTTATTTACCTTCCTATTATTTATTATTATTATTATTTATTATTATTATTATTATTATTATTATTATTATTATTTATTGTTATTTCCTGATGCAGGCTCTCAGAGACCCAGACGCCTGGCTGCCTAGGCTCTGCATTTAAATGTCACGCCTGGAACTCTCCTTCGTGTGTGTCAGACACAGACACCTATGTGTCACGCACACCTTTGTACCATCCACCTATACAAGGGGACACTTTCTTTTGAGACTCGGCAAGCATAGGAATAGCTCCATGAGTTTCCTAGGGTCCACGCAGCTTTACGTACGTGGGCTAAAAGATTGCTGCTCCGCCTTGTTTAAATCAGATCTATAGGAAAACAAAGGGTGTTTGAAAACCAGAGCGAAGATTCAAATAGAAATACTCAATCACTTCAACACAGGCCTAGCATTTTCTGGTGTTTATCTCATCCATGCTTTCCCAAGAAAAATACTTTTCTCACAATGACAGCAAGTCAGATATACTAAAAGGCAAGTTTTGCAGCCTTCTAATCCTAGCCCCCAAAGTACTAGTCAGCAGAGGCTGGACTGCTGAATTTCTCTTTTCTAGATATCTTGTCAACTCTTGGTAATCCTCACACGCATGCGCGCGCGCACACACACACACACACACACACACACACACACAAAGAGAGAGAGGCAGAGAGAGACACACAGAGAGAGAGAGAGAGAGAGACAGAGACAGAGACAGAGACAGAGAGACACAGAGAGATAGAGAGGACAGAGAGACAGAGAGAGAGAGACAGAGAGAGACAGAGAGAGAGTCACACTGTATTTTTTTTCTATTACTCTATTACTTCCTTCTTTGCTTAATGTTCTGCTTATGGAATTATTCATTAGTGGCATGTTGTTTAATAAGAATTCTTATGCTCCAAATTTCATTTTTGAGACTAATTAATTTTAACATGTACATATGTAGTTCATAATATTTCTATCCATGTAAGAGCCCCTTATGTGAATATATTACAATTTATTTACCCATTTTACTCATGATGGGCATTTGGGCTCTTTCTAGTACATTTTTTTTTTTTTACTGTGACCAAATATCTTGTGGACAAGCATGTCCTTCATGACACAGATGTCTCCAGATGTTCATTTTAGGGTACACTTGTTTCCCAGTTTCCTTGAGCATTCTTTTGTATTCAGGTCACATTTATTTTCTTTCTTCTGCCTATCTCATCGGACCTCTCTTCTGTAATCTGTTTACTCACCTGTTAAGTGAAGAGGCTAGTTATTTTATCCTCAGAGCAGGGTCATTTTAGAAGAAAAGGACAGGCTTCCTGGAAGGATTAGGGAGTGGAGAAAAGACTGATTTGGTCTGAAGCCCCAGGTCTTCTACAAGATGTGTGTTCCCCGGCGAGCCACTCAGTACAATGAAGAATGGTTGATAAGAATGTCCAACGAAGTAGGCGTGCATGGCTTTCCACACTGGGCATGGAGGATAGTAGGAAGCCTTCTCCCCTTGTGAGAGAGAGCATATCCCATCATCTGTACCACCCCTTATGAAAAGAAAGTCAGAGCTGCATCCGGGAAGTTGATCGGTAGACAGTAAAGAGATGGAAACATGTCATTTACTTCCACTGCCTCAGACCGGTTCGCGTCTTTGGCCACTAGTAGGCTGGCAGTGAGCAATCGGGCTGTGAAGCATGCGCTGGGGAACACTGACAGACACTGATTTGTTCCAGCATGCGTGAAGGCACGATGAGGCAGGTGCATGAAGGAAAGGAAGCCAGATGTTCTCAGGCACGTGCCTGCTCAACACAGTCCTTCCAGATGCCAACTGAACTAGTGATGACTGGTACATACCTTTCCGAGAGATGAGCTCTAATGGGTCTATGTTAGTCTCTAGTCATGGGTGGGAAAGAGTCAAAGGGAAGGCACTTTCAAGGGTTAGCACGAACAGACACCCTTTCCACCACAGTCTTGATAATGACCTTTCTGTTGCTCTGAAAATGGACTGAATGCTTTCAAAGGCTTGTTACTGTGGGGGTTGCACTGGCCGCCAGCAGAACATCACGCTGCCATGGGAGGCATGCTTCGTACATGTCTCGAGGATGGAAAGGGTGCTGGTTGCAAACATAGAGGCCATTCTCAAGAAGTCTGAGAGCTGGAGCAACAAAATCCTACATGGCCTACAAGTCCAAAGCTGAGCATGGTGGTATGCGTCTGTAATCCCAGAGGCTAGGAGGTTCATATAGGAAGATGGCAAGTTCAAGGCCTTCCTTGGCTACATAGTGAGTTCCAGGATAACCTGGGCTACATAGCAGCACCTTAAGTCAGAAAGTAAGAAAGGAAGGAAGGAAGAAAGGAAGGAAGAGAAAGGAAAAACAAATCGCTATTCAAAGTCATGATACATTTTACAGGAGGGAGGAAAGCAGATGTTTGCTTTCGTGAGAGCATGGGGAGAACCCAGCTCACCAGTGGGTGACGGAGAATTCTGGTTCAGTTGATTAAAAGGCGAGGTTGCAAGGGATCAGAATCATTGTAGAACTACATATTAGACTGGGTCCAGAGGAACGCAGAAAGAAATAAGTACTCGGGTAAAATAGAAATTCAAGGGTACATTAGTGACAAAGTCAGGACAGGTCACAAAGGTGACCAAGCTGGAAGAAAGCAAATCTGTAAGAAACATGCGTGGCTGATAGAAGCGGGCCCTTTGTGCTTGAGTTTATGAAAGGAAACGTGGGGGTACGTGGAAAAGATTGATATGTAAAGTGAGCCATCTTTTTTGTTTGTGTTTCAGTCAGTCCTCCTGTCTCAGCTCCCGAGTGCTGGAGCCATAGGTGTGTGTCAATACACATGGCTTGTTACGGGTCCATTTTATGTACTGTTGTCAAAAGGAGCGTATTTCCGCCCATGAACCATTTCATTATTATAAATTGCTAATGGTTTCAGTGTGGCCTAGATTGAAGCCCACCTAAAGAGCAACAAAATTCATTGAACACATAAAAATACAGCAGAATAGAAAGGATTAGTATATTTCATAAAGTAAGGGGAATTACTGTTTCGTCACATTTGTTATTATTAGTGTTAATAGTAGAAGTGTGCATGTGTGTGTGTGTATATGTATGTGTTTCATATATGTATGTGTGTTGTGTGTCTACATGTGTATATGTGTGTTTTGTGTGTTCATGTATGTGTGTCATATGTACATGTGTATATGTGTGTTATATGCATATGTACATCGCGTGTGTGTCTATATGTGTGTATGTGTGTTTTATGTGTGTATGTGTGCATGTATGTGTATGTATGCTGTGTGTGTATACAATTTGTATGAGTCTAAAAAATTTAAAAGTCAACAATACAGGTGACTTCTCTGTTCTCCTGGGTCTTTCCAAATATTAATTGTTAAATAATTTGTGTTCTGTAGCTGGAAATAATTTTCTTGTATTTCAACAAAAGTTCCATCAAGGATAGCATTGCTTTCTACTGAGGGAAATTTGAGTTACATTGTTTCCATTTTGCTCTTCAGAGAAAAGGGAATTTAAAAGCTGAGTGTGATGGGGCATGCCTTTAGTCCCAGCATGTGGGAGATAAAGGCAGGCTGATCTCTGTGAGTTTGAGGCCAGCCTGGTCTACAGAGTGAATTCCAGGACAGCTACATAGAGAGACCCTGTGCCAACCCCCCTACCCCCAATACCCACTGCCAAAAAACCCAACCCCAAATAACAATGATAAAAAGGAAGAAAGAAAAAAAGAAAGAAGGAGAGAAAGAGAACGAGAGAAAAGAATTTAAATACTGAGAACTCGAGCTGAAATGCGGCCGGTCTCATTTCTAAGGTGGCCCTAAGGCCTAGAGCTGCAGTGACAGGTATGGGGGTGCTTGGTGACATAAAATGGTGTTTTTCCTGCATTTCTGTTTTATTATTTCAAAGTTGATTAGAATTGCCTGATTATTAAATGATTATGAGTTATATATGTGCTTTAAAAAAGCTGGCCTCTGTTCTGGTTTGTGCCTCCAGCTCCCCACCTTGAGTTCCTGTCCTGACTTCTTTGGACAGAGAATTACAAACTCTAAGATTAAATAAACTCTTTTCTCCCTTAAGTTGCTTTTGGTCATGGTATTTTATCATAGCAATAGAAACCCTAACAGACACCCAAGAAATCTAAATTAATGTTTCCATTATCTATGGAAATAAATGAATGTGTTGTTATTGATGATAATGATAATGATGTTTGAGACAAGATCAGGCTAGTTTAAACTCAAAGTCTTCCTACCTCCACTTCCCTAAAAGATACCACTATATCCAACTCCAGACAGTTCTTTGAAAGCACATACATAATTCATTCTCTTTCTCTCCTTCTTTCTTTTTTTTCTTTCTTCCTTTTTGTCATTGTTGTCCATGCTTGTCAGCTTGCAATCCCACCAGCAGTGGAGGAGTGTTCCTCTTTCCCCACATCCTCTCCAGCATCTGCTGTCCCCTGGGTGTTTCATCTTAGCCATTCTGACCAGTGTGAGGTGGACTCTCAGGGTTGTTTTGATTTGCATTTCCCTGATAACTAAGGTTGCTGAACATTTCTTTAGGCGCCTCAGAGCCATTTGAGTTTCCTCAGTTGAAAATTCTTTGTTTAGCTCTGTACCCCATTTTTTTAATAGGGTTATTTGGTTCTCTGGAGTCTAACTTCTTGAGTTCTTTGTATACATTGGATATTAGCCCTCTATCAGATGTAGGATTGATAAAGATCTTTTCCCAACCTATTGGTTGCCATTTTGTCCTATTGACCGTGTCCTTTGCCCTACAGAAGCTTTGTATTTTTCTGAGGTCCTATTTGTTGATTCTTGTTCTTAGAGCATAAGCCATTGGTTTCTAGTCAGGAAATTTTCCCCTGCGCCCATGTGTTCAAGGTTCTTCCCCACTTTCTCCTCTAATAGCTTCAGTGAGTCTGGTTTTATGTGGAGGTTGGAAGGATTTTCTTAATTAAGAATCCATCTTTCCAAATGACTCTAGTGTGTGTCAAGTCTACATAAAACTCACCAACAAAAATGACCCATTGTCATCTTGACTCGTGAACATATTAATATACAACTAGAACCTTTCCTTTCTCATTTATCCCCAAGATGGGATGTTAATATTTAAAAAATTTCACTTTATTTTCATGCATGGGTATTTTGCCTGCGTGTATGCTCGTGCACCACTTGTGTGTCTGGTGCCTGTGGAAGTCAGAAATGGGTGTGGGTCCCATGGAACTAAACTTACAAATGCTTCTTACAGATGACTCTTTAGCTCCAGATGACCAGTTATTAATTGTTCCAGAAAAGCAAGGATTACACTTTAGTGGTTCTTAATTTAAAATATTGGATGGTCCCAATAGAATCTTTACTTCCTTCAGAAATGTCACAAGCTAGGTCTCCATTGTCTGCCTGATTTCCTACATTCTCATTTTCCGAGTTCCCACAGAACTGCCTACTGGGCGGGAGCGCTCAATGGCCTTTCTAGCCTGAAGTTCCAAAGTCTCTCCAAATTCTCACTAGATAGCCCACTCTCTGGTACATTTGGTCTCAGTGAGGGCTTCTATTGCTGTATGACCAATCACCACGGCCAAAAGCAACCTGGGAAAGAAAGGGGTTTATTTAATATTGTAGCCTGTAATGTTTTATCGCAGGAACCTAGAGGGAAGAAATGTACAGAGGCCATGAAGGAGTTCTTCTTGCTGGCTTGCTCCTCAGAGCTTGCTTAGCCTGCCGTTTATAGCATCCATGATCACAATGAGCTGGGCCCTTCCACATCAGTCGCTGCTAAAATACCCCACAGACTTGCCCACAGGCTGGTTTTACAGAGGTATTTCTTCCTTTTTTTCCCCAAATGACTCTAGTTTGTGTCAAGTGGACATCAAAATAACCAACACACTGGGCAATAAACATGAGCATAAACTTTGCACACCACAGTTATTTCTCGCTTTGAGACAGCGTCTTTCTCTGTAGCTCTTGAACTCCAACAATTCCCCTGCTTCATCCTCCCAAGTGCTGGGATCACAAGCATGTGCTGCAGTGTTCCCTGTACCTCGTGATTCTTCATAGGGTGGTCAACAGGGGCCCAGTCTGCTCCTCCTTGTTATATTCCTTTGCTATTATTCATAAAGGCCCATTTGGGCCTAGTGGGAATGATGATGTATTGTCTCAACAGGCTAACTCCACGGCAAGAATTCCACAGAGTGTCCCCAACGAGCTTTTGTGGTGGGAAGCTAAGCTTTCTTAAGCTCTCTATTTTCATGCATTGTTTGGTGAGCCTCAAAATAAGGATTCTTGATGTATTGTCATGGGCTGATGAGGTAAAGGTGTATGTGTGTGTGTGTGTGTGTGTGTGTGTCCATCCGCGCGCGCACACACATGCATGTGCATGCATGTATTTCTTCTCCATATATATGGCTCTAAAAATGATTTCACTATTATGCTATTCTACTTAAATTTTATAAGCAAAGCTCCTAGAGCTTTAATAATAACTGACTCATATAATCAAACTCATTGGCATAACACAGTAAAACTGTGTCATGATTGGCTTGTATCTCAATATGCGCGTTGTGATTCTTGGAAGGCTGGCATAAAAGTACTGTATTAAAAAGTTGTAACAGGGTTAGGCCTTTGACTCAGTTGGTAGAGTATTTGCTAGCGTAGATGAAGCTCTGAGTTTGCTATCCAGCTCTACACAAAGCTTGCATGGTGGTACACACTTGTAATCCCAGCACTAGAGAGAGAGGTAGAGGCAGGAAGATCAAAGCTGAAGGTCATATTTGGCTATATAGTAAGTAGGGGGTCCGCCTGGACTGCATAAGACCCTGTCTTGAAAAAATAAAATAAAAAAGACCTAACAGCTGAAGCAATTGGAGGCTTGGTGCATGAGAACATCTGCACATCTCTTTATATGGACTTCTAGCTTTTTCATGCACAGTAGTTTTGACCTTGTTTTTAGCAATGATGGGACAATATTATCTTTCTGCTCCAAACCCTTAACAGCTTTAATTGGTAGTACTGATTCAGCTCATGCTTAGCAGTTTTTATATTTGCAAAGTGATTTAGAATCATTTTTATTAGTTATTCTAAATTGAGTTTTAAAACGGCATGTCATAAAAAAAATTGCTTCATGTTTGTGAATGCAGACTCTTCCTACCCAGCGTTTGTCTAAACAGCATAATTATGGCTGCATTACTCATGGGCTGTTTAATTGTTTATTCCTTTATCCGTAGATGTAAATACAACACTATAACTTATAATTATGAAAGGTCTGCAAACCTGAGTTGTGAAGCATTCCTGTCATCTGCATGGGTCTAAGAAGTTAAAATGAGGATGTATCTATAACCAAGACACAGTAAAGAAAAGGGAAGCTGCAGGTATACATTATTTAAATGTGATTGACAGTTCATCCAGGTCTCTTAGAAATCAAGACTATCAGAACACTGCCATCACTTTTACTTCTAAAAGGGAATGAATAATAAATAGAATATGGAGTATGTCTTCGTAATAAGACTAGCCTTGTAATTTAATCTTTATACCTGATGTAACCAAAGATTTATTTTTATTTTATTTTCTTGTATTTTATTTATTTACATTTCAAATGTTTTCCCCCTTCCCTGTCCCTCCCTCATCCCCTCACTTTCTATGAGGGTGCTCCCCCAATCATCCACCCCTTTCTGCCTCAGTTTCCTAGCATTGCCCTAAGCTGGGTCATTGAGTCTCCACAGGACCAAGGGTTCCCCTCCCATTGATGCCAGATAAGGCCATCCTCTGCTACATATGTGACTGGAGCCATGGGTCCCTCCATGTGTACTCTTTGGTTGGTGGTTTAGTCCCTGGGAGCTTTGGGGGGTCTGGTTGGTCGATATTGTTCTTCCTGTGGGGTTGCAAACCCCTTCAGCTCCTCCAGTAACCAAAGTTTTTATTAAAATGTTTATTTTCGAACTGGATTTCTTAGACTTTGTACCTCTGGACTTTTGTATACCAAAAGGATGATAGTGAGCCATAAACAGTGTGGTATGGAGGCTCTGATTACTGCTTCCGTGTACACTGCGTGTATACATGACACGAGACATGTAGGGACCTTTTCACAGGGTGGCATTTAGCATCATGCTGCTTTCTGAGGAGCCCGGGGGAGGAAGGCAATAGTGTGAAGAGGAAAACCTAAACTTCCTAAAAGCCCAGGCATACCAGAAAATGCCACACCTAGTGTAGAGCCTTCTTTTCAAGATTCAAGTATAATTTTAAGATTACTAAATGATGAAAAATGGATTTCATGAGAATGTTCCCTGGCTGCTACAGTGTTTATAATGGAGGAAAACCATAAACAATAACCGAAGTTTATGGGGGAGAGACTCAATTAAAGCTCAGGCAGACATACTCCTGACTCAGAGTCTTACTCTCTTTTAAAGGAAAGAATAATGCAAGTAACACAGCCCCTGAATCACCTGTGTAGATATGAAACATGATAAAACGGGTTTACGAATACACAACTCTGACCTGACTGAAAGGGCATGTCTAAACACAGTGAATCCAATTTTCTGCTTACACTGGCAAAGAAACCAACTACCATGCCTAAGAAAACAGTTTAGTTTTATTAGCTACATAAAGGGACTAATCAGTACCACTGATCCCTGCTTCCACTTACCCAGAGGTTTGGTAGAAGCTGGCTGGTTCTCAAAGGCTCGCTAGAGACCTCAAATGCTGAACTGGTATTTCCAACCCCTTTAAATTCAAACCGTGGTTTCCATTCTAAGTACCAGATTCACAAGTCCCCTCAGCCTTGTAGTAATGCTCCGAGGAAGGGACGGTTGGTTCTGAGAAGGGTATTCGGGGCTGGCAGAGACTTCTAATGCTGATACGTATTTTGATTCCTCATCAGACCAGTTTCTGGACATTCTACCGGATCTCTTGTGCTCTCTGCCACCCAGGGTGTTTGGATTCTCGTCAGGGTGAAGGGGGAGTATCGCGGAAGCGTGGGTGGGCCAGCCAGGGATGAATTAGCTTGTGTGCACTTTGCAGACTGCAGCAGCCCGAAGGCTGATGTGATGGGAATTGGAGAAGAGAGTGCTGAAAGAGCAGGTTCTCACCTCAGATACAAAAGAAGTTAATCCTTTTTATCTGTGAGACACCTGGGCGGAGTTCACCGGGCTCTGGATGGGGCTTACATTTTTTTTTTAAAAATATGGTTGGCTTATCAATAAATGAACATAGATGTAAAATGTGAGCAGTGTGTTACTTAGTCATATAAAGGGCATGGAATTGTGCTTGACAGCCTTCCTATAAACCACTGCTTTCTCTTAACATTGTGAGAAATCAAAAAGCTAGACCGTGTGGTATTAACAGATTCTCTGTTGTTTTAACAACTTATTTTTACAACTGCAGGCAATGACAAAGAGCAGGCCTTTGTGGGAGACTTTCCTCCCTCTCTTGGGGCTCGCCCTAGGACGATTCCTTGAAGAGTAATAACTTTGATATCATTTTTTTTTCATTTGCTATGAGGACATCCAGTCCTATGTCCCCGAAGATGATGAACAAGGCTACACCATAATGTGGGCTCATTTCCAAAAAAATAAAAAAATCCAATTGTATTTGATTTTTATACATTATTAGGATTCAGGAAAAACAAGTGGATTTCGGTAGTTTGAAATTTTTCAGAATGACAGCTAACATTTATTGACTATCAGGCTTTCTGAGCACTTTATACCAATTTAATTAATATACTTTACATAAAAAGCTTCATTAATGTAAAAACCGAGTCTAGAGACGTTAGCCTATATTGACCAATGTCCCACTGCTAGTAAATGAATGTTTTAAACCACTGTACTGTGAATCTTGAGTAGACTATTTTAAGTATGATCTGATATGTTCTTTTCCTGGATAATGATCTACAGTTGGAAAAAGTGGAACCCACTTCTTATGATTTTATCTTATACATATGTGCAGATAACTGTTAACTGTTAATTATGTTTTCAGGAATACAGGACCTACAATTAGAAATGCACAAATACTTTTAATGCTATTTTTTTTTGGTGCTGTGTGACATTGTGACTATTTTTCTGTACACTGAATTGTTCTCCCATAGAACACCTCTGTACTTGATCCTAGCCCAAAGTCAGTTAGATGATTCCACTTATTTATACAACAACTTGATCAAGTTCACTTTATAAATTCAGAAGCCAGTTTAAATAGTGAGAAAATAAAACTGGCAATGGGGTGGGGTTGAGGGGATTTGGACACAGAGAGGGACATCAATGCCACGGAGTTCAGAGAAATGCCACAAGATGAAAAAATGAGGCAGGGGAATAGGGTCTTAGAAAAGAGATAAACTGGTAAAAGACAGAAACAAAATCTAATAGAAAGAAAGTACACAAATGAAAACATTGTCTAACTGTACTCAGAATAGCCCATGTTTCTGCCACACTCAAAGAGCCAAAATCAAGCACTGGATAAATAGAGGAAGAAGTTGTTTTTGGTACACACTTTTCATGTGGTGGCCATGGGGGAAGAAGGAGAGGCTGATGATCTCCTGCAGGAGGACATACACTTTGGAGAAGTGGAGTGTCATCAGTAATAAATGTTTACCATCTAGATCAATATAGTTTTAAAGACTGCATTAAATCTCAACCCCCTGCCCCTGCATAATCTGCGTACTGTGTAGGGCTGTGTGCCTGAATGAAGCATGTGACTCAGAGAGGAATGGAATATGTGGTGTTTGTAGTTTGATTTTCATTCCTTTAAGAACATGAGCCATCAGTGATCTGTGGGATTCCAGTAGAGACACCGACTTAAGCTCTTCAACACAAAACAAATAGGCCACTATTTGTTTCAGTAAGCAAACAATTTGTGGGACTTCCCTACAGGCAAGTACAGGGTTCTAGGGTGAGAGAACTTGTCATGTGGCAATAGGATTATTTCATTAACTTACTCTACAGGAACATCCATTGCCCCACCCAGAGAAGCACGGCCCAGGGCCCATTGTTGTGTCTTACTGGGAGGTGATGTCAGAGGTAGGGAATGAGGTGGTAGAACAGTTGTCTCCTGCTGTGGTCTCTTTAGGTACTAGGTGCTCACCAGCACTCATAGTTGGTCTCTGCCTATCCGTTTTCAAAGATAACTGCTGTCCAACTTTTTGTAATTCACCATTTTGTAATTACGATCATTTGTAATTAACAAATCGCCTATTTATATGTTCATTTAGTTTTGGCTTTTGCAGGATTTCTTTCTTTCTTTCTTTCTTTCTTTCTTTCTTTCTTTCTTTCCTTTCTTTTCTAGACAGGGTTTCTCTGTATAACCCTGACTGTCCTGGAACTCACTCTGTAGACCAGGCTGGCCTCGAACTCAGAAATCCACCTGCCTCTGCCTCCCAAGTGCTAGGATTAAAGGCGTGCACCGCCACCGCCCGGCTTGCGGGAACTTTTCAGTAAGCTTTATGAAGACAGGGACTGTGCCACATTCATTTAAGTGTTCCTACCACTCAGCACGGAGTTTCCCCACATCTGCATGTGGCTGGAAGAACGCACGCTGCCACAGAACAATGAAGAAGTGCTTCGGGTGGTAAAAGACAATTAATTATTAGCCCCGTGCTCTGACTTGGCCAACATTAAAGGAATAAAAGAAAGTAAAAGTGGCTTAACAAGAAGAAATAGTGGGTTCTGACTTGGGTTACTAATCCTGATTTCCGAGTTTAGAAAAAGGATTGAAAAGGTGATTGGAAGGAAATAGGTCTGCTCCTGGATGTAATTCTGACTGTTCTCACGGCATCTTCTAGGGAGTGCAGGATTCCAGTGAGACTACAATTTCAGACAATAGGAAAGGAATTTAATGATGACGAACACTTAAGGTGCTCATCTTCCTATCAAGCAGCGACCTTAACTCAGACAACATCCCTGAGGAGGTAATCGTCTTATGTACCCATCTGAACGCAGAATATAGATCAAAGCATTATAGATCAAATGCATTAGGTGCACAGAGAAGGCTTTGCAGCACTGTGAACTGGGACTTTATGTGGTTACTAAATTATCAGTCACACAGCCCCCCACAAACGAGCCCTGGATAGTACTACCACCGCAATAAAAGAAGTTCCTGAGAGGGTAGGTAGAACCAAGCTTTGAATCTGGGATGGTTTGATTCCAAAGCTCGTGCTTCGTGTTAAATTCAAGACAGTGGGCTCCCTCCCAAAGCCATAGGATAGTTGAAGTCCCATCTTCACTACCCCCATCAGGACAGTCAGATGTGCATGTATAGCTGGTAACTAGCTAACCCCTAGCTATGTGGTCCCAGTTCCACACTCAACAGTCGACTACCTGAGCTTAGTCTCTGTTGCTTTTGCTTTCTTTCTTTGTCCTTGTCTTTCAAGGGGAGTCATAGTTCACCAGGGTGGGGCGTGACTCACTCATGAACATGGAGCACAGGGGCAAGTGGACTCTGAGGATTTGCCCTAGAAAGAACAAAAGATCAGAAATGTCAAAGATCAGTTTCTGCTTGACTTCAGATATCAGTATGTCCAATGTTGGAGAGACCCAAAAAGAAACAGACTCGCTTATGCCTATGGTGTATGGTTAGAATTGGCAATCATGTGAGGTTAGAAAATAAGACACTCGAAGATCTATCAAAGACTTACTGGAGAATTCAGTTCCACTTATTTTCACCTATTGATGGTTCTTGAGTCGGCTGTATATACACTTTTGGTAACACCGGTGTTCATTAAAACAATGTTCTATGTTCTATGTGGCTCTCTATCAGGGATAATTTAATCCTTGGCAAAGACTAGGGTTCCGGAGAATCTAGAAAGTGATTGGTAACACAAGCTGGGGAGGAAATAAGCAGTTCAGGGCAGGCTGATAACAGATGTCTCATTTGGCCCCAGGAGCACAGGATCTGTTCCTAAGAGCGCAGAAGAAGGAGATCATTTAAAACTTTATAAAGTTAATCTTTCAATTCCTTCTTGTCTTTATGTGATGGGAGTGTTTATGGTGTGGACTTTACTTTTCTCGCATTAATTTTACTGGGTTGTTTAATTAAGAGACTTAGAAGTGCTGGCCTTACTTGGTGTGGTGCTCATGCCTTTGGGAAGTGTGTCCCCCCCCAGCCATATTTTAATTTAGATGTATCTGTACCAGGTGCTAGAATGCTTTGTTAATGATTCTACATGAGTCTTTTTACACCTAATTTCTTCTCATTCGGAAATACCGCGTACAGTCTGTCGCTCTGCTTGTCTTTGCTCTTGTGTTCCAGAGTTGCTCTGTAGCATTCCAGCCACTGACGTCATAGAATAATTGAATTATCTCAGACCTCGACATCCCTGGAGGATGGGCTGAGTAAGGAGTCATAGAACAGTCTCAAATAGAATGAAAACAATGAGTCTAAAGACTCATAGAGACACCTGAAAGGGCGATGGTGGTACAATGTAGCCCTTTGGTCAAATCTGGCCACACCCACTCATTTGCATATCACGTGCAGCTATTTTCTCAAAACACTAGCCCACTGAGTAGCTGAGAGAAGATTTGGCCAGCAAAGCCAAACAAATTTTCTGCTTGACATTCTCCAGAAAAAGATTTGTAATCCCTTGTTAAAAATAGGATCTTTTTTTCTTAATTAAAAAATAATTCATTTATTGTAGATATGTGTTTATATGGACGCAGCACATAACACCATGACACACATGTGCATGTCAGAGGATTCCTTGCTGGAGTTGGTTCTCTCTCTATACCCTGTGAGATCAGGAGACAGACCTCCGGTCACCAGGCTTTCTGGCAATTGCCTTTACCTGCTGAACCATCTCCAGTTCCTATATTAAGGTTTTACCTCATTTCTACTGGATACACATGTCTGGGAAAAAAAATAAGCCTCTAAAATCAGACTTTTCAGAAGACAACAACACAAACACAAACGTTTGAAACATACAAAACATTTGTTTTGTGGTTCTTTAGAAGATGTGGTCCCAGTAAGTACCAATACAAAGTTCCCTGTTGTATAGATGCAGCAGTATAAGGCTTCAACACTACCATGGGGTAGTTTATGTTTTTGTAACCAATAAATGAAAAAAAATTTAAATTTTAGGAGTGGTGACACACACCTTTGATCAGGAGGCAGGGACAGGTGTGTCTGTAAGAGTTTGAGACCAGCCAGGTCTATATCGTCAGTTCTAAGACAGCCAGAGTTATGTAACAGGAAGTCCCTATCTTAAAAAACCAAAAAAAACCACACACAAACCAAACCAACCAACCAACCAACCAAATAAAAAATTAAATACATAGTGGTACTAAGGTGTGTGTGTGTGGGGTGGGTGGGTTGTTGGGGTGGCATCCATAATTCTAACACCCTTCAGTGCATACTAATATTGGCATGACCCATAAGACACAGAACTGAAGGTACAAATAGAAAGCCCCAAGTCTTGAGTTCAATTTCTTTTGCTCATAAGAATGAAAGGCGGGGCGGAGCTGGAGAGATGGCTCAGCAGTTAAGAACAATTTCTGCTCTTGCAGAGGGACCCGCCTCAGTTCCCAGCAACACCATCTAAGCTCACAACTGTACTGGCTGGTTCTGTGTGTCAACTTGACACAGGCTGGAGTTATCACAGAGAAAGGAGCTTCAGGTGAGGAAATGCTTCCATGAGCTCCAGCTGTGGGGCATTTTCTCAATTAGTGATCAAGGGGGGAAGGCCCCTTGTGGGTGGGGTCATCCCTGAGGCTGGTAGTCTTGGGTTCTATAAGAGAGCAGGTTGAGCAAGTCAGGGGAAGCAAGCCAGTAAGAAACATCCCTCCATGGCCTCTGCATCAGCTCCTGCTTCCTGACCTGCTTGAGTTCCAGTCCTGACTTCCTTTGGTGATCAACAGCAGTGTGGAAAGTGTAAGCTGAATAAACCCTTTCCTCCCCAACTTGTTTCTTGGTCATGATGTTTGTGCAGGAATAGAAACCCTGACTAAGACAACAGCCATCTGTAACTCCAGTTCTAGGTGATCTGGGACTCTTTTCTGGATTCCACAGGCACCAGAAATGTACACAGTGCACAAAATTACGTACAGGCAAATACTCATACAGATGAAATGAAACTAAATGAGAAGTTAAATATTTAAGAAATAAAAGAGGGTTTTATAATGGTTATGGATCTGAAAGAGTAATAAAATATTATCGGCTTACTACAAAGCCATTCATTACTAACTAGCAATACTCTTAGAGCTAAGATCCACTAGCTGGAGTAAGTGCTGTCATGGGAGACAAGATGTTTATTATTGACACTTGTTCTCTCTGCGCACAGTGACAGTCAAGTCACTCTTCCCATTACTGTACAGGCAAAACAATTTGGCTTTATTCATTAATGGGATAGTGGATCCTAGTGTCAAGGATAATAATTTACTCTCAAAATTTATCATTTGTTAAAAGTTTTTAAAATTAAAGTATGACTTTTGAAAACCATATTCTAAAAGCCATGTATAAATTCTTATATTTTTATATTGCTTCTAAGAAAGGTGAAAAAAAAAGTTAGGTGCTAAAAAGAAAAAATAATAGGAAGGGTTGTTTCTGAAAACCAAACAACTTTGTGTTCCAGTTCCCCAACCCATCTGTCATGCCTAGGAATTTTACCATAAGCAGCCTGTCCTATTTGTAGCCCCACTTACGTGGACGTAGAGATAACTTCAGCAAAACTGCTTATGGACTGTAAAGAAAAGCATGAGATTTGAATGCCCATCAGGGTTTGGAGATGTGGCTCTTGGACTCTAGCTTTTATCAGACTTGAATATACTATAACCTTAAACTTAGTTTTATCGAGAGGCATTGAAGTCCCAAATTTGTGTCTCATTTTCAGATTCCTTGTCTGTTTGATGGTTACCACAAATACAGTTGTTCATTCTTCCTCAGAGTAAGTGGAATGACCCTGAGCTTACATATCCCTTTGAGGAAAGTACACCTCCCTACTGTTGAGAATATATGTATTTGAATTATATGTATATACATATATAATGTATATGTATATGTATATGTATATGTATGTGCATGTATATGTATTATATGTATATGTATATACATATATGTATATAATACATATACATATAATACATATACATGCACATACATATACATATACAGTATTTATATGAAATATGTTAGTGGCATTATAACTTAAATGAATTTATTATTTCTGTGTTTGATTAGCTAGTCTGGGTACTTCTGCCACTAAATGAATTCTTTAGGAGTTTACTGCAGCAATCATCCTGTTATGCACATGGTTTCTGTGGGTTAGGACAGGAATTGCCTCCTCTACAGTGTTTCTACCTCTAGCTGAGATGTGATCGCTGGGGGGATTCCATCCATGAGAAGACTCCTTCTTTACTCATATGGCTACGTTATGAAGTCCCGAAAGCCAGACCTGTCACCCAGACTGCCCACAGGCAGTGCCTTCTCCAAGTGGCTTGGCATAAACCATGGCAGCTTTGGGGTTGTTTGGATTTCTTACATCGCAGTCCTGGCTCAAAGCATGCCTATCCTAGCAAACATCCGCTGAATCGTGGTGCTGCATAACCTGTGTCGCACAGCCTCACTTTCCCGTTGTGTGGTCAGGAGAGCTCTAAGCTCACAAAGATGCGAGGAGAGGAGGATTAGACTGTCCACTTGCTCGTGGGTCCCAAAGTCAAGGAGGAAAAGAGGATGTGGGAATTCAAGGTTGCTGACGCTCTTTGAGAAATAAGATACCATACAATGGCTCAAGGTGAAGGTGGGAACGGAATTGGAAGACTGTGGAGAGCAGCAGAAACTGCAAAGAAGATAGCTATTGCATCGGACCTGGAGGACAGAAGAGGCTGTGGTGGAGAATAAGTCTCCCCTCTTGCCCTGCAGGAACCCAAAGAATGCTGAGACTTCAGAGAGCAGCAGGCTGATAGGGGCACAGGGATGAGAGAACTGTGCCTTTAACTCAGTGTAGCAGTGCTGGCTAGTTATATGTTGACACACAGATAACTAGAGACATTTTGGAAGAGGGAATCTCAATTGAGAAAATGTCCTACCAGATTGGCCTGTGGGCAAGCCTCGGGTGCTCCCTTTTTCCTTCCTTCCTTCCTTCCTTCCTTCCTTCCTTCCTTCCTTCCTTCCTTCCTTCCTTCCCTCCCTCCCTCCCTCCCTCCTTCCTTCCTGTTTTATCTTTTTATTGACTCTTTGTGAGTCCCACTCATCTCTTCATCCCCTCAAATCTGCCCTTCACCCTTGCAACTTCCCCTGCAAAATAAACACACACACACACCACCACCACCACCACCACCACCACCACCACCACCACCTCCACCACCACCAAGAACAACAAAAACAAAGCACAGCAAACATCATGGAAGCTGTATTAGATCACAGTGTGTCCCACAGAATACCCCTCTGCCCACACATCTTCGCTTGAAAATGTTCTCTGCAATGAGTCAGCGGTCTGGTTCGAGGCCTCGGGCTTCTGAGACACCGTCATCGGATCTTCACCAGGACTCCTCTTGTTTATTCTGTTGTTGCCTTGTGTCGTGGAGACCCTGACACTTTGGAATAGCAGGCTGGCCATTTCACGTGTCCCAACCATTTGCAGATGAGAAAGATTTTGGGGTGGTTCAACTGGGTGGTGGCCGAGCTGGTCAGCCAGCTTCCTTATCTGCACCACCAGGGGGAGCTCTTCAGCACTGCTCCGGCTAGGCCACTCAATGCGGCCCATGGCTTTGAGGCAGGGTCAAAGCTCCTGCTCTCACGCCCTGGGGGCTGCCACACCCCAACCCATACCTCCAGAGTCCGCTCCACTGGGCTGCCCAGTCAAGGTGTGTGACCTACTCTTCCAAGTGCTACAGCCTGTGAGGGGCTGGTGTTTTGTTTTGTTTTTTGTTTTTTTTTTGTTTTTTTTTGGTTTTTTGAGACAGGGTTTCTCTGTGTAGCCCTGGCTGTCCTGGAACTCACTCTGTAGACCAGGCTGGCCTCGAACTCAGAAATCCGCCTGCCTCCGCCTCCCAAGTGCTGGGATTACAGGCGTGCGCCACCAGGCCCGGCAGAGGGGCTGGTGTTTTATGTCTCTTCGCCCCGTTTCCTGTCCTCCTCAGCCATATCTTATAGACTCCTCTCTTATTCCTGTCATTTTTCCTTCCTTTCATCCTTAGCTCCTCCTCCTTTTGCTTCCGAATTACAGCTTTCCATATCTTTAATAATCTCTAAAATCTAGGTACCATAACAACATAGCTACTTTCCCCTTCTAGCTGCTTCTTCACCCAATTGTTGTGTGACAAAACTTTTCTTGAGGACATACGACCCACATGTCTACTCATCCCAGACAGGGAGCCCATGACAGACCAAGTGTGAATACTGCCAAAGTTCAGCTTGCTGAGCCAATGCGTTTTATTGGCATTAATTTCAGGAATATGGGTGATGGGGGCACTTACAGGAGCAGAAGTGAACTCGCAGACAGTTATACCAAAGCCCACTCCAGCATGAGTGACAGCTTTCAAAAGCCCACTGGAAACCCACTCTACATAGCCCGTAGGCAGCTCAACAGGTTGAAGAGGGTCCTTTCCAAGAGTCTCTTCCAGGAAGCTCAGCTGGCTTCTGCTTCTTCCAGGAAGCTGGTCTTGCCCCAGAGCGTCACTGTAGCTCGGCTGTCTTACACCTGAGGGCCGCTCTCAGCTTTCATTTCTTCCTTCGGCAGGGAGGGGCTTAGTGGTTTTGGTCAGTTTCAGGGATTTCCTGTGGCTACTTTGAGTAGTTTACCTTTCTGCTTAAGGAGCTGCCTGCAGATTGGAATGCTTTAGTCTTGAGTAAAACTACTACATAGCACCCACTCCCTTGATTTTTTTTCAGAGCTGAACTATTTATTTTTATTATTTTTAAAAATTAATTAATTAATAATTAATTAATTTTTTACACTCTATATTTTATCTGCCCCCTCCCCCGGTCACCCTCCGTCTGCTTCACATCCCATACCTCCTCCCCACCCCCTGTCTCCATGTGGATGTCCCCGCCCCCCCTCCCCCGTAAAGTCCCTGGAGTCTCCAGTCTCTTGAGGGTTAGGTGCATCCTCTCTGAATGAACACAGACCCAACAGTCTTCTGTTGTATGTGTATTGGGGGCCTCATATCAGTTGGCGTATGCTGCCTGGTTGGTGGTCCATTGTTTGAGAGATCTCGGGGGTCCAGATTAATTGAGACTGCTGGTCCTCCTACAGGGTCACCCTTCTCCTCAGCTTCTTTCAGCCTTTTCCTAATTCAATAACAGGGGTCAGCCGCTTCTGTCCATTGGTTGGGTGCAAATATCTGCATTTGACTCTTTCAGCTGCTTGTTGGGTCTTCTGGAGTGCGATCAAGGTCCCTTCATGTGAGCACTCTATTATAGTCTCAGTAATAGTGTCAGGCCTTGGGACCTCCCCTTGAGTTGGATCCCACTTTGGGCCTATCACTGGACCTTTTTTCCCCCTCAGGCTCCTCTCCATTTCCATCCTTGCAGTTCTTTCAGACAGAAAACAATTATGGGTCAGAGTTGTGACTGTGGGATGCCCCCCTCCCTCATTTGATGCCCTGTCTTCCTGCTGGAGGTGGGCTTCATAAGTTCCCACCCAATGTTGGGCATTTCATCTAAGATCCCTCTGAGTCCTGAGAGTCTCTCACCTCCCAGGTCTTTGGTGCATTCTGGAGGGTCCTCCCCAATCTCCTACCTCTCCAGGTTGCCTGTTTCCATTCTTTCTGCTGGCCCTCAGGGCTTCAGTCCTTTTCCCTCACCCAATACCAGATCAGTTTCCCCTCCCCCCACTCCTCCCCCATCCACTTTCCCTCCAAGATCCCTCCCTCCCTCCCTTCCCACTAGTGATTTCTTTCTTCTCTCTCTGAAGTGGGACTGAGGCATCCTCACTTGGGCATTTCAGTTCTATGGACTGTATCTTGAGTTCTCCGCACTTCTTTTTTTTCTGACTAACATCCACTTATTAGTGAGTATATACCATGCATGTCTTTTTGGATCTGAGTTACCTCACTCAGGATGAAATTTTGTAGTTCCATCCATTTGCCTGAAAACTTAGTATGTCCTCATTCTTAATAGCTGAGTAGTATTTCATTGTGTAAATGAACCACATTTTTGTATGCATTCTTCTGTTGTGGGACATCTGGGTTGTTTCCAGTTTCTAGCTATCACAAATAAGGCTGTTATGAACATAGTGGAACACATGCCCCTGTGGCATGGTGGGGCACCTTTTGGATATATTCCCAAGAGTGGTATAGCTGGATCTTCAGGTAGATCTATTTCCAATTTTCTGAAGAACCTCTAGATTGATTTCCAGAGTGCTTGTACCAGTCTGCAATTCCACCAGCAGTGGAGGTGTTCCTCTTCTCCACATCCTTGCCAATATGTGACATTTTGATCTTAGCCATTCTGATTGGTGTTAAGGTGGAATCTCAGGGTCATTTTGATTTGCATTTCTCTGATCACTAAGGACTTTGAACATTTCTTTAGGTGCTTCTCAGCCAGTCAAAATTCCTCAGATGTGAAATCTCGGTTTAGTTCTATACCCCATTTTTGACTGATTTTTTTTTTTTTTTGGTTATTAGCTTTTTGAGTTCTTTATATATTTTGGATATAAGCCCTCTATCAGATGTGGCATTAGTGAAGAATTTTTTTCCAATTTGTAGGTTGCCAATTTGTCTTATTGACTATGTCCTTTGCTTTACAGAAGCTTTCTAGTTTCATGAGGTCCCATTTATCCATTCTTGATCTTAGAGAATGAGCCATTGGAGTTCCCTTTAGTAAATTCCCCCCTGTGCCAATGAGTTCAAGGCTCTTTTCCACATTCTCTTCTATTAGGTTCAGTGTATCTGGTTTTATGTTGAGGTCCTTGAACCACTTGGACTTGAGCTTTGTGCAAGGTGATAAATATGGGTCTGTTTTCATTTTTCTACATACAGACAGCTTGTTAGACCAGCACCACTTATTGAAGATGCTTTCTTTTATTCTTATTAATCCTTATTGTTATACATCTTACCTCACGTTACATCCCACTCCTAACCCGAGTATACCCACAGTACCCTTGGTTGTTTGCTCTTCCACAGTTGTTCGTTGAGCTATATTATTAGTTGACTAATATAATGTTTACATAATGGTAATCTCAAGCTGCTGTGGTTGCTCTCAGTGTTATATAACCCGTGGAATAATATGTTTACATCTGGGATCCAGAGCCTCTGCACTGAGAAGCTATTTTCTCAATTTCAACTCCAAGTCTCAAATGAAGATACTTCAACTGAAATAATATAATATAGTTGATAAAAAAGAAAACAAGCAAAGAAATAATACCAAATATGTAAACCCCAAACATAGCAACACACGAAATTTAAAAAACCCAAGACACCTAACTCCCCCCAAAATTACTAACCCTGCAGGAATGATATCTACTGAGAGTGACTCAGATGAAATACAGAGAGCTCAATAGAACAGTTATCAATGTGTCCAAAGAAAGAAGAAAACAAGCTTCTCTTGAGAAAACAAACAGCTGAATAAAAGGAGGAATGTAATGCAACATAGAGGAATTCAACGAAGAGATAGAAATACTAAAGAAGAAAAAGGACAATCTGAAGTGCCTGAAATGAAAAACACAATACGTCCAATAAAAACTCTGTGGAAATTTTCACCAATAGAATGAATTAAAGAGAGGTCAGAGTACTGCACTTGAAGACCTCATGCAAGAATGGGAACAACCAAACAAGGATAAAAATAAGGTAAAAGGTCCAAGTAGTTCTTCCAAGGTATCCACGGTACTCTGAAAAACAAACCCCAATGATAGCTATAGAAGAAAGAGAGGGATTTGGCAGAGGTAGGAGAAGAGAGGTCCATCCAGATACCAGAGAAATTTAAGACACCAGACAGACATGACAGACAGACATTTCCTTCTTCTTATCACAAAGAAAACTCTGAATACTCAGAACAAAGAGAGTATATTGAAAGCAGCAAGAGACCCCAACTCCCAATGTAAAGTAGGTTCATCAGAATGACAGAATATTATTTAATTGAAAATTTAAAAGCCAAGAGGATCTAGACTGAAATGTTCCAAGTTCTAAAAGGTAAGACTGTCAAGGCAGACTACTATACCCAGCAAAGCTGTCATAATTTCAGGGAAAAAAAGATTTCCAAGATAAAAATAGGCTAAAGGAATTTATAAACACTGAGCTGGCTCTATGAAAAACACTTGAAAAAATCTTTCAGACTGAAGAGAAAACAAATCTATTCATGAGGACACAGTAAAGAACAAACCATACTAGACTAATCAAGAGAGAAAGAGAAAAAGTACAAACACTATAAACTCAACAAAATGGCAGGAATTAGCACAGGACTATCAGGGGGTAGCTCTGAATATTAATGATTTCAATTCCCCAACTAAAAGACACAAACTAGTAGATTAGATTAAAAGACAGGAATCATCTATCTGCTGCCACCATGAGATGAACCTCACTACAAATAACAGTCACTGCCTTAGGGTAGAGGACATAAAGGGACGTTCCAACTACAGAGGAAACACACAGGCGTCACTGTAAATACCCGTCAAAGTAGACATTAAACCTAGTGAGAAGAGGTAAGGTTACCTCATTCTTACTTAAGGAACAATCCTTGAAGAAAAGAGGATTTTTAAAAATTATGCTCTAAACGCAGGTGCACCCATAAAACAAATAAATAAAACAAATTGGATTAGCTATAAAGCCATAAAGTAACTCTAGCAAAATAGTAGTAGGTGATGATGTCAATACTACACTCCTAGCAATTGGCAGGTCTTCCCTATTTAAAAAAAAAAAAAAACAGACATAGTAACGCTAAATGACATCATAGATCAAGAGGACTTAACAGAATCTACAGAACATTTCACCCAAAAACATTTTTCTCCACAGCTCATGGAACGTTCTTCAAAAGAGAGCATAAAACAAATCTCCACAAACACAGGAAAATTGAAATAACTCCTTATAGTCTATCTGAACACAGTGGAACAAGATTACAAATACATAGTAAAAGAAATTCTAGAACTTACACAATTTCATGGAGATTAGACAATGCAGAAATGAATGATGAACATGTCATTTTATAAACCAAGAACCAAATTTTACAAAACCCTATGAAATTGGGAACACAGCATCCCCAAACCTGGGAGATAAAATGGAAGAAATCCTAAGAAGTACATTTATAGCTCCCAAGTACTTACCTGAAGAAACAAAGAGATATATTTTTTAAAGATTTATTTATTTATTTATTATATTTAAGTACACTATAGCTGTCTTCAGACACTCCAGAAGAGGGTGTCAGATCTTGTTACAGATGGTTGTGAGCCACCATGTGGTTGCTGGGATTTGAACTCAGGACCTTTGGAAGAGCAGTCAGTGCTCTTAACTGCTGAGCCATCCATCTCTCCAGCCCCAACAAAGAGATCTTGAATAAATAACTTAATGATGTCCTATAGGGTCCTGGAAGAGCAAGTCAAACCCCAAATCACTAGACCACTTAAGACCAGTAGAGGAGTCAATAGACTTGAAACAAACAAATCAAAATTAGGAGAGATAAATACTTTATCTTTCTGTTCTTCAGCACCCACACCTAATGTGTCTATAAGACCGCTTGACTCTCTTGCCCAAATCTCTTTAAAAATTACCGTTTCTCTCCTCTAGTGCTTGTTGCTTGTTTTAGTTTTCTTCATGTGTTGATCAGAATTCTTAGGACTGCGATTCATTACGAACAGGTATTTATTGACTCCTAACTCTGGAGGCCGGGAAGTCTAAGACCAAGGTGCTGCTGGCATCTGGTGAGGACTTTCTTGTGGTGCCACTATGCGGAAGAAGGCAAAGGGGAGGAGAGAGGAAGGGGTTGTGGGGGGAGGGTGAGAAACAGAGAGGGAGAGGTAGGGATAGATGGATAGATGGATAGATAGATTTGTCTTATAAACACACCAGTCCTCTGAGTCTCACTACTCCTTTGGATTCTTGCTCCTTCTGCAGTGGCAGTAAGTCTCAGCACGAGCTTTATTGCAGGCTGGTATTCAGACCACAACGCTCTGCGAGGGAAACCATTCTTCCACTCCAATCCATTCTCCACTTGGTTCTAAGAATTGTAAGACCTGGAAAAAAAAACAAGGGTACCCCAGCACCCCACGCCTTGGAAGGCGACACCCAGATCACTGGCCAGAAACGGTCCTGATGCAGCAGCAAGAGGATATTTATTCCAGAGGCTCTGGGGTTCACAGCTGCACACCACGCAGGGGTAGAGGACTGTGAGCCCCTAGTGTGGAATCGGGACAGCTTTTACAGGTTTACAACAAAACCCCGCATAACACAAACCAACCATTCCTTAGCATCGAGAGCCCACGCAGTGCGAGCCAATTGATTTGTACCACTCCATAGCTTCTAAGCCAATCAGTTTAAATTATCCAAGCCCGTGCTCCAAGGACCAATCAATTTCCTATAGAAGCCAGATAGCAACTAGTTTGCTCATTTCCGCTTACAGGGCCAGGCCATGTACACATTTCCTGTTATGGGTCCAGGGCCACATATGCATTTCCTGGGGCCAGGATCAGGGTCACCTATTCAAGGCCCTTTTGTCTAGTTCCTAACAAGGAGCCGGCTCAAGGAATGTGACCTTTCACCTAGTTTCTAACAAAGAGCGGGCTAAATTTCTGACTTTTTGGGGTCATTTAAGAGTTAGGCACTCGGGATTTTTAGGCTGTAATTCTCATCTTTTCAGAATAAACTTTGCAGTGCCTATATTTGATCAGTCATCCTTTTTTTTTTTTGATGATTTTTTACGATTTTTCAGTAGCGTTCTTTCAATGTTGTAATAAGATCCTAATTCCTTCCCCGGGTTGGTAGTGCCCTGTGAGATCTGGCATCCCCTCTTCCTCTGGATGCCACGTTACCGCCTGTTTCCTTCGGTTCTTGTGCTCCACCGTTACTCATCCGTGTCTCCTCTGCCCTCAAGTGTCTTTGAATTTTCTGTTCCATCTGCCTGGATGTCTCCCAGTGCAGTTGCCTCATTCAAGCGGCGATGGCCATATTAGGCCTTTCTGTAGCACTGATCCTCAACTATTCCATCTCAGGGTTCCCAGGGTTCTCTCCTTTATTTTTCTACTGATTTATATGACCAAACTTACTTTACGTTTGTTTATTACTTACCGTGTGTCTTCCCACTAGAATTTAAGTTCCCTCTAGTCATTGGCCTTGTCTGTCTTGCTTGCTTAGTACACTTGCTGGGTCTTGTGGAGAACAGGCACTCTATCAACATTTGATTGAATAACAAGCGCAAAATGGCTCAGCACAGATGGGATTGTGTGGCTCAGTCTCCACAAATATTTCCCCACGTTTTGCCCAGTTCTATAACTTTTTAACAAGATGATTTTTTTTGGTATAAAAATAGACTATGAAAAATAGAAACATCCGGTGTTTTCTGGGCTCATTCTTTCTGGGGGGTGGGGGTGGGTGGGTTATTAATCTCTTTAATTTGTAATTGTTTTCCTTTAACCTTCATGTATTCATTGTCTCATTTACTCAGTTTTTAAACTTGAAATTTTAGATTGCTATTATCCTTGCCACCACTGTTTTATGTGTGAGCACATGCACACATGATGCACACGAAAGCAGCTCATTTGCACATTAGTGTGAGGGCGAAGGACAACCTTGTGGGGGTCGGTTCTCTTCTTCCACTCTTTATGGGCTCTGGGGATCAAACTCAGGTCTCCAGGCTTCTATAATCGGGTGGCAAGCCTCTTGATCCTTTGAGCCATATTGTAGGTCTGATTCATTCTCTTTAAAAAGCCCATTGTAAGTATGGGAGTGTACAAAAAATACAAACAATATATATATTTAAGACACACGTCTTACTTTTACAACCAACTATTTGGGGGGGGGGTAGGGAGCGGCGGCGGCCAGTACACTAAAAGCCTCAATGTGGCGGTGGAACATGGTGTATCCAAAATATTCTCCATGAGGAGGAGGGGAGAGAACTTAATACTTGATTGGTTACAGTTCTTATTGTCATGGCAAAAACCCTACAAGGAAGGAAGTGTTTGTTTTCACTCGCGGATGGAGTGGATAGTCCATCACGGCAAAGGCATCACGATGGCCAGAACGCGAGGTGGCTACTCATAGTCACCCAAACTCGGGAAGCAGAGGAGGCGAAGGCTGACGCCCAGCTCTGCTTCTCTCTCTGCTTTTTTCTTAGTCTAAGACCCTAACCCATAAGGTGGTGAGACCCACTTTTAGTGAGGATGTTTCCACTTCAATTAATCTAGAAAACCACTCAGGGATGCGCCCACATGTTATTTCCATGGTGGTTCTGAATCACATCAACTTGATCATACTGATTAGCCCTCCCAGGGCCGACCTAATGGTGAAGATGATACAGTTGAAACCAGCATTCGAACTAGGGGTTTAAAAGTCAGGCTTTCAGTGGGTAGCCCGTGGAGTGGAGGAAAGAAAGAAAGCATTTGCATTAGCACACATGGTCTGAGAGAGGGGCTGGGTCGGAGAAGGTAAATGGCGTGATTAAGGAGTAGGTTGAATGAAACACTGGGCTGGGTTTGGGATATGGGGCCACTCAGCCTTTTGAAGCCAGGTCATAGAAAGCTACTAAAACTAAGCAAAGTAACTTAATATTCATTCAATGGCTGACGAAGAGCCAGTGGGCGCTTCCTGTTTGTTTTGTTGATACAGGTGGGGTGAGATCTTAACAACAGAACCTTTGGAAGGTTATGTTGTATTTCTGAGCCCATCTCTTCAGCTGTAGACTACAAGGATTTAAAAAAAAATCTTGTCGCACAGTTTCTACGAAGATTAGGAAGCAGGTGACAAAAGCACCAATTATTGATCATTGATTATAGCATCAGATTTATTGGATTAATTATTTAACAATAATTTAATAATTTATTGGATTAATTATTGGATAATTAGTATTACCCTGGCCCGTTTCCATTGTCTGGAATGGTGGGTCTCTCGGTTTGTTAGCACAGCTCCGTGGCACCTTGTCTGAAATATTTTCTTGGACATTCTCTGCAATACCACCTCCATCTTCTTGATTACTTTGCTTTTTATTCCAAATGGGAACTGCAGTGTCCAGGAGGCTTTGAGCAGCTGCTCCTCTAAGTGGGGGCATCTTTTACTCTTGCCAGCATGGATGAAGTCTTAAGGGAAGAGTAAGTTATACTTTTAATCAAAGAAACAGTCGTAGAATTTGAGGGTCCCTTATGGGGCAGAGAAAACTGTCCAGCAATGACTCCTGCTTTATTCTATTGTCCTCCTCTGTCTCTCTCCCTCCCTCCTCCCTCACTCCCTCCTCCCTCCCTCCCTTCCTTCCTTTCCTCATCCTCTCCCTCCTCCTCTCCCTCCTCCTCTCTCTTCCTCCTTGCAGATTTAATACATCTCCTGCTCTCCAGCACTAGGTTATTGGTTCCAATACATACTAAATGCATGAAGAACTAGGAGCTCCGAGGAGGAGGGCTGATTATGTCCCTCAAAAGATCAAAGCACAGTGCCTTGGCACTCAGAAGAATACCTCACAGTAGAAAGAGAATTTGAGCAAACGCTCCCTACCCCAGTTTCTGGTTTATGCTGTACGTTCTGATACGTTTTCATCACATGCCTCCTTTTCAAGGTTTAAGCAAGAATTGCTCACTGAAAGGACACATGTTGAAATTCATCACCAATATCTGTGTGATTTAGGTGAGATGTTATTTCTTTTTAAGTGGATAAACATTTAAATATAATGTTAATATTCCTAGGCCCAGACTCAACCTGGACACCAAATCAACAACAAACACCGCCCCCCCCACACCAATACCATCCAGAAGATTATCTCTGCTCTGTTTTAAAATGAAAAAGACAGTTATCTCCTCTTTTTTAAAATAAAAAGTCAGAGAGTTGAAAGTCATAGTGTCAGCAAACACTACGGTCTCGCCAATCCATAGGCCAATAGTGATGGCTTTCAAACATTTTGTACACCACCGTGCACCTCGGTGGAAGGAGTGTGGAAAGGAGGTATGTAGGTGTGATTGCAATGAGAGACAAGCAGCACAGAAGGCCTCACTATGATTATTCATGATAAAACATAATCTTATTTTTGTTTTGGTTCTTGGAGATAGGGTCTCATTATGTAGCCTTGGCGGGTCTAGAAGTAGCCCGGGGCTGACCTCAAACTTAGCGATCCTCTTAAGTCTGCTGGGTAAGTGCACCATGACTGGCCTGCAGTTATGCTAGACAAGGAAATAAAACCAAGACACAGCATCATTTCCAAACCTGGAACCTCTGCATTTGCAAAACGGAGTGTTCAGAAACGCGTGCCGAGGTTGACGTGGGGCTGTGTACATGCTCCGGCAGGCCCAGCTGAGTCTGAGAGTTCGATGCAAATTGGAGGTGGCCCTTGTGTGCATCCCTTCCACAATCAGCTGACTCCTCTGGATCAGATGTTTCAGTTCCCAGAGAAAGAGCAACTCGCACTGCAAGCTTGCCTGGCGTTCAAGGCAGTGAGATAGGGGCTGACCATAAACTAGGGGTTTGGAAAGCCTCGGAGCTTCTTCTCAAGAGAGGAGTGTTGTCACTACCAACAGTATCAGAATTAGAATATTACACAAGCCAACTTCCTGAGCAGCCTTGGGATGCGGTAGCAACTTTGAGCTATTACTATTACTGTTTGTGGGTCCGCTGGGAATTTTGTTGCCAGATAGTGAAGAACCGACCGGGTCTCTGAGTGCTCATCAGCAGTGGGGCAAGCCTGGAACCCTGAAATCAGTGAATCCGGAAGATGGGCTATCACATGCTCACCCCTTTCTCCCCGAAGCTTGTGTTAGATGCCGAGACGGCCCTCGGACAGAATTTGCCTCAAAGCCACGCCATTAAAAAAAAGTGTAATATGATCAATCAGCTGGAAACCACAAATGTAAATTATGCAAAGAAAAATGTATAAAAATACCAGTGGGTTTCTCTGAAGAAAGGTGCTTTTTAATCACCATCCCGTCTATTTCAAGGTTTTCTTTCTGAGTAATGAAACTTCGTGGCTTTAATAATGGAGAAAAGAACATTTTTTTCAAATGAGATTGCTCGCACCAGAAGTACAGCAAGATGCTTGATAAATTTGACTTTAAAATTGTATAGTTTATTTGCAGACATAGAAACTATCCCTCTGAAGATCTTTTTGTCCTCACATTGATGTGACGGGAGCCCAGAACAGCACTGCCACTGGGGGACCCAGGTCTATTGTATCACATTTTATCTATCATCTGGGTGTTCATTAAAGCATACACTCACTCACATAGAAATACTCTTAGGCATGTAAGTGGGTTTATTTACATATTTTAAATTCCAACTTATGTTAAAAATCAGCAACCTGCTCATATAGTTTAAATTTCCCCCAAAACACCAGCCATTCAATGAAAAGACTTCCTTCCACACCCCCTCCTAACTCGCTTCCCCGGAGGCAAATGTGGAGTTTACCCTCTACCTTCCTCCTTTACCGGAATATATTTTGTACACATACAAATAAACATATTGATGTAGTCTAAAATTTACAGTGTAAGAAAAATGTTGTCTTGAAGATATCGTGGTCTGTGAAATATTCTATCCAAAAAGACACACCGGGGTGACGTAAGAGTCTCTATGTTTAATGTGCTAAGCTGCAGGGAGTGAGAGCATTTATTTTATAAGTCGTTTGGCTTTGAGTTCCCGCCCTGTGTCCTGTTCAGTTGCTGTTAGGCATTGCTGTACCGTACATCTTGTTGAGATCCACCAGTAGCATCATGCTTAGCCCCTGTGTCCACCTCCCTTGTCTTCTGAACTATTTCCCATCTCTAGGCTTCGTTTCTTAGAGCTAAAGGATTACCGTTTCCCTGCGTTCCACATAGGGTAAAGAAAGACAGTGATGATTTTTTTTTTTTTAATTACAGAGAGATGACCAGGCTAACCAGGGTCTGAAAACAGGGGTGGCGAGGCCCTGTATCCACAGGCCCCCCATTTATGACTTTACAGCACTTAGCACTGCGACATAATGGAAGATATCTTGCGTGTTCACTTGTCCACCTTACCAAGCAGGGACCCTGCTTCCTCTGGGAAGCCATTTCTTACAAGAGTCTTTGAGAAAAAGTTAATAGGTCCATAATAAATATCTGTTGGGCTGAGGACATAGCTTAGTGGGTAAAGTGCTCACCACATAACCAAGAGTACTTAACTTTCATCCAAAGAAGAATCTATATTAAAAAAACAAAAACAAAAACAAAAACAAAAAACAACTTGGAGTGGTGGCGTGTGTTTGTAATTCCAGTGGGGGCGCTGGGGAGGAGGGGACAGGTTAAGTCTCTGGGTTCACTGACTTCCCAGTCTCTTCTAATTGATGAACATCTAGCCAGTGAGAGACATTGTTTCAAAAGAAAAGGGTGGATGATGCCTGCCTGAGGATTCACACACACACACACACACACACACTCTCGAACACACACAGGTACACTCACTACTTGTGTGGGTATCTGTGTTGTGTGTGGAACACACAACAGCCTCTTTCAGGGCGGGGTGTGTGTGTGTGTGTGCAATTTAAATATTCCTATTTTCACCTTGCAACATTTGCCACAGCTCCATCTGGCAGATATGAGGCTGCAGTGCAGTTAGTTACTGGAAAGGGATATGAATGAGTTGAGACCAGTTCTAGCTAGAGGTAGGTCAGCCTGCAGGGGAACCTGTCCGAGTGCTGGAACAGCCATCTATACCGTGCAAGCCACGGGCGGAATGGGGAGGGCAGCGATGAAGAAACCTGCCAGATGGGTTTATTCATCTCTTAAGGAGGTAGGAGTCCAGCTGGACACAAAGGACAAACACCTGTGTGTCTGAGGAGAAGTTGGTAGGAAACACACACACACACACACACACACACACACAGTATCAGGGTTCATTTGGCAGAGAAGTCTGAAATAATTCTCCCTGATGTTACCTAAGAACAAATAATCTTTAATCACAGCTATAGGGTTTGGAAGCTTGTTTCAAGTGTTTTCCTTCTCCCCTAAACAGAGAGGCCTCTGTCCTGTGTTCGTCTGATCCTTGACAGGCTCCCTGTAGGAGGGAGAGCCTGGAAGGCTTGCCTAAGGTTACCAAACAGTACCCGGTGACAAATGCGTCAATAGCATTCTGAAAGATTTGCATATTTCTCTATCACCATACTGTTCCAATCTCACCAGAGGAGACCGTTCTGGTATCCCCTAATGGAGTTATTACACTATGGGTAATTTATATTCCTTAATTTTGCTGCTAAGAGAATCAAAGCTAAGAAAGGCGGAGTGTCTTGCCTTCTTTAACAGAGATGGGGTCCTGTTGTTAGCAGGCAGGGTCTCTTCTAAGATTTGACTTGAGGCACGTGTTCTAAAACTGACAGTTGGATGTGGCCTACAGATTATCTGCTAAAGCTGTAAAGCAACATATGACACATGTTTAACCAAATAAAATTATTTTCCCCAGCTCATGCCATCCTGACAGTTTGCAAAAACCATCTTCACCTTCTTCCTTGCCTCATAAAAAAGGGGCTGAAGCTATTTTTAAACCCAAGGTTTGTAGAAGGGAATGTAGATTATAAATCTAGGTTAGTTGAATTTATTCGGGAATTTGTCACGCTTAATATGAACTTTCTTGACTCCAAGTGAAAGAAAAATGAAAGATCAATTAGATCATCCACATCTATACCTCCCTCCCTCTCTTCCTCTCCCTCTCCCCACTTCCTCTCCCTCTTCCTCCCCCCCTCCTCTGACCCCACCCCTTCAGGTTTATACCAGACTAGTGGCAGAACAAGGAGAAGCCCAAGTTTCTTGCTCTCAGGTAAGGTGGTGGCTACCCTGACATAGGAATCGCATTGTCAATGAATCATTGTTGCAATAGTGTTTACTAGTAAAACAACTCCAAGTCAAAACAAATACTAGCCCAAAGAAAGCCGTGTAACAAAATACGTGCCCAACTTATACAAATGAGTGGCCTATTTAAAAAGAACCCCAAAGGCAGGAACAGTTTTTATCATCCCTTAACTTCTGGAGGCAACAAGATACACTGTATCCACTACCTCCTTTCTGTTTAGGTCTTGTTCTAGGGCCAGAGATGAAACGCCATGACCAAAAAAAAAAAAAAAAAAAAAAAAAAAAAAAAAAAAAACCAAGTTGAGGAGGAAACAGTTTATTTCGCTTATACTTCCAGATCACAGAAGGAAGTCAGGAGAGGAATGCAAGCAGGGTGGCCCTGGAGGCAGGAGCTAATGCAGAGGCCATGGAGGGGTGCTGCTTACTGGCCTGCTTCTTGTGGCTTGCTAAACCTGTTTTCTTATAGAACTCAGGACCACCAGCCCAGGGGTGGCACCACCCGCCATGGGCTGGGCCTTCCTTCCCCACTGATCACTATTGAGATCACTAAATGGCTTATAGCTGGATCTCATGGAGGCATTTCCTCAACTGAGGCTTCTTTATCTCGGATGAATCAAACTGACACACAAAACCAGGCAGTACAGGTAGGTTCCCTATGAGAATTGCCAGAATGTTACATTTATTTTTATAACTGCAGGGTAAAGTCAATGATCCTTCTACTTATCTTAACATAATGACAACATTCTGATAAAATGTGCTTATAGGTTTCACTGTCTAGTGAATAAGTAGCAGCAAGCACCACTTTTTTTTTTATTTTATGAAATGAAAGCAACTTAAAGACTAGGTCTTTAGGACCTAGTCAAAATTACACAGAGACTGAGAAAAAGTCTACCGTGATAACCCTATCTACAGGGCAGCTCTGCGCCCTATTTCCAGTCCACGATTAAGTGCAAGCCTACTAGTTGTGTGGTGTTGGTACATACCACACTCTCCTTTGAGGCCCTACATTCATTGATGAGCCCAGGGCTAGGGCTTCAGAAACCTTTGATCTGTGTTGTCTGAGGCAGGAGGCTTCATCACCTGCCACCACTAGGTGGCGCTTGTCCTCGAAACACAGCTTTCTTGCAGGAAGTTTTCTGTGTCTCCACTGAGACTGTGGGAGGGAAACAAACTTGATTAATAAACTAAATAGTAAATGGGTAGGTAGTTCAGAGGGCTATAAAGCACAGAGAACTATTGGTCAAAAAGCAAACAAGCCATTACCAGTTAGGATTATACTAATTCCACCAATTTTTTTTCCCCCTGGATTCTCAACCCAGACCTTGCAGCTGGCATGCAGGCGTTCTACTATTGAGCTAAAGCCCAGCACCGTTACTCCCTTTATTGTGTTGTTTTGTTGAGAAAAGTCTTGCGATGTACTCCAGGCTGGCTTTGAACTCACTCTGTAGCCCAGGTTGGCCTAAATCCCTTCCTCCATGTCGGGGTTATAGGTGTGCTCTACCACATTCGGCCTTTCTTGTTCGTTCTTTTCATCCTCAGACTTTGTGAGCCACAGGAGAAAAAGAGCAGATTAGTCTTTCTCTGTGTTTATAAGAGTCAAAGGTGATAGTGCATATGTTAGGACAGGTTGGGGGAAAATAATAATAATAATAATAATAATACCTCAAGACCCTTAGTATTTATTGTCCTCGATAGGAACGACAGAAGCAAAGGTGACCGACCACACACAGAGTTAACAAAAAGTTAATCATGACCTTTCCAAGGAAAGCACATGAATCTCTATTACTGGACAGTAATCAATGGGAAAGGAAATGGAACATGCCTTTTTAATTGTGGGATCGCAAACACCAATGGAGGGTGATAACAGAGCTAGCAGGCTGTCGGCCAAGGCCAATTCTTTTCTCATTAATTTAAGACACATACCAAATTTCACTCCACAGTTCTCATTCTCGCTTCCCACCCCCACTCTGCTCACCAGCCCCATACCCCCTTACAGGGCAAATTCTTGCCAATCTTGATAATAAGATGCCTCCAGGGGTTGCCTATCAATTTGCATGAAGGGCATTTTGACATATTGTACAGTCAAGCACATGGGAAATGTGTTTCTTGGACTTTTCCTTTCTCAGACAGCCACTAAAGCTGACTATTCATGGCCGGTTCACGACTATAATGAGAAATTGCCAGCTATGTTGAAATACATAATCCACAGCGTGAAAAACTGCTGATCAGCAGTGGCAAATTCTTAATACAAAAGTGATTTCTTTTTTTTGCTCATGAACTCTGGGGTTGCTGATTCTTGCTGTGTGTTTAGGAGTGACAGTTACTTTAAACATTAGCCTAGAGACAGAATATAAAATTGCTCAGGGGGGATTTAAAGGTCACGTCTTGTCCCGCCTTCACTTCTCAACTGCCCCTGTCGCTGCCGTAGGTTTTGTAGAATGTGTGAACATGAACGCAAGCCAGACACGACAACAGCCAAACACATGACATTAGTGCATTTTAATTTCAGACATTAGGCAACTTGGGGTGGTTCCCAGTGCTCGCTGAGTGTTGAGTAAGGGTTTTACACACACCAGCTTTCCCCAAAACACAACCTCTGTATCTGCTTCTCCAACCCCCGGGTAGGGGGGGGCGGGGAGAGACATCACGGGTCTTCTCCAGTTCTAGATCACGGAAAGAAAAGGAAAGGAAAGGAAAGGAAAGGAAAGGAAAGGAAAGGAAAGGAAAGGAAAGGAAAGGAAAGGAAAGGAAAGGAAAGGAAAGGAAAACAATAGTGACTCTACCATTACATCTATTTCACCTCTACATCCAAAGTCTCCTTTCTCTGGCATCTTATTACCTACATTAAAAGTGTTAGAAGCAAGAGTTAGTATGTGAAGTGACTTTTCCTGGGCTTATGAGTTTGGGCTGTGTGGAGTCTCAACAGTGACTTTCACATACAAAATACATGAACAGGAAACCCAGACATGCTCGCACCGTATGTTGTGCGGCTGAAGACCCTTAAATGGCCACCGTAGTTTTTCAGAACATTAGATGATGTCTGTCTGTGCTGGCAACTGCTCACACCTTAAAGGGCTGATGGCAACAGGACCGGGCTATTGACATAATTGCGATTTGCTTGGAAAAGGGTATTTAAGTAGCTCCAGCAGCATAGTAAATATGAAAGATCAGTTTGCAAAGGCAAGGACCTGCCTTGGATGGCTGAGGGTGTTTCCTTAACCCAGACAGAAGCCCCCAATGACTCCCCTGTGTCCCCAGCCATCCTTTGTCAAAAAAGATGACTGGTGACTTGACACTGGGCGCTGACAGCACTTTCTTTACCAAGACAACCCAAGTTTTGTAGAGTAGCATCCGGAATGATCTGGGCTGGAAAAAAAAACTCAGGCAACTTCAGGTTCTTCCCATGTGGGGGAACTGAGGCCAGCTGGAAGAAGCATTGAACCGATCCTAGCAAGGTGAGTATGCGGGGTCGGGAGCCAGATGCCCCCCTCCAGCCCTGGGAGGGCGCGGCGTGCTGAGCCCCCAGCGAGGGCGGCGCGGCCCGAGGCCCCTCCCCTCCGCCGAAGCCCGGGCGGCTGACGCCGAGCGGCGGCTGGGAGCCGAGGGGGCCGGGCGGGCGAGAGCGAGGGCAGGGCAGGGGGCCGGCCGAGGCCACTCGCCGCTTTAAATATGGATCGCGGGCTGGCGCTCGCCGTACAGCTTCGGCCGCTTAGCCCATCCCCGAGCCCGGCCCCGGCTGCAGCGTCGGTTCCCGGCAGGCACACGGAGAGCCGGGCGCACACGCGGGAACTGCGGGAGGCAGAGTAGAGCGGAGCCGCCCCGCCGCCGCCGTCCCCTCCCCGGGGCCGTCCCCTCCGCTCCGCGTCGCCGACCCTCCCGCGGCCGCCCTCGCCCCCCTCGGCCGCCTCCCGAGCGCACAGGCGCGCAGCCACCCACCCGGCGCGCCAAAGTTGCGACCGCTGCCCCGCGCGCTCCGCGCCCGGCCGCGCCAACTTCCCAGCCCACGCCGCCCGGGTCCCCGCGCTCCCCCGCCTCCCAGCCCCGGCGGCGCGCGGGGCAGAGCTTAGGTGGCGGCGGCGGCCGAGGTGGCGGCGAAAGCGGCGGCGGCGGCGGCAGCGGCGGCGGCGGCCGCTGCAGCCTCGCACTCGGTCGCCAAGCTGGAGGAGCGACGGAAGCCCGACCCCAGGAGGTGAGTGGCCGGAGCGGTGGCAGGGAGGGTCGGCCACGTCCCCAAGCCTCGCCCCCCGCGGTGGGCACTGGGTGGCGGTCCCGCAGGGTTCGCTGGCGGCCTCGGTGCGTTCAGTGAGGGACAGAGAGAGGGAGGGGAGGGGAGAGGGGGCAGAGAGAGGAGAGAGAGAGAGAGAGAGAGAGAGAGAGAGAGAGAGAGAGAGAGAGAGAGAGAGAGAGAGAGAGAGAGATCAGTGGCGGGCCGGGCATCCCCTGGGCTGGGTGCCTGAGAAGTGTGGACACCGCTGCTGTTGCTGCGGAAAAAGTACTTTTTTATTCCGTCTTAGCGTTCAGATGACGACTTTGGGTGGTTCTGTTTTCCCCCTACTGCATAACCGCCTGCACGTAACCGGGCGTTGTTGCCACGACTGTGGGACCAGTGGACGCCCGGGCTGGGCTCAAGAGCAGTGACACTTGTGTTCCCTTGAGCCCGGGTGGTCGCGGTGTGGCTGGGAACCTGCCTGGGGGGAGGGGGGCACACCTCCAGATCTTTTAAGTTGTGGAGGTTGGGGTAACAGTGCCATCGAGGCCGCGGTTCCCTACTCCACTGTCCGCTCCAGGACCAGGGCATTCGCATCTCTCCCTGGCACGCCGGAGGCGGGGGTGAGTCAGGCAGATTCTCTGCAAGCGGCACACATTTATTTGCAAGGGGGGAGACAGAGGTTAAACTGGGATGTCTGTGGGCTGGCGACGGCGGAGCTCTCTCTCAGGTACTGGGCAGCGTGTGCATCTTGGCAAGGGCAGGTGATTCCTTTCTTAAGTGCATTGCACTCACCCTTTGCCAGTCTGTTAAGAACAGCCACCCGGGGAGCGACTAACTGCAGCAAGCTCTAATAGAGAGGCAAAGTTCTCCGAGAACAAAAGGGGAAAAGAAAACCCCTCCACTTGGGAAACGCCAGGAAAGCATTTCTGCCTCGGCTCTAGCGTGTAGAAGCCCTTCTGGGTTCCCAGTAAATGTGTAGCTTTGCCGTCCCCCCACCCCACCCCCCCCTCCCGGAGGCCCCACCTTCTCAGCGTGATTGCCTGCAGCAAGTTCTTCAAGTCTGAAGTTGAAGTGTTCAAAGCACCTTTCTCTTCCCCCCCCTTGCCACTTACCTTCTCTCTCCCTTTTCACTTCAGTGCCAGACCGACGTGCTCTGGGTGAGAACTCCCCTACCCGGGGCTGCAATAACGCAGTCTCCACTCCCGGAAAGGTTCTTTCTCGAGGCGCTGCACTGAACTTCCCTTTCTGGATCAGCTTGCAATGTAATCTGAATGGAAGTGTATATTGCTGGGTAGTGCCTGTTCTCCCTGCGATTTGCAGAGATCCACTCTGGCAGTCAGTCCTGTGCTCGGCGGCTCAAAGACTAAAAAAAAAAAAAAAAAAAAGTTTCTAGGAACCCCGGCCGGTCCTTGTGTTTGTCACATTAGCGGAATACTTTCCAGTCATTATTGTACCTTAGACCGAGGCTATTTGTACTTCATTCAAAGGAAGCCTGCCTGCTTTGTGAAGCTTTCATAGCAGAGGAAAAAACTTTTACTTTCATTTTAAAGTTAAATCTAAACAGGATTCTGATTTCCAACGTTTTAAGTTGTGAAATTTAATAGTTTTTTTTTTTTAAAAACCATATCTCCAGGTATAGGTGAGATGGTACAAAACTCCTGTACCTGGGTAGGATAGGAAACTTAACTTCTGCCATGAATTCTTGAGGCATAGGACACGTATATGGAGAGGCAGAAAATGGGAAATTTTGGTAGTGCCAGGTATATTTGAGAAAGCAGAAACCTCCCCCCCCTCTATTTTACAGCATGAAAATGTCAGTATCATTATCTGTTTGAGGGCTATTTTTGAAGACATACAAGGCAGGTGAGCTTTTCAGGTGGTCAGAAGTTGATGTATTTCTTTTGGTTCACGTTGTCAACATAAGAGAGCTTGCAGTGTTTGCGATCAAGTGCCGTCATTTTAAATGAAGACATTTGGATTTATAGAGATACTGTATAAAAGGAAGACAGGCAACTGTAGTGGAGGGGGAAAAAAAAACGTGTTGGAAGCCAGGCAACCTTTGGGACATCTCCCAGCACACCCTGGTGGTAATCTCATTTTTCACTGAGCTCTGGCAAGTGCAATTTGAAGATTCTGATCTCTTGTTCTGATAACATGCAGGATAGTCTGGTCCTAGCTTACAGCTTAAAGGAAAACAGCACTTAAGGAAGGAAACACACTGGTGAATCACTGTAGGTAATCAGGTTGCCCTGCCTGCCTCGGAGGGCGCTGCAGTCCTCTCGGACTGCTCTTGTTAGGGAAGCCAGTCCTGGGAGAATTCACTGCTGCTGACTTGTGGCCAGGATACTCTGTCAGCTTGTTCCTTGGTGTTTGGTTTAAACACTAGGAATAAAGTCTTAAGTCTGGACTTGATGCATTATCAGGTCTGGGTTGGAAAGAACAAGTTGACGATGATTAAGGTTTCCAAGGTTTTTCTTTTCTTTTCTTTTTCTTTTTTTTTTCTTTTTTTAATTTCAAAATGGAAGGGACCAGGGTAGGTGACTGATTGACCCGAGGAGGCTGTAAAGAGACCTTATATGATGTTGCTTTTTCAGGACAACTTGAAGACTCACGAAATTTGTTTTTAATGGGGCCCTTTAGCAAAATGAACAGTTAGAGAAAACCCAGGAACCAAACAGGACTTTACCGAACTAGATATCCCTACTTTTGCATGTAGGTGTTTTAGGGGATAAATACCGTTTTTTTGTTTTTTTTTTTGCTATAAGGTCAGGGGTACATTGGGTCCAGATATTTTTTGGCCTCATTCCCGACGTTCAGACACTTGGTACATTTTGGTCATTGATGCTTGTGTCCTAACTTGAAGGCATTTCTTATACCCACCACTGCATGTGTATTTTTTTTTTTCAGCCATAGATGTGGATACTTTTTTTTTTTTTTACACAGTGCTGTCTAATCTGCATATTTACACACAAATTCAGAGGTGGCTCATTTTATTTTATCTTCAGCCACATTGACTGCTATCACAATGTCCCCGAGGCTACGACATTTCTTGGCCTCAGCAGAGAGTGCCATGACAGTTGACAAGGCTTCCAAGGGAGATGAGAGTATGGATGGCCACGCCCTTATTCACCTGCTGTGAGGTGGAAGAGAGAAAAACGCTTCCTCCAGTCTTCTGCACGAAGCGCGCAGTGGTATACTCCTTAGTAATAATGTCTTTGTTGCTCCTGAACTGGGAGCTGTTTTGAAAACGGATGGCAATAGAAAGAGTAATAGCAGTTAAGGGTGAAACCACTTTCATCTGTTGTTTGTGGGATCCAAAATATGGTCTTCTTCGCTGAAAGTCAAGCAGATGGAAGAGGTTTTTGTGCTTAGCTGGGAGACTCGAAAACCAAGACAGAGAGAGAACTTTTTTTTTTTTAAGACACCCTTGGAAGTTATTGGTGGAGGCTGGAATGCCCAGTCTATCTGCAGACCTCTCCTTCATCTTCATCGATTGGCAGTGGTGAAGAGGATGGGTGTTATTTCAGTCACGCAGGAAGAGGGTAGAACAGAAGAAGGTCCATCCCGCTTAATGTGATCTTCATCACCCCTAGGCCGTGCTGCCCATCAGCGGTGCCCACCTGCTTCAACGCCAAAGTTTTAGATTCGACAGCGCTGGAAGTGGTGCCCCGGTTGATTCTCAGTTTGGGTGTTATCAGTTGTAACTTCAGTCTTGGGGGCTGTCTTAGTCAGGGTTTCTCTTCCTGCACAAACATCATGACCAAAAAGCAAGTTGGGGAGGAAAGGGTTTATTCAGCTTACACTTCTACATTGCTGTTCATCACCAAAGGAAGTCAGGACCGGAACTCAAGCAGGTCAGGAAGCAGGAGCTGATGCAGAGGCCATGGAGGGATGTTTCTTAATGGCTTGCTTCCCCTGGCTTGCTCAGCCTACTCTCTTATAGAACCCAGAACTACCAGCCCAGGGATGGCACCACCCACAGGGGACCCTCCCCACTTGATCACTAATTGAGAAAATGCCCCACAGCTGGCTCTCATGGAGGCACTTCCCCAACTGAAGCTCCTTTCTCTGTGATAACTCCAGCCTGTGTCAAGTTGACACACAGAACCAGCCAATACAGGGCTAAGCTTATTTTCATGCAGAATTCACACAGAAGTGAAGTACAGGAAGCTTTGCCTGGGGAGGCCTCCTGATGATTGCTGGGATCTAGTTATAGGGTCATCTCTTCGGCATGCTCTCAGGAAAGAAAGGCTCGGAGCAGCAGAGAGACAAAGACATACATAGAAGAGGACCCCCGTCACTCAGGAGAGCTCTTAGAGTCTTTGTATAGGAAGCACATTTGAGTTACAATTGCTACAAGGCCTCTAATAGCACAGTCAATAGTAAACAAGAAAACAGAGGACAGAAATGGGCTGAGGTTGGTAGGCGCTGAGGTTGGTAGGCGCCAAGGTTGGTAGGTGCATACAAGATGCCGAGCTGGCTGAGTGGGCAGCTGGTAAAGGAAGAGGAGGCCAGAAGGGCATAAACGGAAGTAACAGAGCTTAAGACTTGATCGTGTCATGGATGGCAGTGCCCCCCTCTCCTTTCCTTTGTTTCCTTACTCCTTCCACCAGCCTCATCTATTTAAGTTTTTATTGAGGTACAATATGTAGTCAGAACATCTCAGATGCTGCTAAAACATCACCAAACAGCTCAACAATCGACTTGAGTGAATTCATCCCTGTAACCAGCACCCACATCGGGATACAGTCAACGGAAGCCTGGGAGGCTCCCATCCCCTCGCTGTGAGCCACTGTTTCCTTCAGGAGTCCCTTCTCACTCCTGAGGCTGGAGGTTATTTTCCGTTACTCCACTTTCCATGAGCGAGCCGTGTGGTGTGTGCGTGGAGGTCTGACCTTTCTTTTCTTTTTTTTTCTTTTTTTTTTTTTGAGACAGGGTTTCCTCTGTAAAGCTCTAGCTATCCTGGAACTCACTCTGTAGATCAGACTGGCCTCAAACTCAGAAATCCACCTGCCTCTGCTTCCAAAGTGCTGGGATTAAAGGCATGTGCCACCACTGCCCAGCAGGTCTGACCTTTCTTGTTCGATGCTGTGTTTGGGAGATTCGGTCTTGGTTCACCTGTAGCAAGTTTGTTTACTCTCATTGTTCTGAGGCAATTTACTTCTGGGGAATAGCCTGATAGATACATTTATGTGTTTCCATTCTTGATGAATACTTGGGTTGTTTTCAATAGTTGTAGATTATGAAGTGTGCTGATATATGTATTCCTGAATATATCTTTCAGTAAGTGTGGAGAACTTAGTAGTGTGTGTTGAGTTCTCTTGTTAGATTTGGTTTAGTAGATGGTATCTTCCCTCAGGGTTGGTACAGAGCCATCCTTCCATGTGCAGTGAATGGAAGTCTTCCACAAACATCTATATGAACAGTGTGTCTTTTGTGCATTGTGTATCTTCCCTAGTCTGTATATCACATCAATGATTTGATTTATACTGGCCAGTGAACTCTTTCTTTTTTATTTTGTAAAGATTTATTTATTATTATATCTAAGCATACTGTAGCTGTCTTCAGATGCACCAGAAGAGGGCATCAGATCTCTTTGCGGATGGTTGTGAGCCACCATGTAGTTGCTGGGATTTGAACTCAGGACCTTTAGAAGAGCAGTCAGTGCTCTTATCCACTGAGCCATCACTCCAGCCCCTCAGTGAACTCTTTCAAATGTTTATCAGGTATACCACTGGTTTAATTATTATTGTCATTTTTTTTGTTGTTGTTGTTCCTGAAGTTTCTGTCTAATATATTATCCCAAGAAAGGAAGGCTTTAGTACCTGGGAAACTAACTTCATTTACTTGTTTAGAAAGCACAGCTAGTTGGGCAAACTTGCTAATCAGTAGTGTCTTCTGCTAAGTAGTGTGTCAGTGTGTAAAGAGATGAGGAACATTTGAACTTGACTGTCCCAATGGCAGGAATCTATAAAATCCCATCCTTAAAAAAAAAAAAAAAAGAAAAAGCCTAACATCCAACTTTGAACTAACACTCTAAGGCATGGAGAACTGGCCTTGTCCGTTACAGCGACTCAATATGGCAGTCACACATCTTGTAAGGTTGCATTGCCCAGCGTTTGATGGAGACCTGCTTGCACAAGACACAGCAATTGAAGAGCCACATGCCTCACACTACCCAACATTTGATTGGCAGAATTTAAGAGATTGTCAGCTTATTTATTTATCTTTTAACCAAAGTCACTAAAGAACTCAACTCACAGAGGAGGTTTCAGGCATTCACCAAATGAGCTTTATTAAGCTTTATTCTGGCTTACACACAGGCTAGTTATTACCGTCACTGTGTTCTGCAGTGCTCTTTATTCGTGAATGGTGCCAGCACCCAGAGCAGTTGCTGGCACATTAATAAACCTTGGCTCACCGAGTGAGCCCCACATTTTGTTATCTTCCTTAGGTTCTTACTCGGAGTACCTCGAACTGTGGTTTGCAGGCTTTCCTCTAAGTCTTTTACTTTCTGTTGATAGAGCTGACTTTTGAACGGGGTTTATGAAACATCGTGTTGGAAATTGAGTCTGAACAGCCAGCAGTGTGGGTTCCTCCGTTTTCGTTCTATGGCTCGTATTAAGTCTGGGCCCCACGTAACCCACAGCAGACCTAAAGCACCCTTGAAAAAATGATGATATTGCTCTTCACTCCATGGATGTTTCCCCTAAAGCCTACACACCATATATTTTTAGCTTGTGTAATTAGAGTGCTAGGCAACACATCTCCAGATCTAGAATACCGGAGTGGCTCCTCCAGTCCGGAAACTTTGGAAACCATGTTGCTGCACAGCGTTGAACAGTGAAGGGAGAATACCCACTGGAAGCTGGAGCTCAGAAAGGACCCTTTCCACCCAGTGTGGATACAGTGTTGCCACATATACCAGCTGTACCAGGAAGGCAAGGTGCAGAGCACACACGCCGCCAGCACTGAAGCAGCAGCTTCTAACTCCTGATTCTCAGCGAGTGGTTCATTTTGAGAGGTTTTTCTTTTGGCTATTTAAATAGAATTAAAATGTGTGTGTGTGTGTGTGTGTGTGTGTGTGTGTGTGTGTTGAGGGTCACATGGTGCTTTTAATCAGTGGTAGCTTTCACTTTGCAAATCTGGCTGGCAATGCAAGGAAGATGGGTTTGTATTTATTTATTTTTTTTAAAGAGACTTTACTTACTTTATGTATATGAGTGCACTGTTTCTCATGTGTCTGGTGTGTTCAGTCACACCAGGACACACCAGAAGAGGGCATCAGATCGCTCAGATGGTTGTGAGCTACCATGGAGTTGCTGGGAATTGAACTCAGGACCCCTGGAAGAACAGCCAATGCTGTTAACCATTGAGCCCTCTCTCCAGATCCCTGGAGGAAAGGTTTTTATGTGAACATCTGATTGAAGTTTTTACCCAAAGGCTGTTTCTTTTTCTTTCTTTTGTATTTGGACTTATTTATTTCCTTGCTCTCTGCTCTCTGTTCTCTCTCTCTCTCTCTCTCTCTCTCTCTCTCTCTCTCAATTTATTTATTTCCTTGCTTTGTAGTGCTATTGGCACTCATGGTTACTTTGGTCTCATCACTTAAGTGCAACTGTTGTTGTTTTGTTTTGTTTTTTTTTTTTAATACTCTCCTGGGCAAGTAGCATCACTTCAGGATCACATGCCGGGTTGCATTTATAGGGATGCTTACATTTCAGATGTATGCTTCATCTGTGCTTGACCCAAATGGGCTGACTGGATGGGAAATGGACTTTTCTGGTATAGCAGACAGACATTGTTTACTAGTAAAGGCATGATGCAATGGGAACCTGGAAATGAATACAAAGGGCAGCCATGCCTTGTTTAACTAGTACCTCAGAGAGTTTTCATCACACACACTTACTTGCTGTGGGTGACTTCATTCTGAGAGGTTAAACTGATGGCTTTGATGCTGATAAATCTGCATTCTGTGTGCACACTGCTCTAGTTATGCTAGCAACCAGGATCTTCCCTCTGATGGCATTCAGCACTTACGATTTTCAAAAGATTGAGATTATGGATTTTTTTTTGAAGAATAATGATTGTGTATGTGTATCTATTTTTAATTAAGAGTTATTACTTTAAAGTTATCTATGGATGTGTGTGTCTGCATGTGAGTATATATATAAGAGTGCAGGTGCCCAAAGACTCCAGAAGAGGGCCACAGATCCCCTGAAACTAGAGTCACAGAGAATTGTAAACTGCCGTGTGAATGCTGGGAATTGAACCTGGGTCCTTGGGAAGAGCAGCCAGTGCTCTTAACTGCTGAGCCATCTCTCCAGCCCAGGGATAACTGTTTAAAGAATTGGATTACAATAGCTCTCGTATCTAAACTGGCGTAAAAGAGAAGTGAATACACTCTTCATGTCTAGTGCCCTCGGCAGGGAAATCTGTTGTCTACATGGCTTGATGCCACAGACCTAATGCGTTTTACACATTAGGTGGCTGTGCACTAAGGCCCTCCTCTTGGGAGGTCATGACCACAGCCTCAGCAAGACAGCAGTTGAGCAGCTCTGCCTATTCCTTCATTCCTGGGACCTCTATAGACTGTGACTTAGGAATGGGAGACCTGTTAGCAGAGTTGGACCTCTTGGTAGGGAGCGGCAGTGGTGGGACACACACACACACACACACACACAAAAAAAAAAAAAGTGATATTTTAACTATGCCTTGACTAGCTCAATGGTCGGGCACTTCCAAACCTCCCTGTGGCTAGCACATACTCCCATCCAGTATTCCCAAGCTATTACCTTTCAAAGTCTATATTTCATCTCGGCTACCCCAGAGCCAATCAGGGCAGTGGCTCCAGGCCACTTTCCTGGATTCTTAGATGGGGGAGGGGCTTTAAGTCTGCTCCCTCTGCTTCCCTGTCATGGTGTGGTCTGGCCTGTGCCTCTCTCAGGGCAGAATCCCCTTCTTCTCCCCTGTCTTCTTGCATGGGAATCCTGAAGGTCCCTGCTCTTTCACTCTGCCAGTCTTTGTCTGTTGGCTCTTTATTGATTAATCAAAAACCAGTTGGCGACAGGGACCCTCAGCATCTGGACAATTTTGGGACTGAATTAAGACAAAGCATCAGACCCAATCCCAGACAGGGAGCTTGCTGAAGTCCCGACGACCACAGTCAGTCACCTGTGGAATAGGCTGAGCATTAACCGATCAGGCAGAAGCACGGGGCTCACACATTCTCACCACTACAGGTTGAGCTGCTTTGCCAGGGAGATGAGAAGAGGCAGATCCAGGGATGTGTCAAAGGATTTAGATCAACAAGATCAGGTAGATTCCCTTGAAGATACATTAAGAAATCAAACAAAAACTCACCCAGAAACATCAGAAGAAAATAAAGCTCGAGCAATCAGATTTTTATCTTCTTCCAAAACTTTTGGCCGTGAGTTCTGACTGAACACTCACCGCTCACACACGAGTCTCTGCTGAGCTGTAGCTTCCTCCCAGGTGAGCATTGCTGTTCTGTGCTGAACACGTTTTCAGTCTGGAGGGGAAACGCATCTTTCACGCTGTTGCCTTGACTGAACAAGCCAGGACAAAAAAGACTTAAAACACCCATGTTCTCTGAGTCGGACTTCAGGGGAAGCTGACCGCAGGCAGCAGCCGTGACTCATTGTTGTCCCGCCTCTCTATCCACGTCATGTGGCTTTTCTGACTGATGACGGTTGAGATCCAGTGACTTTGGGGTAGAACTTTGTTAGAAGTATTTGTCTTTTGTTATTGATCCTAGAGTGCCTTCTTTGTTCTCTGTGTTGGACATATTCTTACTATTTATTTGAGGTTGAAAGTATTAATAGTGTCTTAAGGCTTTATATTTTATTTATCTATAAAAGATGTTTCTCTGTGTGTGCATACACGTGTGTGTGTGTGTGTGTGTGTGTGTGTGTGTGCACGTGTGCTCCTGTGGAGACCAGGGGCCATTGGATCCCTTGGCTCTTACAGGCATTTGCTCATTGTCCTGACTGATATGGGTTCTAGGATCCAAACTTCAGCCCCATCATTGTGCAGCTGGGGCTTCTAAGCACCGAGCCACCCCTCCAGCCCGGCTTCTTTTGGAATCATTTTAGGCTAACACTGAAGTTGCTAACATGCAGGGCAGGGCGTTTTTCTCATGTCCTTTATTCAACGTCCCCCACTTTTAAGATTCCTGAAAGACATCTTAACTTGGCGCTTTCTCATTCAAACTATTTTTAATGTTGATCCTATTTTTCATCTCGAATGAGGAGTTTTAAGTCCAGATGTTCTTACACAATCTCTGAAAGATGTTATACAAATATAATTGAGTGAGTAATATTTGCAGGCATGAGGATATTATTATATCTCCATGTTAGGTGTATGTGTGAAGGCATGGCATATTCAGGTACTTTATAGATAATCTTTTGTTTGCATGTGTAGTACTCCTAGTGAAATATTACCATGTTTCAGTGTTTCTTAGTATGCTGAAAAATAATGTACTAGGGTATATATTTGCATTTAATTATCTCTCACTGAGGGCTTTCAAGTACTCTGTGCATGTGTTTGACTGTATGAAGTGTCATCAGGAATGTTCCCTCGAGGGCCTAGAGAGAGGGCACAGTAGATGGGAGCAGGGCACTGCCCTTGCAAAGGACCAAGGTGCAGTTCCCAGCACTGACATGGTGGCTCACAACCATCTTTAACTCCATTTCAGGGGTTCCAGTGCCCCGTCTGGCCAACCCAGGTACTGCACACACACAATGCACACACATACATGCAGGCAGAATATTCATGCACATGCAAAATGAAAATAAATCTTAAGACATGAATACTCCCTGGAATATCTATCTTGTTTTCAAGATAGACATTATCAGAAAGGTGTGGAGAAATAGAGATCCCGTCACAAGTGCCTGAGAACAGACAGAGCATTATGAATGCTTATGGTTATAACCAATGGCGTCTGATGTCTGAGTGACGCCACTGAAGCCTATGACACGGTGAACACTTTCCTCAGATCCAGAAGCTTGAGAACCAGAGGCACTAGTTGTAACAGAAGAATTAGGCTTGTCATGATGATATTGAGAGTTTTTATGTAGTAGACATAAAAAACTTATCACACTGAGAAACTGGCTCCTTCACATAGAGATGATCAGGAGAAATCCCTAGGGGACCACATCTTCATACAGCGGTGAAGAGAAGGTGGGCGTATTTGGTAACTAGGCCTAATCTAATGGTGACCATCCTGTCCTCACCCAGGATGCCGCTCGGAGCCATTCTCTTTGCACAGAGCTTCGTTCATTCACCTCGCTGGTCATTGTGTGGACCACGTCTCTCTTCCTCAGTAAGATCTCACCGAAGATGAGATCTTACCTTAACCAGAGGGTGCGCGAGTATGCACAGTCTCAATTCTACATGAGATTATAAAATGAGCACATAGACCTTGTTAAATTTCTCTGAATCCGGTCTTTGCTTACTGTTGAAATTATTGTGTACAATTTCTTGATTTGGAACAATTCCACCAGTCAAAAGTTGTTGGCTTTCCCAAACAAATGAGGCAAATTCTTGTTTTCTGAGAGTTTAAAAAATTGTGGTTAGGGGCCGGGAGGCTGGCTCAGTGGGCAGAGGGCTTGCTGCATGAACATGAATACCTGAGAGGGAAACCCCAGTGTCCGTCCGTCCGTGTATGGGTGAGCAGGTAGAGCAGAGCAAGCCTGTGGTGCTAGTAGGGAGGCGGAGACAGGGGTATCCTCGGAGCTCATTGGCCCTTGACCGTAGCCAATTGCTGAGCTCCAGGCTCAGAAACAGATGCCAATCAAAGCTAAGTTGGGGGAGAGTGATAGAGAAAGACACCCAGTTTTGACACCTAGCACCCTCTGGTTAAGATAAGAGCTGAGACATGACACGCTCGGGAAGATTCCAGAAATTGCCAAGTGGGGTTGGACCTGCCATCTTCTAGATCAAGGTTCAGTGAGATCTGAGGAAGAGAGATGTGGTCTACGCCTCTACATATGCATAGGTGCATGCACTTATATAAAGGTGTATACATAACACACACACACACACACACACACACACACACACACACACACACACGTACGCATGGGAGAGAGAGAGAGAGAGAGAGAGAGAGAGAGAGAGAGATTGTGTTTGATAACTTTTTGCAGTGTAACGGCGTGTTCACAATTTTGAGCTTAGGAAGTCCAGTGGCACATCTTCCCACTTGGCTGCTGCTTTTAGCTTCTGTGACGGACAGACACATGAGCTTGAACAACATAAGGTCTTTATAGAATAGCCAGAGCAGCAGCGGCAGCAGCAGCAGCAAGTTAGAACATGTAGGCTTCTAGCAGCTTTCTGCTTGGAGTGCGGCTGGAAGTGTAAACTCAGGGGCTCTGTTCTCAGGTGGTGTCCGGGGATGGAAGTCCTTAGGGAGTGGGGTGCCTTGGGAAGAAGGGGGATGGGACAAAGGCCCGCAGCCCGGCCTGTGGGGATGCACACTCTAAGGTGGCAAGGAAAGCAGTCTCTGGAGGAGCCTGCTTCTGGGAAAGTGTGAACCTGCCTGCTCGAGTTAACAGGAGTGGTGGCAAGAGTTGGCTTCAGTAGAATGTTCTGATTATTGAAGCTTACCTAACCAGGGTCCGAACTAAAATTGTCTTAAGACATTTTCAGTGTTCATCATTGTAAACTGGGTTGTAAGCCCTTATCTCCCTGAGTTGCACACCCTGATCTCTCTCTCATCTTAATGAGGCAGTGGACAGTTTTCCCTTTGCCTGCCTCTGTTGATCTTTATGCAATTCAGAGAGCATGTCCAGGGTGGAACTGTGCGGACTGATTGCTAATATCACTACTAACCAATTTGTTCATGCTCTTAGGCTTTACTCTTTGATTAGACAGCTATGGCACCTTATTATTATTATTATTAATTTTTTTAAACAAAAGTGTGGATAATTGTATCTTGGGGAGAAAAGTGACACGCTCATGTGTACACTGATAATCCACAAAGGCCGTGTGAGGGGCAGAGCCAGCAGGGAGTAAGAGGAGGCCTTGAGAAGATGCAGAGCTCCAGCTAATCTCAGGTTACTTCGGTTACTGAACTCTTGTACCTGCAGGCTGGCGAGGCTCCTGCAAAGTTGCATAATTTTCTGGGTTCCCTGTAGCTGTCAGCACTTTCTGGTGCTGCTTAAGACTTTGGGCTCTAGAGTCAGAGGACCTGTGCTCAGATCCACTTCCCGCACTGTCCCCGATAACTGTGCCTTGAGCAGCTTCTGAGATCTTGGAGTTCTTGGGGTCTTGTGCTGGAAGAGGGGAAATAGGAGTGATGAGAGAGAGAGAGAGAGAGAGAGAGAGAGAGAGAGAGAGAGAGAGAGAGAATGTAAGGTGAGAATAACACAGGCTTCAGCCTCCAGAGATCCTTGAGGTTTCCCACTGGGAAGTAAGGGGAACAGGTCTTAGATGTTTCTATCAACCAGGCCTGCGTCACGGAGCAGAGCGGCATCTGGAGGGGCGGTGGCTGGTGGTTTCGTGCTCCCAGTTCTCAGCTTCTCAGCTGAGCTCACCTAACTCAGTTCCCATGACTTAAGTACACTAGTGGGGATGGTGTTCTTAGAAAAGTGCATGGGACGTCACCTTTGGCGTTTTTCAGCTCTCCCTGCCCCTTGTAATATGACTCTCATGAAATGGAGTGCTCTCGTTACTAATGTTCCCTAGTTCTTCCTCTAAGAAGACAACACCCGGCAACATATTAGGAGCAATTTAATGCGTTATAATGAACTACACAGCTTATATGTTTGCTGGGAAGATCCAAAAGGAATAAGTACTGACATTAAAATTGGAAGAATTTGTCATATGGCAGGTGAGGCTTTTGAGAGAGTGTGTTCGCGTGTGAGAGAGTGTGCAAGAGAGCGAGCGAGCAAGACCTATCTTAGCCTCCATCAAGGACACATCCTCTAAACTGAAGCTGAGCGGTGCCTGTTCATTTGTACAGAGCTCAGGAGAGTCGGGGAAGCCCGCACGGTCTTCGTCTGTACCTTACCTAGTGCCCTGTGCCACAATCGTTAATGTAACCGTGACACGAAATGCTTGTCCCTCAAACATTCTGGAATCCCTTTTCTTACTTTTCAGCATTTAAATGACACCAATGTACAGTAGAGCACCTAGAGTATTTTAGAAATTTGGTTTTGAATTAATGTTCTCGTGGGCTTTAGCTTCTGCTGGTTTACTTCTTACTCAGTGGAGGGCATGGTTAACTCCCTGGGCCAAGTTTTATATTGTCATTAGGGCCATTAGTGAGTGTATGCAAAGTACTTTGAAATGGGGTCCCCCTATATGGTTGCTGTGATATATGAATATGCGTATGTATATGCGTATATGTTTATATATGTGTGTGTATGTATACATGTTGTTTTAAAAGGACCGACTACACTGTTAACATTAAAGCAGAAATAGTCATGAAACATGTGAAGTGTGGATCAATATCTAATAATTGGCATATTCCCCCTGAAACTAGCAGAGTGGAGCTGGGGTTTGAGACATTTGTCAACTGCCCCCACCCCATGGGTGTTGGGAACCAAACTTGGGACCTCTTCAAGAGAACAATTTCACTTAACCAGTGAGCCACCTTTCTAGCTCCCTACCCACATTGTATTCTTTTTAAAAGATTTATCTATTTTATGTACATGAGTGTTCTATCCACATGTACACCTGTGCACCAGAAGAGGGCATCGGATCCCATTACAGATGGTTGTGAGCCGCCATGTGACTGCTGGGAATCAAACTCAGGACTCTCAATGTCTTAACCACTGAGCCATCTCTCCAGCCCCTTAAAAGTTTCTGTTGAGTTCATCCTCCACTTTAGTTTAAGTTACAGGTAGGAGTCTTAGATTTTTTTTTTTTTCTAAAAAGAAGTAATATTGTTAGGAGTGATCTGCAGAAAGTAATTAATTTAGACATTATTATAAACTACTATTTAGAGGAAGAGGATTATGTGAATACATGGCATCATCCAGAATCAATGAGAAATTTTGTGTTTCTTCTTGGGCACCGACTGTTATTTGAATGGAGCCGAATGGGGCGGAGTTTCATAGTTACTTTTCTGCTCTGAGTCACGAGTCAATGGAGATCTGATCTTTTCACTTCGGCAGCTGGCATTTTTTAAACAGCCTGTCGATATTAGGGAAGCTGAGCACAGTTAAGATCTCCCTTTAGCATTTGTTTGAGACATGTTTGGGAGGGGTGGATATGAACATGGCTAAAATATTTAAAGGTTAAGTAGTATGCATGTAAAATATGTTAACGGTCGCGTGTGAATGGGAAAAACTCGTCCCATAATAAGCTCTTTGTCAAGGCAAAGATGCCTGTGTTGGTTTGTTTTTGACTACTTGTTAGGAATTAGAGTCCTCTGGAAAGAGGGAGCCTCGATTTAAAAATTGCCTCCATTAGACTGGTCTGTGCGCATGTCTGTGGGGCACTGTCTTGAGGAGTGATTGACGTGAGAGGGCCCAGCCCACTGTGGGCGGTGCTACTCATGGGCCCAAGGTCCCAGAACTTAGCAAGTTACTAAGCAGCACTCCTACATGGCCTCCGCTTCCGTTCCTGCCTCCGGGTTTCTGCCTCATGCGCCTGCCCTGGCTTCTGTCAACAATGGACTGTACTGTGACCTGTCCACTCGAATAAACCCTTTTCTCCGCCAAGGTGTTTCTGGTCAGTGTTTATAATCACAGCTGTTATAAGCAAATTAGGACAATGGCTTTTAAAGCTGCATTTGGGGATTAGAACACAGAAATTACCTTATTAAGAAAACTGTGGCAGAGGCTTGTCAAATAGGTAAAAACTCCATAAGCAAGAAAGTTACAAGGCATGGCCTTGTAGTTCCAGTTTTGGGACTTGTGGGTAGATGGTTTCTTGCCCTGCAGGAGATAAGGGACAGCGAACGGTATTGCTTCCAAAGCTGGTGCAGGTGAGAGTGATGTCTGCACTTGTGCGTCTAATCCCAGGCTGGCCGCAGTTACTGTGTGGTGGCTTTGAAGACGAGAGGTAGAAGACACCCCACCCTAAAACCCTACTAAGTGTCCTCTCTTCTCTCTCCTTTACTTTTCCCTCCCCCCTCTATTAGCCCTTCATTTCCTTTTCCTACCTGTAAGTGGGACTTATTTAGTTTGTATGTATATGTATATGTATATGTATATGTATATGTATATGTATATGTATATGTAGATGTAGATGTAGATGTAGATGTAGATGTAGATGTAGATGTAGATGTATGTATATCTCTATATCTATATGTGCTTTGCCTGCATGTCTTGCGCCACCTGTGTGCAATGCTTGTGGCGGTCAGAAGAGGGCATCAGGTGCTGTGGCACTGCAGTTACAGATGGCTCTGAGCTGCCATGTGGGTGCAGGGGACCAAACCCCAGGTCCTCCAGAAGAAGAGCCAGTGGTTTTAAACACCAAACCGTATCTCCAGCACTGCGAGCTGGTCTTTAAAATGTGGGTTTTAGTCATGATTTGGTGAAAAACAACTCAGTTATGAGGTGTAAAGTAAATAAATGCAAACTATAAAAGTTTATAATTAGGAAGGAAAAATTCTTCCTCCAGAGCTTTTTGGTAGACAGACCAATTGCTTTATTACTTCCATTTAGAACGTAAATTTTGATCACTTCTTAGATGTAAGAACTCTACAAATCATGGTCATGGACACAGGCATGAATGTTTGCTGAGGTAATGTACAAAGAAGTACATGAAACCAGAGTTTAAACTGTGCACAAAGTTTCATGAGTGAAGTGTATTAATAACTTCCCTCTATTACAGAGCTTGTGTGAAACGCAGAAGAGAAAGGATGCCTAGTCAGTAAAGATGGTAAATCTTGGTAAAGCCACATTATTAGAGTTTACATTTTCTCTGAAGATCAAGGGCCAGCTCTTTTCCACAAGGCAGTCAAAGGCTGTCAGGAGGGAAGGGTGTGTCCATGCCTGTGTCATTGTGAGCTCTTTGGTCTAAAGGTCTAAATGCAAGGTGAAAGAAAGCAGAGACATCTGTACTAATGATTCAGTCCCGTGGCAGATCCAGTGAGCCTGCTCTCAATGTGGTTTGCTGAAAATTGATGGTGATATTTAGCACTTAGTGTCTTATTCTCTGAGCACTTTACAGATGCTGAATAATTAATTGCCACAACTCCCATGTGGAGGTCGAGTAGCAAGCGTGTCTTTCTGTGTACCAGGAAGCCATTATGTTACAGCCTGGAAATGTTGATTTTTTTTTTTAAATTTACTTTTATTTTTAGAGGTGTCTTTGCTTTCCATGGTGGACAGAGTTTTCATTGTTGTCCTGGTTTCTAGTCACAGGGCCGAGGGAAAAATAATCAAGGATGCTGAATGCTTGGAAACGATTTTTTTCCTTCTCACTGTTTATGCTGACTGCACTTGTGTGTGTGTGTGTGTGTGTGTGTGTGTGTGTGTGTGTGCGCGCGCGCCCACACATGCTCACAGCCCTGCACATGTCACAGCATGCATGTGTAGATCCTAGCACAACCTCAGGGGGTCAGCCCTCACTACCATGGGGGAGGCGGGGTCTCTTTGTGGTTTGACTACTACATAAGGCAAGGTAGCTGGCCTTGGAGCACCCAGGGACTCTCACCCTCTGTTTTCCATCTCCATCATTGGGGCATCAAGTGTGCGGTCCCTTCCCTGTGCAGGTGTGTTTCAGCGATTCACACTCAGGAGCGCACACTCGCATGGCGCGAGCGTCAACCCTTGAGTCATCTTCCCAGCCCAAACCGCGCTTTCCATCCTCACTTTGGGCCTGCTCGTTATCTGGAGTCCTCGTCGCTTTTGCAAACAGACTAGTTTTAATATTAGCAACTTAATACTAGTAAGTCTAGTGTTTTGTAGTAAGCACAGTTACCTCTTACCCTGTAAGCTCACAGGGATGGGAAACTTGTCGAGAGTATGAGGAACGACCGCAAGTGATCCCAAAAATATATATATCTCCTATAAGTCTCATAAAGCATTTTGAATGAAGGAACACATCTTCTACATAGTAGGTTTTTTTTTCTCTCCAACTTTAACTCGGCCTTAGAGACGGAGGAATGATTAAGGCAGACTTGTGGACCTGACAGCGCACGGCAGGCGGGGTCTGGATGACTCACGGTAAGGACGAAGTTATATCAGACAGTTGCAGAACAAGAAAGGCTGAGTGATGCTAACTTAGCCGTACTTAAACTCCGATCGATGCATAATAAATATAGATACTTCTGGGAGCCCAGTGTGACCGCCACCACCACCCTGTAATCGCATGACAGGCCACACCCATCCTTCGCCTCATTCATTTATTCATTTATTTCTCTATTCACTTCTTTCTCATTGTTTGTTGTTGTTGGGAGCGTTCGGAAACCTGCCATTAGTTAGAGGCAAATAGTTACGCTACTGGCTGTAGGGCAGTAGAAGTCACCCCCATACAACTGCCCCCTCCAAGGTGTTGGCTACTCTCTTATCCCTCCTTCTGCCTTCCTTTCTAGATGAGAGAATCTAAGTTAGAGACTTAAGTGACCATATGTAGCTGTGGTGCTAATGTGTGGTGCTAATTTGGGATGAGGGAGGGACGGTGAGTCCAGTGAGCTAGGGCAAGGGCCTGGGTTGGAATCTGCGTGTCGTCTCTGTCCTAGACAATACCTGCCTTAGCAGGGCTAATTCTGGCTGTGTTGTTGCCAGCGTCAGGAAGTCTACTGATTAGCTCTCTGGGGAGAATCAGAATGAAGTCACCGTAGCCTGCCTGCGTGGACGGCCACCCATTGCTGGCGTTCTCAGCCTCTGAGATAGGAAAGAGCCAGGATCCTGCTTGAGAGCAGTTAATCCCCTCATGCTCTGAGCAACTTACCGCCACAACAGAAAAGAATGCTGCGGTAATTATTTCTGACGAATGTGAGTGTGGGATAAGTGCCTTCGAAGGTGGGATTAGATTCCTGGTCGCTTCAGAGGGTGAAAAGCTAGAAACTGCTCAAGCATTGACTCACGCTTGTTTACCAACACAAGCAGTGTTTACTAACCTCGAGGTCTTAGGGCCTGGAAATGGGCTTCAGGCAAGTCCATGGACTGTTAAATATTGCTTGCTGTGTCTGTGCGCGTGCGTGCGTGGCATGTATGTGTGTGTCTTTCTATGGGGGAGAAATGCACTCAAAGTATTTGTTGTAGTGGTGCTCCAGTTCTAAAATGCACGAAACATTTAATGTTTGACACAGACTAGTGTTCCTTAAGAGTATTTAGGGGGTCCTACCCAAGTAACAGTTCTCTACTCCCCCCACATCTGAGTGGAAAGGGGTGAGAGCCGGTTGACTCTGGGACACCACCTCTGAAAATCTGGTGTTTTTAGTTCTATCAGTAAGTGTGATGATGCAGATGAAACCAGTGCACATGTGTAACCACAACATATTCAATCTGAAGAGACAGAGGGCAGCTCCGTTCCATCTGCCCGTGGTCACGAGGTCTGAATAAAGCATGCCTAGAAGGAGAAGAAAACCCCAGCGACACTGGTGATTCCACTTACGTTTAGACATAGGATCCTTTGATGGCACATTTATCAATTCAGGGTCATGAAAACTTAAAAAAAAATCCTGTCATTCACATGCGGACAGATTTGTCAGGGGTGCTCCTTTATTTCTTTTAATTAAAATATTTTTATTTCTAATACAACATATTTTGATCATGTTCTTTCCCCTTCTTCGACGACTCCCGGATCCTGCCATCTGGGAGAGAGAGCCATTAAATGCTAAGGTTCATATTCTTTTCATATGAGAGAGAGAGAGAGAGAGAGAGAGAGAGAGAGAGAGAGAGAGAGAGAGAGATGATAATTTGGTGGATATTGAACCTTCTTCTTCTTCTTCTTCTTCTTCTTCTTCTTCTTCTTCTTCTTCTTCTTCTTCTTCCTCCTCCTCCTCCTCCTCCTCCTCCTCCTCTTCCTCCTCCTCCTCTTCTTCTTCCTCCTCTTCTTCCTTCTCCTCCTCTTTCTTCTTCTCTTCCTTCTCTTCTTCCTTCTCCTCCTCTTCCTTCTCCTCTTCTTCCTTCTCCTCCTCTTCCTCCTCCTCCTGTTCCTCCTCCTCCTCTTCCTCCTCTTCCTCTTCTTCCTCTTCTTCTTCCTCCTTCTCCTCCTCTTCCTCTTCTTCCTTCTCCTCCTCTTCCTTCTTCTCTTCTTCCTTCTCCTCTTCCTTCTTCTCTTCCTCCTCCTCCTGTTCCTCCTCCTCCTCCTCTTCTTAAATAAGTACACTTACCCGAGATCCCTGATTGAAGTGCACTCTAAGAACTGAACTGGGCTGTTGAGGGAGGTGGCTGAGCCGATCACCCTCCCAAGGTGAGAAGGAGGCTCGGGAAGGCAAGCACACCTGTCTGCTGTGCACCCTCAGGTGGCGTCACGGTCTTCCGGGCCACTTTGTGTGTCTAAGAACTTGAAGGCAAAGCTGATGTAGAGAGGGAACAAATCAGTGCCCATCATTAACACCTGAGGTGTTGCATTGCTTCCCTCTCTTGAAAACTTAAAATGATAGAACCTGGCCATTACTATGGATTTCCAGAGAGGTCGTTGGTAAGTTCCACAAGAAGTGTTCCTGGAGTCAAATTGCAACATTACAGTTTATCCGCCCCCCCTCCCCGGCCTTGGTCTCTGTGTTGTGTATGCCGGGGTTTCACAGTCTTATCTGATTTGTCAGCTATACAGCTTTTCCTGTTGTCTTCTGTTTGCATTGTAATCCTAGGGACTCTTCTCTTCTTCTTTCTTTGTGTGCTTTAGTTACCTTTTCATTGTGATGACAGGACACGATGACCCTGAGAACTTATTAAAGGGAAGCATTTAATCAAGGGTTTGCTCACAGTTTCAGAGGGATCATCATGGCGGGGAGCGTGGTAGGCAGGCAGGCAGAGAGCATGTTGAGAAAAAAAACAGCAGGCAGTGTGGGGGAGGGGGAGAGTCAGAGAGAGGGAGGGAGGGAGGGAGGGAGGGAGGGAGAGAGAGAGAGAGAGAGAGAGAGAGAGAGAGAGAGAGAACACAAACTAGTTAGCCCAAATTAGTTAGCTAGTCTTTTAAAACTTCAAAACCCGTATCTAGTGGCATGCATCCCACCAAGGCCCTGCCTCCTAATCCTTCCTAGTTATATAAGAATTCAAATATGTGAGCCTGTGGGAGCCATGCTCATTCAGTTACTCCACTGTGTCATTGTGTAGCCCAGACTGGCCTTGAACCTGAGATCTTCCTAGCTCAGCCTCTGGGAGTATATGTGTGCCACTGTGTTTAGCTTTGGGCTGTTTTGTTTTGGACTGTGTAGAAAGCAAAGCAACCCAGTCAAGTTGGCGTGTCTGAGAAGTTTCCCAGATCATTAGTACTAGAGGACCCTGCATACTTCCCAGATGGACTGCAATTAAACCTAGGGGGATTCTTCAGCCATGGTCAAAGGTTTGCATGCGCAGTTCGTATTTACCTCTTATATTCAGACTTGAAATTGGTGCTTAATAACTTGGGATGTTTGGTTATGAGAAGCAAAAACATTTGGAATGGTTCCATGCTCTTCAGGAAGGCATAAATCATAATATGATATGATATGATATATGATATGATATGATATATATATCTCATGATATATTAAATCAATATAATATACATGTTATACTTTACTCTATTTGTATTATTGAGTGCAGTATTTTTTTTTAAATAAAAATAATGGTTTTATATGTATGGGTGTTTGCCTGTGTGTATATATGCGTACCATGTGTTTGCAGTGTTTGTAGAGGCCAGAAGAGGGCGTCAGATCCCATGGAATTGGATTTACTGATGGTTGGCAGTTGCCCTGTAGATACTTGGAATTGAACCCAGGTCCTCTGGAAGAGCAGCCAGTTCTCTTAAAACAGAGACTCATCTTTCCAGCCCCACAGTCTGATGTTAGCTGTTGAAATGAATCATCGCATCTTAATTCAATAGTGATGTGTTGTTTTGACCCTTTAGTAGCTTGTTGGGAGAAACAAGTGTGTGGCCTGTGTCCCAGCACTTTGATTCAGACTGCAGCCAGGGTGGTGTAAGAATGGGTTCAGGTGTAGGAAGAGTTAGACAGATGCTGCGGCCAGAGGCTCACACGGACAGTCACGGTGTACCACGGACTGTGCCACCTTTATGCTCTGTGTGGGGCATTGTGCAGAGTCCCAGTTTATTCTGAGGTCTTTCTTGAGACTGTTATACAAGCATCTCAGTCCCTCTCTGCAGTCGCACACACTCAAGTTATACAATATCTAGTTGTCAGATACCCCTTTTCCCCCTAAGTGTTGCGGGAAGCCACAGTAGATTTAGGCTTTAAAGATAGCTGACTTTTCTGCTGTGGTGAGTGATCTAAAATGAAAATGTTTTTTAGCAATGACAGAAGGTTATGAGTGCCTGGAAATGGAGGACATAAATGGCGATTTTTTTTCTTCGATGAGCTATTATTTACAGCTTTTTTATTGCTATTATTTTTAAGATTTTTAGTGCATGCTAGTTGTACAAAGTGAGACTTACTGGGAGATTTCTGGAGATGCATATGGTGCATTTTAACCCTATTTGCCACCAGTGCCTTCTCTGGTCTCCTCCCCTTCCTGATGGCCCTCCTCTTTCCTCATTGTCTTTCTTCAACTCGCATGTCTTTTTTTTTTTTCCCCCTGTCTAGATTTTTAGGAAAATATGTGATGATCGTTTGAGTCTAGCTTCCTTAACTGAACACAATGGTGTCCAGTTTCATTTATTCATACTGTTAATATTGTATTGATATTAATATTGTAAAATTGGATCACTACCTGTCTTTTGCTGTCTTGTGTTTCCTGGAGGGATGCTAGAGCTTTCTGTGGTTCCTTCTCAGTTTCCTAAGGCATTTGGTCAGGAATGTCTCTGAGAAGCAACAGTTTAGGAGTCCCCTCTCTCCACCACGCCCGGTGGCCTGGTTGACTTCTTCTGGCTGTGCTCCGCCTTTGTCTTTTAAGGCTGCTTTGCCCGTGATGCTTTTACTCCCATTTCGGATACTCTTTGTAACTCCATTGGGAGCTCGTGGAGTCGTTTGCTTGCTGCCCCTGGTTACTCACCTGGGACCGTGGATGCTGGCGGAGTACACTTGGCAGTCTTAGGACGCCTCCGACGGCTGCTTGGGACAAGTGGCTGTGATCTGTGACGTGTATGGAACTCGTAGTCTTTCTCTAAACAGTGAGCGGGGTTATGGCCAGCATGGCCTGTCTTCAGGCTGAAGAATATCCATTATCTGGTTTAAGAAGCAAACTGTGGCATTCCCTGGGACACTGTGAGGGAGAAATGACTTCAGGTGACTCAGTAAACTCCGACAGCAACTGACGGGTCTAGGAAATGTTGATGAGTTTTGTCTTCCTTCTGAGTTTAGTTTGCTACGTCCCAGGGCACTTTGTACCCATGTGCACCTGCTTTGTGGGCACTCGTACGTGTTCACATGCGTGTGTGTGCACACACACACAGATACACACACTCACACTGACTCACTCACTCACATGCATGCACACACACACATACACACACTCACACTGACTCACTCACTCACATGTATGCACACGCACACACAAATAAAGGAAACAGTGGCGATGTCTCGTAAAACTTACTTGTTGTTTCCCACAGAGACTTGGCTCTCCGTGATCCGACTCTCTTCTTTATCCCTCTTCCTAGTCCCCACTGTCAAGTAAAAATTCTGGGAATCTGACTCAACTGCAGATGAACTGCTTATTCTAGCTAGCCTATAGAAAAGGCACAGACATTTGGTGTTTCGTTTATAAGCTGTACGCCTTGACTGGGCAGGTCCTATGCAGCCTCACGCATATGTCCCTTGTCACTTACTGTTTGGGTCATCTGGACTGTTCCTGCTCCAGCAGCCTGTCCTCAGGTTGCTCTTCTCCTGGCCACATGGTCATGATCCCTCCCGCCTCATGGTGGCCTCTTCCTCTCTTTGTCTTCATTCCATGGTCTTTCCTCACTTCAAGGAGATCTTCAAGTCTCTCCTTCCTCTACGGCCCAATCACAGACTCTAGCCTTTTATTACCCCATAACTTAAAATTGGGGAGAAAGATTTATGTACTCTTCTGGGGGTTCAGAATTTAGCATTTATATACATAGCACCAGACCAACCTCCAACACTCAACTAAGAAGACTTTTCTTCTTGCCACTGGGAATCCTTCTGTTTTTGATAAAAAGTAGAAGAAATAGTGCTGTTGAATTCTGGGCAAGTGTATTGTTTTTAGAGACGTAGAAGCCCTGCAATGCCACCTGTCTGTGTGTGTCTCTTCCTCAGCAGGCTAGGGTCTCTGTGATGATATAGGTTTATCTTACTCATTTTTTTAAAATGTCAGCAGCCGCTGGCATGGGCTGGTATAGAGTAGGTACTTAAAGCATTGTCCAAGTAAGAAAGGAGGACAGAGTTGTCAGAAAATAGTGTGTGATACGCAGAGTTCCAAAAGTCGTCTGAAGAGTTTCAGCAGACTTCAAACGGAAATAGATAAAATCCACAGTTGGAAGGTTTTCAAAACATCATTTATTTGAGGAACAGTTATTCATTTGTAAATTTGTTTAGCTTTTGTTAGTTTTACATAGTGTCATGTATTTCAGTGTAGGACTTCATCATATACTGTTTTTTTAATAAAAGATTTATTTATTTATTTTATGCATGTGAGTACACTGTGACTGTGCTGATGGTTGTGAGCCATCATGTGGTCGCTGGGAATTTTGAATTCAGGACCTCTGCTCGCTCTGGTTGGCCCCTCTTGCTTCTAAGTACACTGTAGCTCTCTTTAGCTGTGCCAGAAGAGGGTGTCAGATCTCTTTTTAGGGATGGTTGTGAGTCACCGTGCGGTTGCTGGGATTTGAACTCATGACCTCCGGAAGAGCAGTGGGTGCTCTTAACTGATGAGCCATCTCTCCAGCCCCACTTTTTTTCCTTTTTACTGTAAAACAGTTTTTTTTCCTTTGCATCTCTGTGCATGTACCTATTTTAATGTGCATGCATGGATGCGTGTGTGTGTGTGTGTGTGTGTGTGTGTGTGTGTGTTTGTGTGTGTGTGTGTGTGTGTGGGTGGGTGTGTGGTGTTGGAGCATGTGGCCTTGTATGTGAATGCCAGAGGACCATCTCTACTGTTGTTCCTCAGGCAACATGCTTAATTTAGTGTCTCCTCCCAGCCTGGCCCTGGCCCAATAGCCTAGGCTGGCTGGCCAGTGATCCCCAAGGATCTGCTGGTCTCCATCTCTCTGGAGCCGGGGTCCAGGCAAGTGCGGTCACACTTAGCTTTTGTTACTTGGTGTGTTCGGGTCTTTGTTCAATGGAGATGCCTTTCAGCGTCCGTGTGTGTTTTTATGACTCCCTCTCCTTTGCTTACTCCTACGAAATTCAGGCTTTGACTGGTCACTTAAAACAGATTTATCATTTGTTTGCTTTTAATGACAAACCGGCCCGATGATTCTCAGAAGATTCTAAATGCTGATAAAATGAGGTCTGTCATTACCGTGCTTTATTTACAACACGGAAGTCTGCATCTCTAACCCCTGAGACTGAAAACAGTGTGGAGACTGTGATAGACTTTCAATTCAGGGGCTCGTTTAGCCAGGGAGAGAGAAATATATTCTAAGTCTTAGTGCATGGATACTAGCAATAAATAGTCATGCTGTTAGAAGGCACCACTGCTGAAGAGCTTAACATGGCTGTGTTCTGTAGTCTTGTGCGTACACAGGTATGTTTCATATGACTCCCTAATTCATGTGGGTGTGACCCGGAAGTTCACATGTCTTCACCAGTCAGATTTTCAAGCATGCCGAGGGCTGGAGAGGTGCAGCACATGATAGTTTAAATCGTGGACTCCCTTGTTGGGAAGAAATCCATGCACGGGGTGCCATCCCTTGAATTTCTCCAATGATCTTTCTATCCGTAGATGCTTCGTGGATCTTAGGAGAGCCACACAGCATCCCCTGGCTGTAGACTTTGTCTGCTACAGGCGAGGACACAGACACAGAGAAACCAGAGACTTGTTGTGTCACCTGTGCCAGGGTTCCCACGATTTACAGCTGAACTCACTGGCGTGTTGACTGTAGTGTACCATCATCGAAGCCGTTGGGCACCGTCTCACATCTCGCTGGCTGCCCACAGACGCCACACAGCCGCGGAACAGCCTTCCCTTGTACAGTGTGTCTGCCACCGAAGAGTCAGCCTGCAGTCTGGTTTCCATCTGCAGTGCGCTCAAGGTCTAATTTCAAGTTCACCTAAGCTCCTGATAGTTTGAGGTTCTTACTCGTGTTATTAGTATTTTTGATTGGACTTCCTTGATGCTCGGTAAACCCCAGCGGCCCGGGTTTCAGCTTGGGTTTCACACGTGGAGGGGCACAAAAAGTGGTTTTGATACAGTTTCTAGCTTAGCCAAATCCTTATAACCAGGACCGAGTCCAGGCAGAATTGTGTCTGGCTGGGAGAGCGGCAAGGGAGAGTGGGAAGCAGGCCTGACCATTTGTTGGGAGAGGGTGATTGCCGGTTCTCACCTGCCCTTAGAGCAGCTCAGCAGAAGTGAGTCAGAGAGGCTCGGAGGCCACGGGACCAGACCTGGGGCCGCCACGGCGCAAAGCCACCATGGCGCAGGTGTGTACAACTGAAGAATCATGGGATATAGACGTTTGGAGGTGGAGACTGGATGAATCAGCTGGTGGTTTGCTCTTTCAAAAGGACAGAGCTGTTGCTTGTGTCTGTCAGTGTGCATTGGTAGTGTGCATGTCTGTCTGTCTCTCAAGAAGGTGTGTGTGTGTGTGTGTGTGTGTGTGTGTGTGTAACTGGGGGCCATTTTGGATGGGACAGGTAGTAATAAATGCATGGGTTGGGACAGACCTTAGAGAGCTAAGCAGAGTGATAACCATCACACAGAAACTTGCTTCATGTTGGGCAAAGGCATGTAAGAATGGGAGAGCTAACAACTGAAGCCAAAGAGATCGTTTGCAGACATCAATGCCCTGTTGACTTCTCCTTTCCTTTCATACTGCTTATTTTATCCTTTGTGGAGACAAGGCCTCATGATCTAGCCCAGGCTGGCCTCAGTCTCTGGAGTGCTGGGGTTGTTCTAGGTGTGAGCCGCCATGCTTGGTGGTATGTTTTCAGTTGTCATCCTGCAGTTCGCCTCATCGAGGACTGACTGGTGAGGAGGACAGCTCTTGACGTCCCAGGAAGCACCACTAAAGCGGGATTGGGTGGCCTCTGTGTGTGTGTTTGCATTGGGTCTAATGAAAGCTCTACTCCCAGGCTACTGGAGGCGAAGGCATGGGCCCATTTGGGGCCACGTTGGCCTGTCTTACCATGGAGTACTTAGCTTTCATTGTATAATGCCTTGACTTTATTTATTTATTTTTTTTAAATCATGATCTCTTTTTGCTATTGTGTTTTTATTGAGACAGGGTTTTGCTACTTAGGGTGTCCCGGATGGAATTCATTACATAGGCCAGGCCATCCTTGATCTTGTAAAAGTCTTCACATCTTACCCCTTTGAGTGCTGAGACCACAAGCATGTGCTATTGGACCTGATCCGACTTTAAACAGTTGTTTCTGGGGCTATTATTATGAGTGTGTGCCTTTCTCTGTGTTGGCACATACATTAACTGGCGAAAAGTCAAGAAAGAGATCTCCCCATGTGGACTGAGTCTTTGTGAAGCCTCCGTTCGCGTACTGGAGACCCCGTCGCTGGAGGCCTGCCGGTGCTACCGCCAGGATATTTGGGAGGTAGTTGAATCAAGAGTGGGACCAGTGCTCTTCTAAGAAGACCTATGGGAGAGATTCTTTTCTGCTCTGGGGTTCACAGTGAGAACACAGTCACCTGGGAGAAGGCCCATACCAGCCTCCGCACTGGTCAGTGATCCTGGATTTTCCGTGTATCCTCTAGAACTTATGAGGAGTCAGGGTTGCTGACTTCAGTGCCCATTACATGGGCTCTGTTCTATCAGCCTGAGTTGGTCATCTCTGTCCCCTTCTCAGTGCCCACTCTGGCTTTCTCTGCTGGCACCCTTGGGACGGCTTCCTTGGCGTTTGTGTGTCATCCATTTCCCTCGAGGGTGCCCGTGGGTCTCTGGGTTTTGCCGACTGAGCGGGTAGAGAGCTGAGCTTTGGGCACTCCACACGAGGAGGTGTGAAAGCGCCTTCAGTTGCATTCTTCTGACTTTGTCAACACATCCCTGTACACGGCGCCTCACAAAGCATGCCAGCCCTGGGTGACGCTGACCAAGACGTGATATGAAATTATGGTCTTGTGGAGAGGGCAGAGATTGAGGGGAATGACCGGGGGAGGAAGCCTCAGCGGCTGTCTAGGCTGTTCACGTTTCCTGACCAGGAAAGACTGTGAAACGATAGATTCATTGATAAATCTTTCTAAATCCTTCACATCGTGCCCTGCTCACAAAGGGGTAATAGTTGCAAAACATACTGGATAACTAGTCTGAACATCTTTTGTGGCTGGAGGTCAATGGCCCGAAGCCCCAGCTGGGCCCGTCCCTGTCTGTGAGTATATAGGAGTGAGGAGGAGGTACCTGTAACTGCCCCCAGCGCTGGCTGTGAACCGTCAGCATCCACAGCTCACACGGTAGCAAACTTTATCCAGGGACATAGCTTCCGAGCTCGGAGCTCAGCTCCTGTTTCTGCCTTTGTGTGGTTTCCTAATGTTCCTAGAACCTTTTATTTGCCTTGTGTGACCCTTAACCTAGTCTCGATATACTTGCCTTCGTATCTGTTGGACATGTTGGAAAATAAACAGATGATGTGGGCTTGTTAGTGTCCTCAGAGCGGTACCTGTACCACCACCACGTTGTCATGGGAGTCTGGAAGTCAGTCAGTGTGCACTGTTTCAGTGATTCAGTGGGATGCAGTAAAACCTCACAGACGGGCCTGTGCAAGTCTGTCTTTTTGTTCCCCGAGAGTTCATCAGTTTACTTCTGGCTGCTTTTGGATTACTAAGAACTTTCCCGCTGCCTGAGGTCCAGGCGGTGATGCTTTCAAAAACACCTCTTTGTCGTAATAACACCCATTTAAACTAATTATCCCTGCCTCGCAGGCTACCCAGTGTGTCACCTCCATGGATCTGGTACCCGAGGAGGTGATAATGCTTGAGTGTGGGTGGCGTCTCTGCGGCTGATCTGTCATAGACACCCCACCTTCTGATTCTTCCCCCCAGTTCTTCCACGGGCCGGGCCCTGGGGGATCTGGCACATAAGCTCTTGGATTTTAGAGTAAGATCTGATCGTGAGTTTCCATCTTTCCTATCAGACCCTATATCCTCTGGCCATTCATGTCTGGCCCTGGGACTGGATTCCCTCCTGGGCGAAGCAGGGATAGAGATGCTACAGGGTTGTGTGTCAAAATCATGAGAGGGATCCACCCAAATGGACCAGCAAACTGAAGCCCAGTATACACGGGCATCGGCTGCTAGGGACAGTTCTCTGGCTATGTTTAGAGTCAGTTGTCCTTACTACTTAGAGGAAAAAAAATGTTATTTCTCATCTACCCCGCTTTTCGTTGCTACTTTAGACAATCGTGAGTTTCAGAGAGTTAGTTATTGCTGAAGATAAATTCATGAAGACCCTGGGATGCCTCCCTCCTCCATTTCTGTTATTTATTTTTAATTTTTTTTTATATTCTGATTGTAAAAAATACTTGGTATGTGGGATCATTTCCAAGTTTCTTGTTTCCCTAGCCATAAACATTATACAAGCAGTGTGTTTCCCAGGGTGACCACCTTTCAAAAATACCCTGCTGGGCCGTGGCCAGTCCTCAGCCACGGCCCCAGTCAGCCCTCTGAGTATTATCAGTGTGTTGAGAGATCCGATCTCGGCTGTATCAAGAGGTATGCGCCTGATGCTCTCTGCTTGTGCCCCACTTGGTACGGTCCATTAGAAGAAGCTCCTCTTGTCCCGTGTTCCTGGTTGCTACCTTGTGAGGAGGTCTTGGGAGACAACATTGGAAAAACTATACAGTTATTTTCTTCATTCTGTGCTGTGGAGGTAGCCTGGCACGAGTTTTGAACCAGACAGCGGGTTTTAGTCTCCTTGCTTCTAGTTTAGCAACGTGACCTTCATGAGCTTGGTCCTGTCTGGGACAAGGGAAAGACTTCGTTGCCCACTAGCACTGCCTACGAGCACTTTCCAGGGGCTCTGTGCCGTGCATCTCCTGTTTATTCTGTTTTTGCATATCACCTCATGGCGTCTCTCTTACCAAAAGATGTGAGTTATATATTAATAAACTCATTTTTTTTCAGACCCAGAGAGGCAAAGAGTTGCTATATTCATTTTTGTAAATATCCTTTACTACTTTTAAAAAGAATTTTTTTTTTTTTTTAAAACGGTAGGGCAAAGATATCGCTAGGACAAGGTGGTGGGGGAGGGCTAGGGGGAGGGCGGAGGAGGGGTGGGAGACCAGAACTGGATGGAGAAATGCCATGTTAGGTTTGCCAGACATGACAATATCTTTCTTCAGTGGCTTGAGTCTTATTGAGACTGAATTAAAGGGTATTTCGAGTAATGAATGAGATGTCAGCCCTCACACCAAAACACAGCAAATCAATAGTGTAATGAAGCAATAATTGATTTGGCTACTAACAGAGAGGCATTTATGTAGCTTTGGGAGTGAGGGCTTATTATATATGCTGGCCTTTCAAAGATCACTCTAAACAGAAAAGATTCTGCAAGTCTTACGAGAAATGGGCGATCCACTCCCTTGGGTGTGAGGGGCCTTCAGCTGTGCCTAGCCCCGGGACCAGTGCACACAGGCTGGAAGACAGAGGTCAGCCTGGTCTCCAGAGACCCTGGGCTCTTGCTCATTGGCAGCTGCCTGCAGGTAGGAAGCTGGGAGGGGTGTGAAAGTTCAAATAAATGGAGATTGGAGGGGAAGTAATCTGAACTGCTTCTGAGACTGTTCTTGGCAAAGGGCGTTTTCCTCCGATACTAACATGAAGAAACAGTTTTTCCATTGTTGCGGCCTGTGAAATGGATTCAACTTGGTTAGAGGTCACAGTGCGTCCCAACGCTCCGGAGAGGCAAAGTCGCAACCCCAGCGAGCTCTTCAAACACTCAGGGTTTTAGATGACTGTATTCACTCGGATAATGGTATTTGAGGTAAAAAAGAAGTCAGTGCCAAAGGTTACCTTGGACAGACTGTGTATATCATTCCTTCTTAGAGTAGATTTTCCTCAGTGGATCATGGTAAGTTTTGTTTTGGCGTGTTTATCAGAGGGAATGCTGATTTTTATCCAGGAAGTTCCATTATTTGGGAGTCGTTCTGACCCAGAAAATGCTGTTCCCAGCTTAGTTTTGGAATGACGTCACTATGTACCTATTAGTCGTTTGAGACTCCGAGTGTATTCCCCATGGAAAGCAATGGCAGGGTGACGCTTAGGGCTGCCGTTCCATACAAACCGGCGGGAGTCTACCTCACTTATCCTGTATCCCAAACAATAGGCTTAGCGCCATCTTTTATTAGTAATCTTGGCAGCATTAGGTGCTCATCCCTTCGCAGCTGTGTGACTTCGACAGCGGCTCCCGTCCTCACAATTTCAGTCTGTAATACGAGGCCATAAGAGTCCTGGCTTCGTGGACTGGTAGTGAGGTGTAAGTAGTTCATATAAAGCACTCAGTTTATTGTTTTTATTATTATTACTATCGTTTGGCCACATTGCAGTAAGTCGGATTTCATGAGTTGACTTTGGAGCCTCACCAGGATTTTATAATAATATTCCTCCAGGAAAAAAAAAAAAGAATCAGTTTCCTGGGCTCGGCGAGAAGGAGCTGTGGTGTCGGGAGCACGTTGTCGTCGTCTTCATTGCCAGAGCCATTGCGGACTTGCGTAGCCGGTTCTGACTCTCCTAGGCTAAGCTTTCCTAAGAACCCTAACCGGCTGCTCTGCGGTCTTTGTCCTCTTGCATGTCGGGAGGAGTTAGAGGGATATTTGCAAGGATTCAGGGTGTATCGCAGTTCAGTCTGGTGAGCATTATTAGGTTTATTTCTGCCTCAGTGTTTGGTACAGCAAAGATTTGCACATTCTGTTGCTTTTGCGTGTGTGTGTGTGTGTGTGTGTGTGTGTGTGCGCGCGCACGCATGCATTCATGTGCTGGCATGTAGCTGCCATGGCATGTGCGTGGCGGTCAGAGGAGTACTTTCAGGAATCAGTTCTTTCTGTCCACCTGTACATGGGTCTTAGGGATTGAGCTCAAGTTGTCGGACTCGTATAGCCAGTGCCTCCACCCACTGAGCTATCTGGCTGAACCTGCCACATCATTTAGTTCGAATGGGGGGGGGGCGGTGTAGATAAAGTATAGGTGCTGACTGCCGAGAAGGACTTTCGTTTTAAGGACTTGCGTTCAAAGTGTGCTTAAAAAATTTTCAATGCCTATATTTGTTTACTTAGTTTTGTGTGTATGAAAGTCTGTGTATGCACATGCATGTGCCATAGTGTGTGTGTGTGTGTGTGTGTGTGTGTGTGTAGAGGTCAGAGGACAACATGCAGGAGTCTGTTCTCTTCTTCCACCGTGTACGTCCTGGGGCTTAAACTCAGGTCATCAGGCTTGGCTGCAAGTGATTTTGCCCACTGAGCCACCTGGCCAGCCCTTCTAGACTTCGGTTTGCTTCACTTGGAAAGCACTAGGCATGCCAAAGCCAATCCAATATTCATAGATGAGAGCCTGGGCGTGAGGCTCGAGAGAAAAAGGCCTCAAGTGAAGCCACTGAGGCTGAAATATCCCCTTTCTCTTATGTCCAAAGTTAGGGTTATGGGTGTAGGCTCTGCAGCTTTTAATTATTCGGGAACAGATCCATCTTTGAAACATGTAAGCGCAATTTGTTGTGATTTTTATCCATGTATTCTTTTGTGATGAATTGGTCATAAAGAAGAAGGTGGGTGATGTTTAAAATTTCAAAATTATGGCTTGGGAGATTGCATAGTGGTTCAGCACTTGCCAGTCAAATGTGAGCATGAGAGTTCAGATCCCCAGAATCCACAGAAATGCAGGGGGGCCTTGGGGGCCCCTGTAATGCAAGCCGCAGGAGGCAGAGACTGGATTCCCTACAGCAAACCTCGATAGCAAGACTAACAATATCAGTGAGCTCTGGGTTTGATTGAGATAGCCTGCCTTGTCGAGTAAGGTGGACTAGCAAAGGAGGACAGTTCTTGATATTAGTCTAGACACAAGCCCCCTTACGTATATGTACCGACACATACCATATTCACATATGCGAACATGAGTACACACATACACATATTAAAGTGGGATGTTTTTTATAAAATACTTTTATTTTGGAATATTTCAAACTTGAATAGAGGAAGAAAGAGCAGTATAGGATCCCCACCCCTGTCCCTAGCTGTCTATGTGCATCCCCACCCCTGCCTGTAACTGTCTATGTGCATCCCTACCCCTGCCTGTAACTGTCTATGTGCATCCCTACCCCTGCCCCTAACTGTCTGTGTGCATCCCCACCCCTGCCTGTAACTGTCTATGTGCATCCCCACCCCTGCCTGTAACTGTCTATGTGCATCCCTACCCCTGCCTGTAACTGTCTATGTGCATCCCTACCCCTGCCTGTAACTGTCTATGTGCATCCCTACCCCTGCCCCTAACTGTCTGTGTGCATCCCCACCCCTGCCTGTAACTGTCTATGTGCATCCCTACCCCTGCCTGTAACTGTCTATGTGCATCCCTACCCCTGCCTGTAACTGTCTATGTGCATCCCTACCCCTGCCCCTAACTGTCTGTGTGCATCCCCACCCCTGCCTGTAACTGTCTATGTGCATCCCTACCCCTGCCCCTAACTGTCTATGTGCATCCCCACCCCTGCCTGTAATTGTCTATGTGCATCCCCACCCCTGCCCCTAACTGTCTGTGTGCATCCCTATCCCTGCCTGTAATTGTCTATGTGCATCCCCACCCCTGCCCCTAGCTGTCTATGTGCATCCCACCCCTGTCCCTAGCTGTCTATGTGCATCCCCACCCCTGCCCCTAGCTGTCTATGTGCATCCCCACCCCTGCCCCTAGCTGTCTATGTGCATCCCCACCCCTGCCCCTAGCTGTCTATGTGCATCCCCACCCCTGGCTTTGGCTGTCTGTCATCCCCACTGCTGTCTTTAGCTATGCCCATGGCTTACCCATCAGATTCCACACGTGGCCAGTCTGGTCTCAGTCCCTTACTTCTCATATGGTTTGCTTCCTTGGGATATTGTTAAAGCACGTCCTAGTTTGTAACATTTCACCAATTAATATTTCTAGGTACATTTCTAAGAAATAAGAACATTAAAAAGCCAGTTCATGGCTCTGGTGTGTGTGTGTGTGTGTGTGTGTGTGTGTGTGTGTGTGTGTGTGTAAAACCCTGGCATTAGAGAGTGGAGACAGGTGGATTTTAAGAGATCACTTACCAGCTAGATTAGCCAAAGCAGCAGCTTCAGAGTCCCCGAGAGAGCTTACAAAAGGGGGAGAAAGAGGGGAGGCAGGGATGAAAGAATCTGAGACCCCACTGGCCTCGTCACGTGTAGTGTATGCATGGGTATGCTTGAGTATGGGTATCTGTGTATGTGCAGGCATACACATGTACATATACTATACACATTATCATAAATGGGGGAGAAACAGAAGAGAATCCTCCAGTGTTACTCTCACACCTAACAGAACCACCGACCGCTCCTCTAGACTTTCTAGACGGCCTTCATTCAGTCTTTTCTTTTTTTTTTGTTTTTGTTTTTTTGAGACAGGGTTTCTCTGTGTAGTCCTGGCTATCCTGGAACTCACTCTGTAGACCAGGCTGGCCTCGAACTCAGAAATCCACCTGCCTCTGCCTCCCAAGTGCTGGGATTACAGGTGTGCGCCTCAGTCTTTTCTAGAGAAGCTGATTGTGCACATTAGGACCTCAGCCTACACGGTGCGTTGAGTCACTGTGTCCAAGGTGTCCTTTATTTTCTGGCAGAGTTGGAGTGTTATTTTTTGGTGGCAGGAGCTTTTCTTATTGCAAGGGTCATTCTTCTATCCACCAAAGCCAAACAAATCTTTATTCCATTATACAGGGAGGCCAGTCCCGGGAACCTCTGCTTCCAGCCCACTTGGGTTTAACAGTGGAAGTTGTAATTCTCATATGCCCTCTGCTCTCGGAAAACTAATCTGGAAAACTCAGTTTTGAAATCAACTTGAAAGATATCCCATTGCTATTTGAGGTATAGATTTCAATCACAGGTGGCGTTGATACTAACATACCAATCCCCACCCCCACCCCGGGATTCCCCGGATGTCTATGTGCTAATTGTTGGCATTCATTTCTTTGGACACTGAGCATTACATTGCTGAGACAATTCAGGGAGGTGAGGGTTTAGGGGAATCCCCCTGAGTCCTTAGCTGCAGGGAAAATGAGGTGGAATATAGTAACAGTACTGTTTAATACAGGCTGGAATGAACAGCTTTCCCTTGGTGGCTGGTGCCTTCACTGTGCTGGAGTCCAGGTAAAGCTTAAAGATGCTGAATTTAATTCAGTGATAAGATTTCTCTCTCTCTCTCTCTCTCTCTCTCTCTCTCTCTCTCTCTCTCATATGTCTCTTTTCTTTCTCCCTCTCTCTCTCCTTCCCTCCCTTTCTCTTCTCTTCTCTTCTCTTCTCTTCTCTTCTCTTCTCTTCTCTTCTCTTCTCTTCTCTTCTCCCCTCCCCTCCCCTCCCCTCCCCTCCCCTCCCCTCCCCTCCCCTCCCCTCCCCTCCCCTCCCCTCCCCTCCCCTCCCCTCCCCTCTCCTCTCCTCTCCTCCCTCCCTTCCTTCCTTCTTTATCTCCTCCTTTCTTCCTTTCTGCCATCCTTCCTTAAAAACAGATTACTTCTTATACAACCCATCCTGACCACAGATCCCCTACCGTCCCGACCTCCCCCCACCTCCCCCTCTTCCCCAGATCCACTCCCCCTTCATTTTCTCTCAGAAAAGAACAGGCCTTCAAGAGAGACAACAACCAAACACGACAAAAGAAGATACAGTAAGACAAGTCAAAATCCTTCCCATCAAGGCTGAACAAGCCGACCCAGCAGGGGGAAAGAGTCCCAAGAGCAGGCACAAGAGTCAGACACACCCACTGCCACTTTGGAGTCCCACAGCACCCCCAAGCTAACAGCTAGGGGTTAAAGTCCTCTTAGGTGTCCGTGCCCCCTTGGAGTGCTGAGAGTGATGGGCCTGGTTTCAAGCCTGGGGTGGAAGGAGGCTGACTCACATTTGAGTTCAGCTTCTAGGCAAAAAGGCTGAGGCCCCTGGAAGCTCTGAGTAGGTCCAGACAGTGCCATAATGAGAAGATTTAGACAATGGCAGGGCTAGAGAGAGCAAAGCAGGCTGTCAGCTTGGGGACATCACTGCTGTTGGGACCCTACAGTGATCTTCTGCTTCTTCAGAGTAGGGAGTGGCCGAGCTCCTTCCTCTTTACCAGCTTTTTTTCTTTGTTTCCTTGAGACTTGCTGTGTTGACTGGAGCAAATGGGTTGTTGGAGTATTTTTGATTTTGATTTCCTTCATGGCTAATGATATCGAGATGTTTTCGTGTATTTATTCGTCATTTGTGCTGCATTTGAAAAGTGTCTGTTCAGTTCATTTGTTTATTTGCCTATTGGAGTATTCTTTTTAGTGTTTGGTTTTTTTTTTTTTTTTAGATATGTTGGATATGAATTCCACGTGGAATAAGTAGTTGACAACGGTTTTTCTCCCATCCTCTAGGCTGCCAAGCTCCGTACTCTCCTGTTTCTTTTCGACACACAGAAGCCTCTTAGCCATTTAATTTTTATTTGTGTTTTGAAGCAGGAGATCACTAAATAGCTTCAAATCTAAGATCTTGTTCTTTTAGCCTCACCAATGCGTGCCAGGCTTACAGGCGTATGCTACTTCTTGAGCTATAGAAGCTTTTAATTTGATGCAACCTCATTGGTTAATTTCTGCAGTTTCCTGAGCCAACTGCTATAAAATCCATATGGAGATATCTTAAAAAAATAGTAATGGAACTACTACCTGATACACAGGTATCTATCCCTTCTGGGCATATAGCCCTAAGTGTCAAAGCCAGCTTACTGCTGGACACCCGTGTGCCCATATTTATGGCTGCCTTGTTCGAAATGATGAGATTACAGACTCAATCTAGCTGCCCATCAACAGACTGAATGGATAAAGAAAATGTGGCACATGTACACAATGGAGTTGTGTCAGCCACAACAAGAACACAGTCACATTAGTTACAGGAATATCGGTGGAGCTGGAGATCTTATCAAGCGAAACCTGCCAGGTTCACAAAGATTTGACCCTTACACTTCTATGTGTATGTAGAACTGGGCATGGGGAATGGACAAGAAAGCGGGGGTGTGTGGGGGGGGACGAGTTGTGATGTGGAGGGGAAAGTGAGAAGAGGGTGAAGAAAAGCTCTAAGAAGGGATGAAAACACTCAAAGGATAATACGTGCCGTGTAGACCTGGTGCAACGACGCTGCGTGTAAATTACGCTAAAGAGTGCAGAAAATAATACAGGCATATGAAACCTGGGTTTCTATAAAGATTGGATTCGATAGCAGTGTTGTCCTTTGTAAAGTGCTTGTCACAGACCTTGGCAAGGAGTAAGCACTTGCAACGTGACTTCAGCTGTGGATGATAAGAAGAGTTCGGGTGAGGGCACATCTCTGTCACTCTGCTACATAGACGTATTATTAAAGAAACTCCTAATGACTTACGGTTAGGCCTAGAAACGACTGAATCTATGGTCTCTCATCATAGAAGCTTCTATTGGCAGTAGATGGTAAATAACAGAGACCCAGAACTGGCCAAGGTGCGGAGAACAAGGGATGGAAGGGGGTGTTCAGCCCTAAATTAAACATATATATTGCACCAGCCCTCCATGAGGCTCAGAGATGGTTGTGGTGGAGGGTGGGGTGAGCAGTGTCCTCTGCAGACAGTAGGGCAGCCGCACACATGAAGTCACAGTGGGTGTTATGGCACACACAAGAAAGACCCTCGGAAGTCTGTAAGTCAGACCTCACGCCAGCACGGAGTGGGGGTGGGTATGAAGTTTTAATCCTGGACAAGGAGCTATTATTAGCAATTAGATGCTGAGAGAGAGAGGGCCAGCTTGCTTTCCTAAGAGTTTTGTCCCTGATTAGTCAAGCACACTCCAGTAGAAGGCCACACATTCAAGAGTATTTGGGCAGCCCATACCGGCCTTGATGAGAAAAAAGAAAAAGCCAAACTGTTGAGTAGTAGGAACGGGGTGGATTTGGGAAGGGTTGAGGGAGGTAGGATTATTATCAACACACCTAGAAAGTTGTCGAAGAACTGACTGAAAATAAAGTATGGAGAAGTAAGCCTTTCAGAAGTGATGTAATGGTATGCCACGCCACGCCACGCCACATACATAAAATGGCAGAGAACCTCTGAGTGTCCTTACTCAGTCTTCACTTCTACCCCTGCTGTCCCTATTTTATGGGGAAACCCAGTCTTGGGGGCGGGGATAAGAGCAAAGGATGGGCGTCTATGTGTATGATGATGTCATAGTGGAACCCGCTATTTCATATGCTAACCACATTGAATGCTCAACTGGTTCAAAGAATGAGCAGCTTGAGTGCTCATCAGCAGCACATAAGTCAGTCAGGCAAACTGTGACAGTGTCCAGATCGAAATAATGCACGGATAATTCTTAACACGCTGCGTGGAACGTGTTAAGAGCGTCACCAAATGCAGGCAGCCACGCTGTTGCCAGTCTGTGGGTCGGTTCGGGACAGAAGATGTGAACTCTCGGGCTGCAATATTGGTGAGAGAGGGGGAGGGGAAGCACTTTTGCTGATGTCAGTTCTGTGTGTCAGAGGTGACCAGGGCAGAGGCTACACCAGATCAGGTGCCATGTGGCTGACTCCCAACCCGGTGTCCTGAAAAAAAAAATCCCTGCTTTTGAGTCCCTACCTGTCTGCCATCTTGAATCTAGTCTGAGATTAATATCCATGAATCTAAAGTAAATTATTTGTAGAATCATAGACTGACACGAATGTCAATGTGATGTGGCATTGACTTACTGGTGCAGCCTGTGGACTACCTTCTGTAGATAACTAGTCACTGACCAAGCTGAAATGTCTAGAACTTAAGGCTTTGACATTCCAACGCTTTGTCATATTTGCAAGTAGCTGCCATGTAGCTTCTTGGTAGGTTTATTTGTACACATGATGGGATTTTAATTTGTCCAGTTGCAGGGCTGAGGAGCAGGGCCGAGCCTTGTGCTGACTTCTTATGTGGCTTCGGGGTATCTGATGTGCTAATTAGAGAAGCAAATCCCATGGAAGGGAGGGAAGGCAGGAGCTAAAGTAAGTGTGTGTGTGTGTGTGTGTGTGTGTGTGTGTGTGTGTATGCTGAGCCTCCTCTTCTGGGTTGACTAGCTTATAGTCCCCACAGAAGGTTCTTGTAAAGAAGAACCAATGAATGATACTCAAAAGGAGGTAGATGCTAAACTATTTTATGAATGAGTGGGTTGGAAGGGAAAGCTCTAGGAGCCAGTGGCATGAGCTGGAAATTGCCAGTGAGGGTAGATGGGACGCTCCCCATCGCCATCCCCTCTCGCTTTGACTAGCATTGTAGAGCGCTCCCTTGACGGGAAGATGCCCTCATTACAGGCCGGCATACATACATACCTGTCTGTTTTCCCATCATTATATGCGCTAGGTTTCTTTACCCCTTTGTCTCTCTTTCCTTGGCTGCTGGCTGGGAAGAGCGGCTACTGAAGAGTCCTCTCCCTCCCCCCTCCCCAACCCCGACTTCTCTCTTGAAGCAACACTAGCGGTGCCATCTTGCCTGACTCCTATCTGAGGACCTTTCTGTTCTTACCCCAAACTCCTCGAAGAGAGACAGTTGAAAGTTAAGGGTTTAGAGGGAAGCCTCTGTCTTCTGCCCGACGGGAAAAATCCTAAGAAGACATTTTAAAGAGCCGGTGCTTCAGCAGGTTCTTACGGGAGACCCAGAGATCCCATTAAACACTAAACACGAGTGTAAACTGAGCCAGGGGAATGTCCTGAGCGCCAGGCTGTCAGTCTCTGGTTAGCATGGCATGTCCTTCCCAGCAGTCTCACTGGTCGCACTCTCTGTCCTTGCAGAGGTGTCCCTTTGGACCCCGTGGCTTTCTTATCCCCAGAGCCCCACTGTACCTCTTGCCACTTCAGGCCTTGGCTTTTGTCATGCAGTCTGCTCCAGCCTGTCAGATGGCGACCTGGGCACAGAGCTTGGGAGGCCCTGCCCCAACATGGAGAAGATTCAAGGGGAGAGTTCAAGGGCACTTGTGGGAACCAACTCTCATTGGGACCGAATTCCAGCCTTCCCGTGTATGGGTTGTTCAGATCTTAGTATTTTATCTGGTCCTTACAAATTTCATGTAGATGTGGTAAGATTAATTGGATTTGGTTATTTCAGGGAGTTATTTAAACACCTAAACCAGTGCGAACTGCTTTAGGCTTGTTGGAAAGAGGTACTGAAGTGAGTTTGTCCACTGTCCCAAAGACAGAGTTACTAAAGAGGTGACACTCAGTTTCACCATATTCCGTCTGCACCTAAGCACCAAGCAAAAATAATATGTCCAGAATGATAAGTGAATACTTTTTAACTGAAATTTTGTCTCCGTTGTAGATTTGAAGGCATAGCTGAGGAGTAATAGAGAAATTACTTTTGAAGGACAACCCCACACCTGGCTAGTTTTGCTTCGGGCTGATTAGCATTCTAAAATACTATAGCATAACCTGTATTTCCACTTCTGAAGTTCCCAGAACTCTTCAGATCTACCCAGTTTTATTTGTCTTCTCCCCTCTCTGTCTACATTCTATATGGTTTATTGCCCGTGTAGATCCATGTTCCTTTAGCCCGAAATCTGATTTCGTGTGGGGCCATGTTTCCCTGGCCCTTGGCCTGTGTCAATGACCAGGCTGATTAGGGAAGTCCTGAATTGGGAGGGAGGCTTAGTCCACACTGTGGCCTGTTGATCTGTGGGAGACGAGGCTATGATCAACCATGCTTGTCAGTTTTTGGTGTGCTGATCTCTCTCTCTCTCTCTCTCTCTCTCTCTCTCTCTCTCTCTCTCTCTCTCTCATTTCTTAATATTTCTATCCAGAGTTTTAGTCCTGTGCGTGGTTAAGCCAATGGCCACGTTGTTCTCCCTCACTTCCTGTGGGGATACAAGGCCCTCAGGGACCTCTGTGAACTTTTCAAGGGAATGGTTACAAACTTTCCTTCCTGGTCCTCTTGCCGCCGGCTGTAGTGAACACATGTTGCCAAAAGATGGCAGTGTACTTTGCAGAGCTGAGATGGCTCTGTCACCCATGACTCTGACAGCAGAATGGTGTTCTTTAGGGACATGTCACAAATAGGGACCGCACGTTTTACAAAGTAACCAAAGCACCGATAAAATGCTGTTGGTTAAAAAACAAAACAAAACAAAACAAAACAAAACAAAACAAAACACCTCAAAAGAAAACATCGCGTTTGCAGAGAGCTTAAAATAAGAATGATTCTCTACCTCTTCGAAGTGTTGAGGACAGGGAACATTGTTTAGGCATTTTGTGTAGTTCTGAAGTAGAAATCTATGATACGCTCTGTTCTATCTTTTATCAGACTTAAGGCCAGCCAAAGGGCAGGGAGAGCCTAATTTTGAGGGCTGAGCTTTGTGACACCTTCAGACTGTAAGTAAAATTCCCTAGCAACACTGTATACACAATTATCACAGCAATAATGGCTGATACAAAAATCTTCACTCTCAGTATTTTTCCACACTCTATACATATCTGTGCCTCAGGGCATGTGAGTATGGAACGGTTTAGCATTTGCTGTGGACAGAAAAGCTTTTACACAAGGAGAGGTGAAGGGTTCATTGGGTGTCATAAACAAACCTAGCTGGCGAGGACAGACTAGAGTGTCTAAATACAAGGTTAACTAATAAAATCGAAGCTGCGTGCACAGATTGAACCGGTGATGTCAAACTCTAGTTTGGACACGTTGACAGCCGGAGTCATTCTGCTCCCTGATGCCACCTCTGGAAGCAGTCAGAAGTCCCTGACAGCACTGGCTGTGGGGGAGGTGGGCCAGTTCTGGACTCTGGCTGCAGGCTCTAGCATAGCCCCTCTTTACCACGGATAGCACGCTAAGCTTAATGTGTTCGTTCTATACACTAGATGCCACGGTCCAAGGACACACGGCACAACTGCCATCCCGGGGTGACAGGGAAACAGGTGGCTCCAACTCAGGCAGCAGCCTTTTTGCTAGTGTACCTCTTGGCAAAAGCCCCAGGCTAAGACAGAACTGAGCGGCATGAAGTTCTAACTCTGAAACCAGATGCTGTTACCATGGAGACAAGCGAACTGCTACCGTGGGAGGCTCCGCGGCAGGGAAGCACGGTGGAGGCAGGCAGGGAGGGCAAGTGAGGCGAATCCAAAGGCGAGCGTACCCGGAGACCTTCAACCTTTAACGGCACTGTGACTAGCAGGCTGGCGTTCTTGAAACTTGTGCGCTGGCGGCCTGCCACTTGCTGAGTGGCAGCTGCTAGCGCTGTGAGTACCCGTCCGTGAGCACGTTGGCAGTTGGCAAGGGCTCGGGGAGGGGTGGGATCTCAGAGGGCTGGAATGTGGATGGGTGCTCCGGGGGCCCAGTGGCTGACGGTTTTGCACAAATGTTTCTCGTGCCGGACTTAAGTCACCCTCACAGGCCTGCTGTGTGATTAGGACCGGCTGGTGAGAGCCTGCCCATTTGGCAGGCCATTTGACATGTGTTCCAGTTAAATCATTTTGCTATCCCAGAATAATGGAGAATTAGAACCCCCTCCTCCCTGTGTCCCCCCCCCCCCCCCCGCCCCAGTCTGGACTTGTGTAGAAGGAGTCTAACTTCTGAATCAGAGGGCAGGTGAAGGAAGGACACGGACCCAAAGTGGATTCTACACTCACTGATGGGAGACTTACCTTCCCTCACCCCTGATGCTGGGAAGGAGCTTCCAGATCTGTTCTGATTTTCGCCTCATGCTGGCGATCTGAACAGCAGCTCGAGGATAGGAACATGTTTCCTTCTCTGTTCTCAGCAAATGCGGGACACGCTCAAAGGACATTTTAAAGGACAGATTTGGGGGCCTGATTAGGGACTGGATGAGTTCATTTCTTCCTACTGATTTCTAGAGGCGGGGGTGTGGGGGTGGGGGGGACGGTTAGGCCAGCCCCTTTACATGGTATCTCTGTTTTACTAATAATAGCCAGCAACTGCTCAGAGGATGTAAGGCTGAATAACGGATATTTGTCATGTAGAGAGGAGGGAATGCCTCTGCTCCTCGTAGAAGGCCAAATGCACCAGGATGACCTTGCTCTTGAGGAAGAGGGACGCCGCCCGCCAGGCTGTGCGGTTTTTTTTTTTTTTTTTTTTTTTTTTTTTTTTTTTTTGCTCTGCTTCACTCACTCCTTTTGGGCAGAGAAGAGGCCTTTTTGCAGGCACTCTGCGCGGCGAGCCATCCGAGAGAACGAAGTTCTGATGACTTGCTATGTATAGTCTTGACGGGAATGTGAAATATGCACCAAAGAGCCAGGGAATGCGCCAAGCATGACCCCCCACTCCCTGCTCAGACGGTGGGGCTGCGTTGTTTTCTCGACTTGGCCGGAGGGAGGGCTTGACCGCTGGCCTTTCTACCTTCCCTTCCAGTCGCCTCTTGGATCTCTCGATTTTGGAGGAAGCTTCGATTTCTAGGTCGAATGTTGTCTTTAGAAAATATGTCAAGAGACAAGAGGATGCTTAAGGGCCTGCCCGATGGATCAGAGGGTCCAAAATGGCATCTCCAGTTAGCTGCGTTGGATTCAGCATGCTGACTGACCTGGGGTTAGTTCTATTTTCCACAGGGAGGAATAAAAGAAGTCAGGGTACGTGCAGTGCTCTGGGATTTTGTTGTGCTTCTGAGGAGGTTAAGAAAATGTTCCCATCGCGATGTCTTCCTTATCTGTGTGTACAAATGCTGGGTAGCCGGTGACTCCTTGCGCTTTGGACTGTTCCCTGACCTCTGGAGAAGTCTTTGAGAAGGTAGACATGATTGTATGTCCCCGGTGCCTGGAAGTGTGCAGGGTGCACAGTAGATACTCAGTTGATATTCACTCTGCTCCTCACTGGAGGAAGGTAAGAAACAGAAAAAGGAACAGATGAACACCCTCTTCATTCTCTCCCAGCACGGAGTATGGCCTGTCTCAAGTGCTGCTGTAGTAAACACCTGCATCTTCCATATTGGCCAATCCAACTTTGGCTTCCCCATCTCCGACTTTCTCAGTTTTAAGGTGGGCTTCTCTCTGACTTCCATGATATCACCCATGTCCAGTTTACACTGGCCTCCCTGCCTCACTTGGGGATGTTGGTGTGTTCTAGCAGGTAATCACAGGTTTGCTCCCTGAACCTACTTCTCGCTTCTGCATGCTCGCATCTGGTAATGACTCCAGCACCAGCTTTGATGCATGGATTTCGCCACATTTAGCAACAGCCCCGAGTTTCTAGTTCCTGACTCAGGCAGTTCTGATTGCATCAGCAACTTTTTTTTTTCTTTCGGGATGCACATCTCAACCTTAAAAAGTGTCCAGAATGAAGTCTCCATGGCTTCCCAACACCCCGATTTTCACGCAATGCCCTTGGTTCTTGTGACAGTTTACGAGTTTCTCTTGCACCCTAAGCATCTGTTTTCCTTAGCACAGGTAGAGTGACCCTTTGAAAAGGGAAAACACTTCATGCTGGGCTCCCGCCTTAATGTTCTTCAGAAGCTTCCAGATGCCTTCAGCTCTGACTCCTTCTCCTGGCTTGCATGACCCTGGCCCCTCCACTTCCTGGGCGGTGCTAAACTTTCATGACCCCGCCCCCCACTTCCTGGGCGGTGCTAAACTTTCCTATCTGAGGACCTCAGTGCTTGTTTTTCCCTTTGCTTGGAAGGCTCTTGTACGTTTTTTGCACAGAGACTTTGCCCCAAGTCACGTTACTTCCTCAGAAGCCTAAGAGCACCACCAAGACAGCCTCTTGTGGGGTTTTACTCCCCGTGAAGCTCCCAGAGCCCTCTGAGATCATCTTGTCTCTTGGTTCGTTGTTGGGTTGCTGTTTTTTTTTTTTAAAGGAACATTTGACTTATTTGTAGATTTGTTCCTCCCTCTGCAGAATAATAGGAGTATAGCAAGCAGTAATTAAATATTTGCTGAATCCACGAGTGACTGCTGTATTATTTAATCGTCCGAGAGTCTAAGGCTCAGAGAGATTAGTAAAATGGCTTGATTTCTTGGCCCTTAAGGTAGACAAGGTTGGGTGACATGGCCATTGACCAGTAATGAGTTTCTTAATGACAAAAATTAAAAAAAAAAAAAAGAAGAAAAGGAACTTATTTAGTTTCAACTTATTTTGTTACAAATTATGTTGTAGAACACTATTTTGTGTGTGTGTGTGTATTCACTCCTCTCCCTCACCCCCTCCCGTTTCCCTCCTCCCGTGTATGTGTGTGTGTGTGTGTGTGTGTGTGTGCTCAAGCACATCTGTACATGCCACAGCACACGCATGTAGTCCGCTCTCTCTTTCTACCTTGTCGGTTCCAGGGATCAAACCCAGGTCATCATGCCCGGAGGCAAGCACCTTTACCTGTTAAGACACCTCCCTGGCCCAAGAAACACATTTATTAAAGGAGTATGTGCAAAGTTTGACCTTTCATTCAAATCTCAAAGTAGTCAATGCAGAATTGGTATTGTTGTGTGGAAGCATTTTGAGCTAGATATAATTACTCTAATTTTCTACAAGGAAAAAAAAATCCCCTCAACTCAGAAAAGTTAAGTCCTTTGCTCCAGGTGGCGTAACTATGGAATTGGATTTTTGTTTTTGCTTCTGACCTTTTCTGCAAAGGTGATTGCTTGGTACGGGAGATACATTTCCTAAAATACGAAGGGGAAAAACAGAATTCAGTGTACTCCTGCCTACTGTAGCAAGCAGAACAGAACAAGTTATACAGACAATGCAGAAAACAAATTCGACCCTGTCCAGTGTGCGAGCACTCCACTGGCTGCTTAGAATACGGAGTGAACATGAGGGTCTCTGGCAGACCTCGTGTATGGGGTGACACAGAGCAGCTGTCCCCGGAGAAAGTTCTCTGTTAGCCGCCCCGCACTACGCAAGCAGCAACTGAGCAGTCCAGGATTTCTTTCTGTTTCCACTATAAATAGAGCTCATGGGATTCTGTATATGGAAGTTAATGCAACGAGAAGGAGCCGCGGAGTAAGGGAATAAAGCGCCACTCATTCTGTAAACTAGAAACATGTTTGGCACCGGGAGGCTGCAAAAGGGGGAAAAAAAACCCCGCTGCTGTTCCTTGGATAGATTCTGAGGTCTTATTTAGCATATGAAATTGCAGAGTAGATCCTATTATGTAAGGAGACAGGAGGACAGCAGAACGTGGTTACAAAATGAAGAACTTCGTGCCCTTCAGAAAAGAGTTAACAGCGCAGGCATCCCACAGAGGGACCCCCGGGGATAAGGGTGTGGAAATGAGCGGACGGGGCAGCGAGTATAGATGCCTATTGCTGAAGCCTGGTGCAGGGTAATCCTCAGATGTCAGATTTCCGTAAGGCCAACATGTGACTCCACGCTTGCCACTCAACACGGAACCCTGGGCTGGTGTTAAGGGGCTGGTTGCAGCTAGGCTCCCAGTGCGCGTTAGCCTGACTCCCCGTCGCTGTGTGTGTGGGTGGGTGTGCGTGCGCTCCTATGAGGGGACACATTTTGTGCAGTGGGTGTTTAAAGAGCTAAGCACTGAAACTGGATTTCCACAAACGACTATCACGAGCACTCCAGACACACCAAACTTCCTCTCTTGGTTTTTTTTTTTTTTCTCCCTTTTGCTCTCATCTCCGTTTCTCCCTTCTGCAACTCCCCAGAGGGAGAATCCCCCCTCCACATCCAGCCTACAAGATTGGGATTGTTTTCTGTTCCCTATCCATGTGGCTACCCTCTCAAGGTTAGAACTGAAGCGATGTGGGGCCAGCACATTTCTCCAGCACCAGAGGAGAAGAGCTGCGTGAAGGAGTGACAGCCACCAGAGGAAGAGGAGAGGGGACTCTGCCCTGCTGCAGACATGAACAGCAGCCTGCAGGTTAACCTGCCCAGAAGCTGGGCTGCTTCGAGTGGCTCACTCCAGGAGAAGTCTGAGCATTCTTTTTTTCTTTTCTATTACTATAGGATGGAGGATGAAGCTGTCCTGGACAGAGGGGCTTCCTTCCTTAAACATGTGTGTGACGAAGAAGAAGTAGAAGGTGAGCCCCTGGGGTCTGGGAAAGTGTGTGTGTTGTGTCCATGTCTCTGTAGGTCAGGACATTCATATAGTTCGTGCATCTTGTATTTTTTGAAGTTAAACACCAAGTCCTGCTTGTGGGGTTTCCTTAATCTCTACCTTTTGCCTCAATACAGGAAGTGATTTTAGGAACTTCATCAGACCCTGAGATTTGAAATCAGGAGGGTCTTACCTGTATATATATATATATATATATATATATATATATATATATTAGTGTTATATTGAAGCAGGTCCTTGTGTCAGCATTGCGTCCCCATCAGACATGAATGTTTTACTAGGTATTTCCTGGAAGCCACCAGATCTATAGAAATACAACTGTTAGCACCTTCTACTATTTTTTTTTTAATAGCTTATAGGGGAGAGAAACATGTTGCTGGGGGAGAGAACGATAATCATTGTTGTAGAGAAATCAGGTCTAAGCTGAGGCTTGAGAATGGTTGTCATGGACGAGCCTTAGTTAAGAAAACACGGGCGAGCATTTTCGATCTGAAAAACTCCTCAGAACCGCTTTCGCTAATGTTTCTTTCCAGTGCCTGTTAAAACCGGAGAGGAGTTGCATTTTATCTGGTGCTGACATACTGGAGCATACACCCCCTCCCCTAACCTCCTGACTTATCAATAACGCTGGGGGAGTGCTTGCTGCTTGGTTGGTAGTGAGAAGGCAAGGTCTCATTAGTATTTATCGAGGCGCTGATGTCAAGGCATCGCAAACATATGTTCTGTTGTCGGTATTTGGTATGAGGGTTATAGATAGCATTCTATTATTGGTATTGAGTATCAGGGCTATAGATAGCATCAAATGGAGCTCACAGATGAGCGGTGTGATCAGCTCCTCCTGTGAGTGTCACCTGAGAGGCAGTTCTGTGTTTTGGAGGCTGGTCCTCGTGGAGTGACTGGTCCTCGTGGTTAGCATTTTGTGCCTGCTAAAACCTCGGTGCATAGGACAATGAGCTTGGGCAGAGGAAAGTGGGTGTTGTATTTTCTGGAGTGGTTCTTCGAGCAGACGGAGCGCCAGGTTGAGGGTTTTTTTGTGCCCCTGTTCTCCCAGGAACACCAGGATGGTGGTTATGCTGTTTCTCATGTTTCCTTAGTGAGTTTCTTCTGCCCCGTGAGGGTGATTGGTGCCCCCTCTGCCCCACCCCCTGGCTTCCGACACTGAAGCCTTGAGGCTGACTAACAAGAATTCAATGCCTAAGTTTCTTAGAAAAATGGAAACTACAGTATTTTCTCTCGGATAGTTTTATGGGTTCTTTGTAGTTGTTACCATGTGGCTATGGGCGAAATGTCACGTTGCAGAAGGCAGAAGAGTAAAACTTGTCTTCACTGCTGAAACTCCCGTTGCAGTCACTGTCATTGTCCCTGACTGTAAAGGAGGAGGCACATTCACCAAGTCAGAGCGACAGAAATGATGCAGGTTTGGGGGAAAAGTCCATGGTCTTAGAACAATTAGGTGAAAAATCCTTGGGAGTGGGAATGCGTGATGTGCACACATTTCTCCTTGAGAACGGGGGCCCTAGCTGAGTTCTCAGGAGATGTAAATCTAGACTCCTGAAGGTGCTTCAGATCAACAGCCCAGTCCTGCAGTGGGTGGCTGTACTGGGGTTCTTAAAGCTTTGGCAAAGGACTGTACTTCCTGAATTATTTCCCAAGCCGAAAATTAATCTATTGATCACGGAATAAATCATAATATAAATAGCACATGACTCTGTAGCGATGCTTTCTTTGGGAGAGAAGCAAAAGAGGCAACCAGAGGTTATGGACGCTCCTGTTGAGAGCCAGAACCATGTTAGTGGAGCAGCGAGGAAGCTTGCACTTTCTGGTTCTCACAGGACACCACATTAGAGTTGCTCATCCCTGTTGCTGGCTGGTGCCTGGGCTGGCCTGGTCCCTTTGATGTCAAGGCCTGCCATGTCATCTGTTAAGATGAAATTTTAGCATGAGAGTTGCTTGTAGTGGATTTGGTGTAGACCTCCAGTGTGGAGATGTTCTTCCAGTAGACAAGTTGGAAGTCATGAACTGGCTCTTTCTCCTTCAACGCTCTCCCACATGGCTTTGCCTTCTCTCCGGCTGGCTCCATCAGACAGAGTTGGCAGGTCTGAAATGTAATATTAGCTCTGGATTGAGGGTACCAAGAAGTTGAGATGGACCAAGGTCTGATGGCACGTCCGTGGGTCCTGTGATGAGTGAGGAAATGGATGGTTGTCGCCATGACGTCTGACGGAGATGGACTTTCAAATGGGGATGTGTTTCTCGAGGTTATAGGTGTATCGCATATTTGTAATTTCGTAAAAGGGGCATTACTGGGGGGGGGGGAGACACAACGTGTCACTTCCTGAGTAGCTGAGATTTTGGCACACTTAGCCAGAAGTTAAGACTGTGGCTTAAGGATCGAGAGTTCAAAGGGCAATGAGCTGAGTGCCTTCCTGTAAATTACCAGTCACGTTTTCTTTGACCCCAGAAGTTCTTTATTTTCCTTCTTAGATGACCATGATTCAAGCAGATTAAAACGCACCTTGCAAAAGTAAGCTAAAAACTTTGCTTTTTTTTTTAGCAATTTCCATGAGTTCCAGTAACCGAGATCAGGAGCTATGTTTGGTTTGACACGTTTGAACAGGGGAACATATTTCCTAGAATCCCTGAGGTGGGATGCCTGGATTCAGTTCTCGGAGGCAGGAGGAGGTCCAGGTTCTCACCTGGCTTCTTCTAACAGTGTTCTGGGGCTGGGGAAACTGAGACTTCAGACCGTGCCCCCAGTTCACCCTGTTCAGCTTTACTCTTAGTGGGCGGCCTAGCACTTAATCTGCCTCCTAAAAAAAAAAAAAAAAAAAAAAAAACTCAGTAGAGAACCATGAGCTGCAAACCTCCCGGAGAACAGGGTGAGTCAGGAGAGCACTCGCCCTGTGTTTAAATGATGAACTTAATCTATGCTGCATGTATTTGAAGACTTCAACTGTGTTTTCATAAATTTTCCCTCATGTGTTAATGGCTTAGATACAGCAGTTCTGAAAAGAAAGCCAAGTGCCAATTTTGATCTGCAAAAACAAGTGGAAGCTTTTAGATCTGTTCTAAAACAAGTGGAAGCTTTTAGATCCGTTCTTCCACCGGTCACCTTAGGCCGTGTGGGGCTTTGCACTTGGCCTTCAGCGCCAAGTGTATCAACTTGGAGGACGAGTTCTGTGATCGGGACACGAATATCCGCCCTGGATGGAGAAGCCAGGCTTATTCTCGGGCCCTGCCATATAGAACTGGTCAGCGGGTGATTAATCGGTGCTGCCAGAACAACGTAGACCACGGGGAGCAATGCCCTGGGTTCAATTTCAAACATAGACAGGGGACATGGCCAGGTTTTGTGGGTCAAGCCAAGCTTGAGATAGCACCTCCCCATCCCCCCCACCAGGATGGGAGGAAATTTAAAAAAAAAAAAGATGAAATTTAAAAAAAAAAAAAAGTCAGCTTGGAGCTCAGCAGAGTGGTATGTATCTGTACATCCAGAGCTTGAGAACCCGAGGCAGGAGGATCAGGAGTTCAAGGGTAGCCTGAGGACCCTGTCTCCACCAAAAAAAAAAAAAAAAAAAAAAAAAAAAAAAAAAAAAAAAAAAAAAAAAAAAAGTTAGCTTGGATTTTGGATCTGTGTGATATAAACAGATTACTTAATATTCTCATATTTTGCAATAGGGGAAAAAGAGCAAACTCCACCTTATCCTTTGAGATAAGGCCTTGGCTTGGCTGGGCTAGGTAACTCCCCAGCGGCCTTGGCAGCTCTCATTGCAGGAGGAGGGGCCTCTCCTTCACTTTGAATCCAGCTAGCAGCTCAGGAAACATAAATAACGGCAGGACAATATGGTCTGAAATGTCTGGGTATCGGAGGCTTTCTCTGTGCTCTTTCAGTGCTGTTAGGATGCAGTGTGGTAGTTTTCCCTCCATTTCAAAGCTGAGTCCCACAGGGAGTGCATTCCCTCCTGTGAAAGGCAGGAATAATTCTAGAATCCCTACTATCCCCGATGGTCATTAGGAAAGACAGGACTGTTTCAAATTCAAATTCTGGAATTTATTATGAGGGCTTTTCAGAGAAATGCATTTTGGAGGTGTCGGGCAGTATTTGGGACCGAGTGCCCAATCACCAAATATTTGTTAAAACAAAAGCTGTGTTCATCAGTATATAATATGTACTAAATAAGGCATATGCAGAGTTGTACAACACTCATATCTCTGCTTATACTTCTTGTTAGTATTTTGTTCTTAGCCCTTAAAAATCAAGTGGTGCGGTATGGTCTGTAATTTATCCTTGGCATCTTGTTTGATTTTACAAGGATCATTTTCAGTTTTATCTTGTTTATCTACGTATGGAGAGATAAGAAAAAGGAGCCACTGAACCTCCTCTCTCTAAACCCATCTTATTGTTCTGTTCTATGTTTTGAAAACAGAGACTAAAATGATGAAATGGGGGCCTTTGGCTTCTTGGAGGTCAGGACCTCAGCATTTTACAGACATGAAATCATAATGACTTAAGCTGGTTTTCAGTAAAGGATATTGGGATGCTCTTATTCATGTGTATTGGAGAAAGGTAATGTTCTAAAGAAAAAAGGCGGGGCCTGGCCTGGGAGACATTTGTTAATAATTATAATGGTCAGAACGGTGATTGCAGAGAAGTGGGGGCGGGGGGGGGGAATGAAAACCTATCAGATGGGAAGGGAGGGGCCAGGGCAGGGCAGGGGCTATTCTGAGCTCTGGACCGAAGTGTCCGGTTGCACTTGAACTGCTCAGAAACTGTGTACAGAGGGAACGCTTGGGCAAAGACTGCGGACGGAAAAGCCTTCTTAGCAGAAACAATGTATCCACACATTGGAAAACTTTAGAGTTTAAAAGTTCCCTCTTGACTAGCAGCGTGGGCCTACCCTCCCTCAGCGGATGGGCTGTTGGAGATCTTTCCAAAGCCATCCTGCCGTTTTTTTCCCTTTGGTCTCAGCTATCCCCTCCCCTGAGGTCCTAAAGCCTACAGCTTTTATCAGCATGGCAGCAGGGAACCTCTTGCTGTTAGAGAAGGGACATCTTTATCCCTAGATTTTGTCCTCAGAGAAGAAATCTGATGGGGTTTCATGGGTTTTCGAAACAGGAAACAGTCATTACACCTTCCCTGAGTTTTCCTCTGTTGAGAATTCCCGGGTAATGTTGAGGACTAATGGTAACTAAATCCCCTTCCTGCTCTAATTGTTGATCTTCTTTTATGGCAATAAGCCTCAACAAATTGAACTTGGCACTTTGTGTTTTGCAAGGATTCAGACATTCTGAAATGACACTCTGGGGACAATTTTGCCTTAGATGAAGCTTTTTATCTGGTGGGTTAGTGAGATGCTGGCTTGCATTTTCGTTGGGAGTATCTATCTACCAGTTGTTTTATTCTTATACTGTTCCAATAGAGTGGCTAAGCATCAGTCGGATAAACTGATTTCAACAAGACCGAATAAATACAAACCCAGAACTGGATCCTGTTATGGAGTCATTGCATCAGTGAAGGAAGCCACTTAGGATGGAGAGTTTGGGTTTCTTTCTCCATAAAATGGAAACAGGGAAACGTGTCATTTATAATAACTCGTGATCATTATACAAAATGCTGTTATCTATGTACGAGGCACTAAGGAGAATAGGGATGCTTTTAGATCTGGGAGAGGCAGAAGATGAAGAACTTGATGTCGAAGTGTGAGGGGCCTGGGTCTGGCTCCTCAGAATCCTGGACTGGGGTGAGGCGTGTCTGTGGTGCCCGAGTTCCTCAGCGGATCGGGAAATGGAGGCATGGGTTATCTTTAGAAACTCGTAGCTATCCTGGCTTACATAGTGGCGAACAGTAAAGAGAGCCTGTCCCAAGCAAGGTAGAAGATGCGAGGTGATGTTTGATGATGTCACCTGACCATCAGATGTGTGCTGCGGTCTATGGAGACCCGCACACCCCCTCGCTTTCTCACTCTCTCTCACACACCAGCACACACTTGGGTCATCAACTCTCTAAAAGTTCTAGGTAGGCCTGAGTGTGCACATCACTCTGAAGAGTGTACTTGGCCGCAGTGTCCTTTGTCCGTTTGCTCTCTCAGGTCCTCCCTCCCGGCACTCCGCCTTTGCCCTCTTATCTGGTTCCCCTCACCCCACACTGCCTTCTCTATTGGAGAGGCCAAGACAGAATGGCCAAGTGAAATTCCCCAAGGACCAGTGTCCACTTCTCTTTGGACTCTTTCTGTTTCCCTTTAAGCTCTGGATTCAAGGCTTAATGCTTCTCGTTAGACTGCTGATATACCCCACCCTTAGTTTATTAAATTGTCTCATTTTCTGAGACGAATCATATTAAGTTATATACGTACCTGGGGCAAACTGCTTGCCCATGGTCAATTAAAGTCTACCGTGTCTTCCCTGGAAAATAGAAGTGTTCTAGTGCGTCGTGTTCTGACAGTGAGGGGGATACATGAGTGCTCCATGTGAGTGTAGTATATGAACACTCACAAATCACACCCCCCAGCACAGACTAGAATAATTCTGGGTCCTATGGGCTATTATGTAATTTAGGTGACAATTAAATGAGATTATACAACAGTGTAGAGGTACTATGTATTCTAGCCTGAGCTAAATACTTCTCTGTTTTTTTTTTTTTTAATCATTGCAATTTTTTTTTTTTAATTTTGGGGGGGAAATGAAAAGTGGGGCCTGGTGAGTATGTTCGGAGAGAGGCTGGAGTGAAGATCAGCTGAGCTCCCTGTGGTACCCGGAGAGCTTGCTGCTGAGAAGATACTGTTTCTATTTCGCTTTACCCTTTGGCTGATTCTGAAAGGACTGAGGCAGGAGGCTGCCGTGACAAGGGTTCACGGCAGGTTCTGCACAGTGCACCCCGACACTGTTGATTGAGGGTGGACCGAGAGGCGAAGGGCGTGAGATGTGGGTGGTGAGTGACGTCTACTGAGTCAGCGGTATGGGTGACTTAAAGAATTCCCATCTCTGAATAGCGAGAAGGCTTTTAAGTCTGGTAATTGCTTTTACCTCTCACAGGGTTGGAATGTGGATTCAGCTGTCCTAAGGTATTCATCGGGTTCACCTTTAGACTCCGTTGATTTCGAAAGAACTCCACGAGATAGTATTTTACAGAATATTTTCAAGGTTGAATGCACGGTATTTTTTTTTTTTTTAAGCCGGGCTGAAACGTCTGGAAATAGAAGTAAGGGTTAAATTTGGGTAATGTTAGCCAATACATCTCTTGCAGAGGATCACAATTACGTATTTATAGGTTGTTAAGGTCATCAACCAAGTCCTTGGCTGACTATTACTATTTCACTAAGAATTTCTATTTGTACTGCAAAATCAGGGCAGTGTCTTTGGCGTCCAGTTGAACGCTTTAACTGAATCCAGTAGATACGTGTGTTTGGCAAGTTCAATCAATATCTGATTGTTCAGGGTTTTATTTGCTTTGATTCAGTCTGTGCTGTGGCTTGGAGGGTGTGGTGGTGGAGCAGGAGTCTCTGGACCTGTTTCTATTCCTGGCTCCACACTGCCTCTCTAGGTGACAGAGGCAAGCACCACTATAGCTATTGACTGATTTCCTCCTCCTATCAGCAGTGCTTCACAGATTCTTGGTTAATACCCCCAAACAGTTTGCTATTCATAGCAAACTATTGTGAATTACTGAAGCTGCAACTTCTGTGATTCACACCCCCTTCTTGTTTATCTGTTTTTATGGTACCCAGTACCTGTTTTTATGGTGCCCACTCAGCTTGGAAAGCATTCTACCACGGAGTTTCATCCCAGCCTTCTGTGGACTCTTTTCTTTTATATATATATATATATATATATATATATATATATATAAAGAGATACCATTTATAATCCTGTCCCGTGGGTTTTGCTAAAAATATAAGCAATGACATCTGAAATCTTGAAGATGAACCTTATAATTTTAAGGTATTACCTCCTGCAGATGTAATCCTGGTGTGAAATTTATCTTTCGGCTCAACACGATCCTTCCAGTGGTTGCTATGACTGCGGAACACACCCCCAGACCGAAGTCGAAATACTGATATCTAGATTTCAATAGGTTAGTTGATTAATACCCATGTTAGCCATCCCTTCTTAGTTGAAGGATGATGTTTCCACTCTTTCAGCCTACTAAAATGACAAGACCAGTTTCATGTATAACCTCTGTTCCCTTGAATGTGAGGCCATTCCCACGAGGGCGCAGTTTCTGTCCAGCCACATAAAGTACAGCATCATTGATAAAATAATCATCAGGAGACTGTACCATATATGCGGGAGAGTTTACATGAGAACCTAGGGCATATATCTCATGGGATAATACTGAGACCTAACGGATGGGAAGGTACTGGCTAGAGGAAGGATGAGAGGGGAATCCTGGGCAGGCATGTCTGTAGACTTGGAGAAGAAGAGATAGGCAAGTTGAAGAAAGAGGAAGTAGGTTAGTATGCCAAATCATGCAGCCAGGCAGACAGTGGCCTGAAGTAGGTGAGACCTAGATAAGTTGTTGCATTTATTTAGTTACTGTATTGGTCTGGACATTTTCATGTTTATGAACATGTTCTTTATACGTATGTGTGTGCATGTGTGCGTAAGATAGAGTTTGAGGTTAGTTGTCTTTCTGTTGTTCTCTACATTGTTATTACTATTTAAAGATTTATTTATTTCATGCATATGAGTACACAGCGGCTGTCTTCAGACACACACCAGTAGAGGGCATCAGATCCCATTACAGATGGTTGTGAGCCACCATGTGGTTGCTGGGGATCGAACTCAGGATCTCTGGAAGAGAAGTTAGTGCTCTTAACCATGGAGACATCTCTCCAGCCCCTCTACATTATTTTCTTGAGACAGGGTCTCTCACTTAATATGGAGATCACCATTTGGCTAGTCTGCCTAGCCTGGGCACTCTGGGGATGTTTGCCTTTGTCCCATCTGCCTCCAAGGCTTGGATTTTCCTTGAGTGCTGGCGATCTGGGCTGAGGTCCCCACACTTACACAGCAAGCACTCCTACCACTGAGCCATCTCCCCAGCTCTTACCTAGTTATTGAAGCCAAGAGTCTGACACTGTAGCCTGGGGTGGGCTGGAATTCATTATGTAGCTCAAGCTGGCCCCAAACTCATGGCTGTCTTCCTGCTTCAGCTTCTTGAGGTGCTGGAATTATAGGTACGACCCACCAGGAATGTTAATTCTGCTGAAGTTTGGGAATTCTGTTGAGCGTGCTCGAAGCATATGTAAAGGGTTTTAAGCAAGGACGAGTGACATTTTGCAAGAAAGGTTCGTTTTGTCTGCTGGATGGAAAGAACTCCCCAGGAGGACAGGAATAAAAGTGGAGAGTCTGATCAAAGTAAGACATGATTTGTGTGTGTGTGTGTGTGTGTGTGTGTGTGTGTGTGTGTTGGCCGACTGGGGACAGAAGAGTTGGAGAGGCATGGTTTAAATCCCCAGGATTTACAGATGTGTGGATAGGTGGGTGACTGCTATATGGATTTTTGCTATGAACCACCTGGGGGCTCATTTCTCATTTTGTAAGACGATTAAAACTGGTATGATAGGAAGTCAGTCATTTGAATGTCCTCAGTACCTCTTAGCCATCCACGTGGAACTGGGGTGGAAGCAGCTGGCTGTATAATATGGAAGAAAGAAGAGAGAACAGGAAGGGAGAAAGTGACTCGAAAGTTGAGTGGCATGCCTCTCCCAAGCCATGGGAATGATGACACTAAAGATAGAAACTTGAAAGTCCTAGGCGACGTCCTGCATATCAGATATTTACATTACAACTCACAGCAGTAGCAAAGCTGCAGTTGTGAAGTAGCAATGAAATAATTTTGTGGTTTCGTGGTCACCACAGCACGAGGAACTGTATTAAAGGGTCGAAGCATTAGGAAGGTTGAGAGCCACTGCTCTAAGGCGTTGGTACAAAGCGGTGAGCTCTCCCTTCTGTGCATTTAGCTGTGCTTGACTCTTCACTAGAAAGGGTCTCACAAAAGATCTAGCTCAGGTTCTAACCTTACAGAGGGCTGGCTGAGCCTGAATGGAGAAGGGGTTGGGCAGTCGCTGGAGTAACCTTTCCCATCAGTGCTTGTTCCCAGAGGGTATGCTCTGCTCCTTCTCTCTGGAGGGGAGAGATGTGTGCACAGAGATGGATGAGACCTAGATAAGGCATCTTGAAGAATAAGAAGTGGGATCTGAAGGGAGCGAGAAGGTGCTGGAAAGGCTTTCAGGTGGACGAGAGACAGAAAGACTTCATCAGCCTGGGTGGGCTCACCCTTGCTGAGACTCCTGATAGGACGGGCGTGCATCCCACACAGAACATTTTCATATTCTGGTGCAGTTTATGGGACTAAGGGTTGTGGATCTAAATTTGTCATTTTGTGACAGGAGCATATTCAGAGATACACTGAGTTCGTTTCCCTTAGGTACTTGCTAATTTAATGGGTTCACCATCGATTTTTTTAAAGCGTGTTTTCTAGATGATGTTTGATGGGAGGACTCATGATGGGCACATAGCGTAGTCATGGGAACTGGAAAGGGGTGTTTCTATAGGCCGGGGAACCTAGAGTGCTGTACATCTTAAATTGGCTCTTTGGCTTCAGTAGGTCTAATGGAAGTACATCTCTCAAAGTACATCTATGGTGGAGGTGAAGAGAGATGCTTAATTTTCTCTGGGTGCATAAGGGAAGCCATAATCATAAAGATTTGGGAGGTGGCCTTATTTAGGCCCACATGCCTCTTGTGGCCTTTTCTCTAGTTCTCGGTGATTGTTATAGTCCGATGGCATTCCGTGTATCTCACTTACCGACACTGGGTAAAGCAATTTGAGATATTTCATTTGTGATTAGCCATGAGCGCATTGTAGATTATCTGTCCCTAGAATGTAATACTGGTCTTCCTATTGCTCAGTCCCAGTTAAGCCACTGCAGACAGAGAAGCCGTAGCAGGGTCAGGGCTAGACGACGTATTTGGAATGAGGGTATGAATTGTTTGCATTTATGCGTCTCTCTGGCTGCCTCTCTGGCTGCCGTTGCAAAGCCAATGATCAATGACTGTTGGATTAGCTATTGTTTGGAGCCGTCCAGTTCTTCTTCCCATTCAGTGGTGTGCACGGTGACTGCAAAGAGAGAGAGAGAGAGAGAGAGAGAGAGAGAGAGAGAGAGAGAGAGAGAGAGAAGGCTGTTCGTTCTCTGTGTTCGCCTTCCAGGTAGGTTCAGTACAACCGCGTACACACTGCACATTCACATTCAGGGGCGGTCGGCTGTCAGGACGGGTGGAAGAGTTCTAACCGGGGAGTGCCAGCCTTCCCGGATCTTTTGAGTCTATTCAACTCTCCTCAGTCCAGTGAAAGGCCTGGCAGACCTGCCTCCTAGGGGGTTGGCACTCGCTCGTGTGAACACTGGAGAAGCTGTGCCAGAGCCGGGTGGAGGCTGCCAGGCACTGGCTTCTGGGCAGGGTGAGGGAGGATAGTTATGGATGGTGTTGCCTCTGTTGACCCACTGCATTCTGTTCAGTGGTTTTTAAAGAGACAGTCAAGGGACGGGTTAGGACTAGGTCTAAGTCGTCTCTTCCGCCCTGCTCTGAGTGAACGCTCTTGAGAACAAAGGGAGTTCACCTGCTATTGTCAGAGCTCCAGGTGGGTGGGATAAAGGAAAATATAGCTTCGATTCTTTTTCCCTTTGGAAAGAGGAGGAGGATGCCGTTCACACTTCCGGAGCATCTTTGTGTACAAGATAGAGTGGGAGCCAGTTGTCCACTAAGATGGCTCATGAAAATTATGTCTAGATTTCTAAATGCATTGGAGTTTTTAATTTGCGGATAAGGATAGAAAATAGCATGCTAGATCAGCACTGAATCTGCTTTGAAGCCTCCTCTCCGACTGGGGGGCTTCTCAGGAACTGTAGTGTGTGTAGGGTGAGCTGAACTCACTTTCAACGGTTCTTTAGGATAAGGCTCCTAACGTACCTTTAAAAGGGATTCCTTGCCTTTTTAGCATAGATGTTTAAAAATAATGTATGCCTACTGAAAATGCAAGAGTTGCATGTAAGAATATTTAGAGCCTTACGGATACAGAGTCGGATGCTCACAGCCAACTCTTGCACTGAGTGCGGGATCCCCAATGGAGGAGTTAGAGAAAGGACTGAAGGAGCTGAAGGGGTTTGCAACCCCATAGGAAGAACAACAATATCAACCAAACAGACCCCACCCCCCCCAGAGTTCCCAGGGACTAAGCCATCAAGGAGTACACATGGCCCTGGCTGCATATGTAGCAGAGGATGCCTTGTCAAACATCAATGGGAAGAGAGGTCTTCGGTTCTATGAAGTTTTGATAGATGCTGTAGTGGAGGGGAATCAAGGGTGGGTGGGTGGGGGAATACACTCATAGGAGCAGGGAGAGGGGGCATAGGAAAGGGGTTTCTGGTAGAGGGGAAACCAGGTAAGGGGATAACACTTGAAATGTAAATAAATTAAAATAAAAAAAAAGAAGAATATTTACTAATTCAGGCTTACCTCTATTATCAGCTGTTAATGATGGAGATTATCATGGAAACTGGATGTTACTGTGTGGCCTCGTCCTCACCTTTATTGAAGGCTACTTGCAACTGTTTGTTAACATGGGCAGTCAGAGCAAGATTCACTATTTTTCCAAACTAAGGGATTGATATCCAGCCGAGAAACATTTAGCTTGCTTCCTTTTTAATTTTTTTATAGCTATTCTTTTTGTACCGACTGTGATGACTATGACGACAACGACGATGATGATGATTATCATCACCACCAATCACTCCCTACTGCCCTCATCACTGAATATTGAAAATGTTGTCCTCAATGATCACAATAATGACAAGTTGAGATTTCTTATTAGCTCTGTTAAGGGATCTCAGATGGGCTTAAGATTCCTGGAAATCCCTGGCAGTTCAGGACAAGAAAGATATTTCTCCCTTTCTCAGTATGAGTGAGAGAGAGAGAGAGAGAGAGAGAGAGAGAGAGAGAGAGAGAGAGAGAGAGGGTGTGTGTGTGTGTGTGTGTGTGTGTGCATGTGCGCATGTGCACTTGTGCTTGCCCGTGTGCACATGCGTGTAGGTGGATGTGTGTAGTGGTGCCGTCTGCTTTGTCTGAGGTGGGGTCTTTTCTGTTTCTGTCGTTTAAGCCAGCTAGCTGGCCTAGGGGCTTCTGGGGGATTCTCTTGGCTCAGTTTCCTACCTCTGCACAGGAGTGCTGGGATTGGAGACGCTCACCGTATTTGTCTGGCTTTTACCTTGGTTCTTGGGATTTGAACCTTGATCCTCAAGCTTGTACAAACAAGTGCTTTTATCTACTGAGAGGTCTCCTCAGACTCATCTCCTCTTAAACAAACAAACAACAAACAAACTTATTTTCTATGTATTTGCTTGTATGCTTGATTCTTCAAACCTTTCTATAAATAATTTATGTATGCGATATATAATTATCTGTTAATAAAGATTTCCATTATTTTTCCATGTAAGAAAAAAAATCAGCCCTTTCCAAAGTATAAAAATAGAAATCACTCTTGTCCCAAGAAAACATGTGTTTGAAGTCTAGACCCTCTTTCAAACATAAAGGGCTGGCTTACCTGCAGAATTATATCTAGCTTCGGAAAATGATTCTCTCTTCCTGAGTTGGTATTTATGCCCCAGTGAATTATCAGTGTCGTTACATCTTATTAGAGCTGACTATGGACATTCTTTTGGATTTCTAAACCAACAACTTACTTGTATTAATTTACAAAATATTTTGGAGTGTCCAGGCTGGTCTGCTTCTTAATGTATAAAGCTCCACATTCTCCTCCACGGCACCTGTACTTGATATCATGCTAAACTCTGTTATAAAAATACTGTCAACGGAGGCTTTTGTTTGTTTGTAAAGACCTTGCCGCATCTTTTTTTTTTTAATTGAACACCCATGCAGGATCTTTGTCTCCTCTCCTACATGTTTCTTTAAAGATTTTAAAAAAAACAGTAAGTCTTCATTTTGCCTCCTTCTCTTCCTTTTGGCGACAGCTACCAATTTGTTGGGAGCGTCTTGACATACAGCAGGGTATGTGAGATCAGGGCTTATGCTTATCCTTATCCGTTCTACGGGAAGAAGGGTGTGGCATGTTTGGCTTGCAGAGCCTTTGCTTTAAATTGGAGAGAAGGGAAACTTGCCTGATCGTAGAAATATCAACAATGGAGAGTAAGACCCGAAGCTGGAGCGTACCTCGGCCTTTATTTAGAGCCCTGTGTGGGAGGCTGGAGGACCGACTGCAGGTGGGGTAAGGCACCATCTCTGGGGAGGATTTTGTCTGTCCTTTGTCGATCCATCCTTCAGCTGGCTCATAGTGCTGAAACCTCAAGATAAGAAATAATAACAATAAAGTATAAACGCCTTCCTTCAAAACAGCTCAGGATGAAGTGAAGGAAAAAACAACCCAAACCAAAACCAGAACAATCAACAACAACAGCAGCAACAAAAACAAAAACAAAACAAACAACACCCCCCCCCCCCAAACAGTTGTGCACTGGGAGGGGGAGGGCAGTGTATCGAATGCATGCCGGGAAGTGCAGCACTCACTTGGGACGGTCTCACAGCTGGTTCTTCTCTTTCTTGCCATCAACATGAGAAGGAAACTTAATTAGTTATGTGGTTTATAGAATACATGTGTGTTTTACTTGGGCACGTGTGTGTGTGTGTGTGTGTGTGTGTGTGCTCTCGAGTGTGCACGTGTGTCCAGAGGAAGATGTTTGCTGCACCCTACTGTATTATTTGAGACAGGGCCCCTTGCTGAACCTGGGGCTTGCCAGTTTTTAGCTAGTCTGGCTGGCCAGCAGTCGCTATAATCCTGTCACCATAAACCACCCCCGAAATAGGAGGTCACAGGCATTATGTAGCCACGTCTTACCCAGCAAGCTGTCTTCTTAACATTGTAAATGTGTATTTTTAAAACATTCCCTCAAAGCTGGTACTCAGCTCACGCTCACGTTGATACCTGAGCAACATTTCTCCTGTGGGATGCTCTCAACAAGGCATTTGCTCATTGGTTTCAGCGTCCCTGACTTCCCAAACGTTGGTTTCTTCACATGGATCTGAAATTAATAGCAGAATCACATTTGCCAGAGAAATGCACAGCAGCAATGAAGCTCTCGGCGCATGGTTGCTACATCTGTACATACACAGGGCGCTACGGTTCCCAGGCAGGAGCTAATAGTTCCATCCCGCCTACAGAGACATAGGTTGTTAATCAGCAAGCCATCCATAGACATCTTCTTTTGGCTGGTGAATTTTTTATTTTCTGGCTTGAGTTATCGTTTGATTCTTCCAACTTCTGAATCATCCTAAGGAAGTAGTGTCTGTGAAAGCCATCTTTGCTTAAAGGGCTACAGAGTTGCTAAGTGCAAGGGTTGACTGCCCTGAAAACATTGTAGCAATGAGCAGAAGTTTCCAGTTAGGCAAGCCATTTCTCAGGAATGTTGCTACTGTCACAGAGCACCCTGTTTGCAACTAGGGTGGAACAGGTGAAGACGAGGAGAAACAAGACTCGGTAGTGATGATTCTGACATCCAGAGATAGCCAGCAGAGCTGTGCTGTCTTCCCAGAAGTCCTGGCTGTAGTGTGGATTGTGAAGTATTCCCGAGATAATTGGAATGTGTTAGGGACTCCCACCATCTGTCAGAGACAGGCATGTAGGGTATTTGTTTGAACACGTGATGCTGACGCTCCTGCCAGATCGTAGACGTGACGCCCTACAATGACATACCTAGACAAACACTGTCAACTGTGGGCTCCAACACTTTGGCTTTATTGGTCAAACTGGCATAAATGTAAGCTTGATCTTAATATGTTCGACAATTGTGTCTTCCTTCTGAATTAAAGCTTCAAATTAAAATTTAAAAAGTTAAATTAAAGTTAAATGAGTTTTATTCTTTATTTTCCCATCCTTCTTAGAAGCAATTTTCATGAAACCGACAGCAGAGGAGTTTTTTTTTTTTAGACTAATATTTTTCTTATAATAAATTGGTAATGAATCCCTATTTTTTTTGAGCATCTTACAGTTTTGTAAACTCTCTCGGGGTGGGAAAGCTCGTCTGTTCCTTCTTTTCCTTTTACACAGAACAGTAGCTGGCCCCTCAACATTTGCAGCTCCGCTGAGAGCTCCCATTAATCTTCATGACACATCTCTGAAACGGATAAAGATATTTTAATGAAAGTAAACACTGAGATCCACCTGTGATATTACCAACAATAGACTCTTTCCAGAAGCAACGCCATTTCGGTTGATCAGGGTGACAGGAGTTTTGTGGGGACTGTGAGAACATGTTCATCTCAGCTCATGTCATTCTGGTGTTTTTGGTAACTTGGCCATATAGCTGATTACATACTGGTCACCGCTGTGTGAAAGCACGCCCATCTAAGCCAGGTCCTGCACCACAAGACTACCTTGTTTGCCACTTTTCATGGGCAATGGAGAAGGAAGGAGAGACTGAGTATGAGTATTTAAAGTAATAAGCCCCCAATGGTCCACGTCACTCAGATTTACATTTCTTTTCCTTTATGTAACCCAAGGCTGAAGGGGAGATTTATGTGCCAGTAAGATGCGGGAGGAAGAGAAAGAGGAGGAGGAGGAGGAGGAGGAGGAGGAGGAGGAGAAGGAGGAAGGGGATGTTGTGCTCGGGGACTTGTTCCTTGTACATTCCTTGGCAAACATCTTCATCATTGGGAATATTCTATTTTTCCATATTATAAGAATACCTACAGTGTTGAGTACTAGAGGCTCATGGCTTCATAGATGTCATCACCATGAGTATATAAAATACCTGAGAGTAGGGGTGTGGGGTGGCAAAGGGAACTGAGAGTGGCTGCAAATGAGAGAGAGAGAGAGAGAGAGAGAGAGAGAGAGAGAGAGAGAGAGAGAGGTATCTGTGGATTGGTAGAAAGGTTCTAACATTGGGTGATGGTGATGGTTGTGCATAAGATCCTGAATTATATGATTGTGAGGAGTGAATTTTACAGTTTGCAGATTATACCTTAATAAGCTAATAAGAATACCCGAAGTGTGGGATATCACTAAAGGAGCTCCCATATCTTCTCAGCCAGAGAGACGCTGCAGGACTCTGACGTGCAGCCTCGCATCTGGAGGCTTCCGCACCTGTGAGCGGAGCAGGGAACTGTGGGAGCAGGAGCTGGAGGGATTCAGGGAAGCTGGATGTGCCCCAGGGACAGTGCTGTCCTACAGTCACCAAAGTGAGCAGAGGGGCAGCATGTTAATCCAACCAGGTCCTCGGATGAAGGCTCGGCCCACCGCAGAGCTCGAAGACTCACCATCTGAATTGCTGTAGCTTTTGTCATTAGTTTGAAAATAGTACTTTACACATAACAATACACACAACAATATATATAACACACCCACCCACACCACACACACGCACGCACGCACGCACGCACGCACGCAAAACTTTAAATCCTGTCAGCTCATATGGTCTCTTTTAAATGACTTGATCAAATGTACCACCCAGACTTGAGCTGACATAGGACATCTTATTGCACCACATCAGCACTAATATACATTAATTATCATCTCCCCTGACTATTATTATTTAATAACGTGCAGAAAACATTTACTGTGACATTTGAGAATTTCGAAACTCCCCCTTCTTTTTTTTTTATTATTTTCTATATTCTTTGTTTACATTCCAAAGGCTTTCCCCTTTCCAGTTCCCCCCTCACCATATGTCCCATAAGTCCTCTCCCCCCCCCCATTCCCCAGTCACCCCCCCCTCCCCACCATTTCTCTGTTCTGGTACTCTCCTACAAAACCGGATTTAGTCTTTTCCGGACCAGGGTTCTCTCCATCCCTTTTCTTGGGAATCTTTTGCTTAGCTAATTGTGTCTTGAGTATTCAGAGCTTCTGGGCTCCTCAATATCCACTTATTGGTGATTGCAATTCATGTGTATTCTTTTGTGATTGGATTGACTTGTATCTGTGAGTATGTGTGTGCGTGCGCACACATGTGTATCAGTGTGCATGTGTGCATATGTGCACACATGTTGCATGTGTGTGCGCGTGCACGTGCACGTGCACGTGTGTGTGTGTGTGTGTGTGTGTGTGTGTGTGTAATATGATTCTGTAAGGCTCCACTGACTTGTCCTGCTGAGATGAGATAAAGTCGCACGGCTTCCCTTCATAAGGGAGGCACAGGAAACAATTGACACTGTTTCTTAATTCGCATTGTTTCTGAGACATTTCCTACTTCCTAGTATAATATAGCTTTCCCATGAGAACAATTTGCTGGAAAATGGTTAGGCATGATACATTTCTCTTTGGCACACGTCCTGTGGGGGAGATTGTACTTTGTAGTCACACATTGCTGTTTCTGCTTGCTGGGGGTAGGGTCCCGTTTCATGTGGAGGGGGCTCCAACTTCCTTCCAAGTTTCAGTTTCCCGTGATTACTACCCCGGAGAGTTCATTCTCCCACAGTTGGCGTCTTTTCCTTGAAGTATCGTGTGATTCATTTATACTGTCAGTTTAAGGAAAACCTTGTGAATTATGGTGTTTTTAGGGGTGCCTGCTAAGTTCTGTGGAAAGTGGTTCATGACAGCCGATACTCAGGTGGCTGAGGTACATGGCGGTGTGCGATATTATCTGTGGAACTGTAACGCGCCATCAAAGGATAGTTCTGGAAATGGGAAATGAAACACTTAGCTGAGATAACCTAATCTAACTTGCAGTTTCAAAAGAATGCTCAAATTACTTCCGAAATGATGATTCAGAATACCACATTCAGAAGTAGGTAAAGAGAAAGTGAGGCTTTTCAGTTAAAACAAAACAACAACAACAAAACACGTGGCACTTGGGACCCTCCTCCATCTCAGTCGGATTTTGTGAAATGTTATCTCATCAGTTTGCGGTGCCTTCCCTAGGGAGGCCTGGAAGCAGTTAGCTCTGTTTTCACCTGAACCCTCCTCTGAAGGCAGCTTTTGCTGGGCTGGGTCTTATTTTTAATCATCGCAACAACCAGGCTTTAGAAACTTCTGGAGAGGAGAAAAGAGACTTGAGGGTGGCAGTGGAGCTGACATTCGCTTTAGCGCTTCCTCGTGGGAACATTTGTGGACTTCTAAAATCTTCTCCACTAGAAAGTCTTACCTTTCCCTGTTTGCCCCAGTTCCCAGTCTCTGTTCTGCTGATTGGATAAAAAAAAAAAAGTTATCCCCAGTAGAATAACTTTTTGAACTTTTGATCTTTGTTTTTGCAACCCAGCAGCTTTCTCCCCCTCTTTCTAGTCAGTAGAGTCACAGATCATGAAAAACTGGAGCAGAACAGACCTCTAAGGGTTCCCCAGCTTCAGCCCCTCACTGTAGAGGAGGATAAGGGCAAGGCTCTGAGAGGTAAGGGGCTGGCAGTGGAACTCACTGGGTAGGGTATTTGCCCGGCAAATGTGAAGCCCCGGGTTCAAGCAGAGAATAAACTAAGTATAGTGACGCTTGTCTGGAATCCCAGAACCTGGGAGATGGAGGCAGTAGGATCAGAAGTTCAAGGCCATCCTCTCTCTCTATCAAGTTTAGGTCATCCAGGGCCACATGGGTCCCCGTCTCAGTAAATAAAAACAATCAAGAGATGCATAATGAAGGCTATATAGATAGTGGATGACAGATCTCTAACCAGAATCAGGAATTCTTGATTTCCAGTTTGCTACTCTTTGGCTTTCATAAACCTACGGTCTGACTTTATCCTGTGAGGACAGAATTTGAGTACGCCCTCACAGAACCAAGTACCAGCCAGTGGATGGACTTATACCGTAACAGAGTGAAATTTGAACGGAAATGCGATTTTTTTTTTGCAAACTTAGTTCTTTGAGCAATAATGTCACACTCAGACTTCTCTGGCCTGTGCTTCCTGTGCAATAAGCGTAGAGCTATCCTGGGTTGAAATGACCATTGACTTGTCTACCATCCTTAGGTCACCACACGATCTACATTGGGGTCCATGTGCCCAAGAGCTACCGGAGAAGGAGACGCCATAAGAGAAAGGCCGGGCACAAGGAAAAAAAGGAAAAGGAAAGAATCTCTGAGAACTACTCTGACAAGTCAGACGTGGAAAATGCGGATGAATCGAGCAGCAGCATCCTCAAGCCGCTCAGTGAGTATTGGGGCTCAGCTCCGCCCACTCTCCGCCTTACACCCCCCCCACCCCCCCACCCCCCCACCCCCCCACCCCCCCACCCCCCCACCCCCCCATCCCCCCCACCCCCCCACCCCCCCACCCCCCCACCCCCCCACCCCCCCCCACCCCCCCCACCCCCGCGCCGCCAATGTTGAGGGAGTCAGGGACACTGGGGTGGTCTGTCTCCTGGGCGATGTCTGTGGATATGCTTCTCTTGGTCTAAGAGCTCGCGTGGAAGATTCTGAGCCGATGGGGAAAGATAAGAGGAAGTGCGGGCCCAGGTTGCAATCCTTCACCTTGCAAAGTAAGCTAGGGCCCAGCTTCACAGACCGTGTGCTGTGGAACTGCCGTCACCAACAGCCAGAGGATCGTTGGCTCGATTCCCCTCACAAGTAGGTTCTTCTGAGACGAGAGGCTAAGATGAGAGTGGACAGGTCTATGTGTCCATCTTCCAAGTTTCACAGCCATCGGTGACATTTAGCCGGACTGCGGGCCAGGTCAGTGATTTAAACTGTGGCATCAGAGGAGCAATTGCACAGGGCGGAGAGGCATGCCGAGTGACACAGCTCTCAAAAGGTTGACCGTCACAGATTTCATGCCGTGTATAAAACGTTAAGGCAGATGGGAGAAGGTCAAAGGGCCTCCTTGGACTCAAGTCGCAAATAGACTGTGGGCTTGGGCATTTGATTATGCTGCTCTGTGTGTGTTGAGTGGGGGCGGGTGGAGGACTCTGATATATGGAGACCCTTATCTCTGGAACGCACCTATACAGGAGAAACACATGCCCGTTGTGGAAGATTCCCGAAGAGGACTTAGTGACAGATTTTGTGTTGGCAGAGCTCGGTCCAGCCCAGACCCTGTAATAAAATGCATTATGGGTGGCACAGATAAAGATCGAGTTCAGTTGTGGCAGGTGATGACAGGCCAAATTAGAATGAAGAGCTCGGGGCTGTTGGAAACGTGACTTCACAGCATTAAATTAAAGAGGGCGTGAAGCGTAGCGGCTGTGAGTCTTTTCTCGTCTCCGCACTGGAATGGAGCAGGTGGTTTCGGAAGCCGGACAAGCCCTGCTCCAGGAGGAGTGGCACAGATAGGCCACTGGATTGGGGAATTTGGAAATGGACTTTTAAAATGAAGAGGGAGTAGAGTTACAGGTGTGATGGAGGAGGAGGTGGAGGACCGGTGATTAAAGCTATGTTTCTTTCATTGGAATGCCAGGGAAACCTTTCTAAAAGGATTCGCCATGATAGATCACCCAAAATAATAGTATCCGTTCTAAGCCAGCTCCTTGAAAGGCCTATAAAAAGGGTTACAACTAGCAGCTTGAAGAAAAAAAAAAAAGATAATATCCCATTCCAAATCGATTACTGTAGTCTCTCACTATTTACTGTCTGTTTTGGCATGGTGCCAGCCAGCATCAAAGAGGGCCTCTGCTGAGCCGTGTGTGAGAGATGCCCTCTCCTCCCCTTCTTAGCCCCTCCCTCCCCTCCCCTCCCCTCCATTCCTTTCCTCTCCTCTCCCCTCCACAACCCCTTCCCCTCTCCCTCCCTTCCCCTTCTCTTTTCTCTCTGGTTTGAAGATATCTCCTATTCTTCAAATAATATGTGTCTTCACTGTCTGTATTAAAGAGATGGAGGAGGGGGTGGGGGAGGGGAGACGCAGGAAGAGGGAGAAGGGGAGAGGGGGAGAGGGGTTCACCTAAACAAAAGTGCCAAGCAGTTTAGAGGCGATCATGATGTCGTGACTTTTTTTGGAAAGGCAATGGAAATGGTGCTGGTGACACTCAGGTAATTAGGGCCGGGCAGCTCAGACCTGGTTAAGTACGTGTGTGGAGTGCTGCTGTTCTCTCTGGGGCATTTGGCATATAGTATGCAAAATAGGCAATATAATTTGTTCCAGGGGTGGGTCCTCAGAGATCTCCTCCTGGGTGTATGCTGCTTTGCGTCTTAAGAGAGGTCCTGGAAATGTTGACATGCTATGGACCAGTTGTTCAGTGATTGTGAGTCCTCATGCAGCCCAGGATGGCTTTGAACTTGGCTGTTTAGACAAAGAGGACCCTGGACTGCTGATTCTCCCGTCTCTACTGTGAGGAGCCGGTATCACAGGCCTGCCTTGTTGTCTGTGATACCGTGGATTGAGGATTGAATTGAGGACCTTGTCTTTGTCAGACAAACCCTAGAGGAAGGATTTTTTTTTTTAACCTCTTTTCCTCCTGGTGGTCATGAGAGTTTTGGCTGTAGTCATCCAATTCGATGTAAAGGGTCTTCTTAGAAACTGCTGTCAGTTCCTGCTGCGCAGTTTGGAGGCGGGTAGACTGGGGATCGCCTTACCCTATAGTTCTTAAAAGTCTGTCCATGTGCATCCAAATACAGAAAGGCAGGCACCAACATGCTGACATTTTAATGAGAAAACGCATCTATGAAATCCCCACCTCCTGGTCTGTTCTCTCTCAAGAGAGTCTATGTCTTAAGTGTAGGCCTTCGGAGCTCCTTACATCTGCACGCCGTTTGTGTCCTGAAGGCGAGATGGCTGTACGTGCCGGCCTGGGAATTACACAGCAGTTGTATTCTTTTTGAGGAAGAGAAAGCCAAGCAAGTCACAGATCAATAGTAACTTGAGCGGCATCTCCGAGGTTCTACAGTGCCTTCTGTCGGCTCTCCCGTCTGAACTCGGCCTGACTTGGCTGCTGCTGGTTTGGCCCAGGGCGTTGTCACGTCTCGCTTTGCTTTGCTTTGCTTTGCTTTGTCTTTCTCCACTCAGGGGCAGCGCTGGTTGTGGCGAAGCGCGAGCCAGGTCATACCACCCTTGCGCTGATGGTTTCCCATCGACCTCGAAGCAGTATCTGCGCTGCGCGTTCGGCACCCGCGTCCCGCTGGCACGCGGCGTCGGATCAGTCCTGTATTATAGCATCCTCTCTTCGCTCGCTCTGTTTCAGTCATGCTGATGTCGGTGACCCTTGCTCCCTTACCCCAGAGCCTCTGCATATGCAATCCTAGCTTCCCGAAGTGGCCATCCCGTTCTTCTCTCCATGGGCTTTTTTGCCTTTCTTCCTCTTCCATCCCTAAAAGGCTGTCTTTTGAGAGAGGCCTCTTGTCCTCTCAGGCTGCTTCCTCAGTGGTAAGGTCCCTCTGCTCTTCTTTGTCTCCTTCGAGATGCATCTTTTAGCTAACACTTTTTATTCCACCTACAGTTTTGTTTTTGAGTGAATATTAGATCTTAAGTTCCATGACTGCAAGCAAGGGTGAGGTGTGTCTTGTTTATTTACCCCGAGTCTCTAGGGCTGTGTCGGATCCGAAGGATATTTAATACATGTCCACTGAGGAATGTTTAAATCACCAAGGAGGGATATTTAAAGTACTGAGAAGGGAAAACATAAGCCTCGCTTTCATTGTTCCAAGCCTCGACCACATCCTAAATGAAGACTCAGTTGATTTTCTTGCCTTCTCTCCTAGCATGCCGGCTCTCTCTGGCTCGCCTCCCCCTCCGCCCGCCATGTAAGATCTCACGCCGACTTTTAAGTGTTCCTCTTTGGAAAATGCCTAATTACTTCAGCCGTTGCCAACAGGGTGTTTTGTTTTGGGGTGGACAACTCCCAAATGTGTAGTGTTGCCTGTTGGCCGTAGGTGACGGAAGAAATTGCTCCACAGGGCACATGTATTCATCATGTATACTTAAAGATGGTTACCACTACACACAGAAGTCAGGGAGCTCTGCTTAGAAGTCACGGGGAAGAATCCCAAAACTGTACATCTTCAAAATCAGTTCTAAGGAGACCCCAGTATTTTGGCATGTTGGAAACATGACATAGTTGACAGGTTCATTTATCTTAGAATAAAGATGATTTTTTTTCCCTCTTTCCCCTCACTTCTGGCATCAAGATAGGGCGTGTAAAAGGTTGGTATGCATTTGATCCATACATGTTTGTGTCTGCGAGGATCACAGAAGCCAGCTAGCCTCAGATCCACCCCATACGCCCAGCAGCCCCAAGGCTCTCTACGGTTCTTGTTCCCAGTGTGGTGTCAGAAGTGGTGTCCCAGCTAGGGACACAGGGAAAGAGACCGGTGTGTAACTGTGGCACGCCGAGAGCGACGGGGAGAGCAAGGCTGGGAAGAGACAGGAGTGGTGTGGAAGAACGGGCGGGAGGAGAGACAAGGGATGAGGAGGTGGCGGGGAGTGGGTGGCGGAGAGAAAACTTAGATTGTGCTCTTTCTTAAAAATAATCCTCTTACCTCCTCCACCGTGCACTTTTCCCCCCCTAAGTTAGCAGCTACCATCCTCCCGAGGCGAGCCCAGAATGCAAGGACTGACGGTCCTGGCTGCTGGCGTCTAGAAACACAGCTCAGCTCCCCACAGATAATGGCTTTGGTCTCTGCACTTTACATCTTGCTAGTGTCCTGGAGGGCCTCTAAGAGCCAGCTTGTGGCTACAGGGACTGCCAGGTGCTGTCAGATGTCGGGAGTCACAGGTACAAACCGAGCCTCAGGCACCGTGTATGGACACGCCGTGTGTGTGGCGTGTTTCTGGGACCAGTGAGAACCTGGGTCGGTGTAGAAGTCCCGGCTGCCTCCTAGTTTGCGGGTCTGCCCACGATGGCCGCACAGTGCCCAGTCAGTGGGTGTGGACGGACAGGCTTGCGTTCTTTTCTAACTCTTTGGAAGTGTCCCAGAACGGATGGATTTATGCTAGTGGACATTGTTCTGTGAGCCAGGGACAATGGATGCCAGTCGGTGATCCAGCTCGATTCAGGAAACTGAAACAGAGAAACGGGCAGTTGCTTTTGTTTGGGGCATCCGGGTAAATGAACAGAGTAGCTTTTTTTACCAGAGCCAAGATTATTTGGTTTTGGCCACTTGACTTCCCTGTTCCCAGCACACTCTAGTGTCCTTCTCCAGCCTTTTTTGTGTGTGATACAGTTCTATGTTTTCTTTTCTCTCTCTCTCTCTCTCTCTCTCTCTCTCTCTCTCTCTCTCTCTCTCTCTCTCCCTCTCTCAGTTGTTTTAGGCATGCTCCTTAATTTTGATGTCATAATGTAAAATTTCTTTAATTTGCTGAATGCCATGGTATACCCCACAAACTAACTGATCTGCAGGGAAGCTTCGTCGGTCAGATGTGTGAGTGGAAGTGGCCCCACTCGTGTCAGAGGCGTTCAGACGCCAGAATCAGGCTGCCTTGGTCACCCCTTTTTTTTTTTCTGCTTTCTACAAGTAGGAAGAAAATTTTACTTTAGGTATGAGAACAAGAGCTTTTCATATTGAAAAGTGATTGAAGATGTAAGCTTTCTGTTTTCAGAAGAAGGCCTCAGGGTGGAGTTTTCTGGAAGGACTGCCTAGCTAGAGCATTTACGGGCATGTAGTCCATCCAGATGATTTGAGCTAGAAACCTGCCTTATATTGTCAGAGGAAGTTCAGAACTAGGTTTGGCCTTGTGCTCTGCTTTCTTCATTTGTGGGGGATTATGATAGAATTGAATATCCATGTTCTGCACATCAAATGACCTCTGCGTTGTATGTGTGTGTGTGTGTGTATGTATGTGTGTGTGTATGTATGTGTGTGTATGTATGTGTGTGTGTACATGTGTGTACATGTGTGTGTTTGTGTGTGTACATGTGTGTGTGTATGTGTGTGTTTGTGTGTGTGTATGTGTGTGTGTTTGTGTGTGTGTATGTGTGTATGTGTGTGTATGTGTGTATTTGTGTATTTGTGTGTGTGTGTATGTGTGTGTATGTGTGTGTATGTGTGTGTATGTGTGTTTGTGTGTGTACATGTGTGTGTTTGTGTGTAAGCGTGCGCATGCACTCACTTGCATGAGTGCTCTGACTATTCATTCCCCTTGTGGTACAATGGATGTCAGAAGACAACTTTTACGAGTCAGTTCTCTCCTACTTGTGTGGCTCCTGGGGATCGAACTCAGGCTCGACAGCAGGCAGCCTTACTGGAAGAGCCATCTGCTGACCCTTCAATAAATGCTCGAAGCCATTCCAAAGAGCTCCTGCCATCTTACTTCCCCTCATCTGCATGAAGATAGTGACAAAGCTTCAGGCTGGACTTGGTGGAGAGAAATTCTCTGGAATTAGTAATTCCTCTTCCCTAAGCCTCATCAGCCCTTCCTGCTACACGTTTTCAGTATTCCTTCACTTTTACCACCAACTCTGCCCCTGCCTCCCCGCTGCTTTGAATTTGCGAGTGGGTGTCAGTCTGGATGTTGGCTGGCCCGTGAAACAGCCATGGGCCTGAGTATTTCTAGGGGTGGAGCAGGCAGCTACTGGTTCCACATATGGAAAACTGCCAGAAGGTAGTGCCTGTTTCCCAGGCTCTCCTCAAATTTAGTCAATAGTCAGGTTGTCCTATAAGCTGCGAACAAATGGTTTCATTCTTTTTCATGAAAAGAAGGCTCTCTCCTCTTGTTTCTCAGCAAAATTAAAATGGTTAGGAATTTGAGGCAGCGTGGTCCTGAAAGGAGGAAGATTTTACATACAAGATCCTGAGTGGTCAACAAGACAGTGCTTTGTGTGGTTCAAAGAATGGTTTATTCCTGATTCTTGCAGATGGAAGATGTCACCGGGCTCTGCCTTCTTGAGTATTTTAGGCAGCCTAGACTTTCCCACATGTGGTTCTCTGGGTCACCTTGAGGTGCCCTCCAAATGGCAGTCCCCTTCTCCCTGTTGCCATTGTCCGCTCTAGTCCAATAGTTATTCCACTACACCACGAGGTGGGATGTTATGAATAGCGTGTTTACGTGTTACGGGAGAGCTGATGCTGGTGCTATTTATAGTGACTCATGAGTTCAGGAGGCCTCGGACGGTTCTAGTAGGTGCTGGGGTAGGTAGGGCTAAAAGGAGTTTGTAACTTGCGGTGGACAAAGGGGAAAACCAGAAGAGCTTAAGATATGAGATCTCCCCAGTGAGGTAAACAGGGTACAAATGACTGATCCAGGCATTGCCACCTAAGCAGAAGGCAGGCTATGTTCTGTGGCTTGGGGTTAAAGTTTGAAAGGCAGGAAGCTGGCTGGACTGAGAGCATGTGACTAGGACTCGGTTGAAGAGTGACAGACACTGACCAGGATCTTCTTGGAATGGTATTCTGTTTAGGAAACTTGTCACACAGAAAGGATGTAACTTCTGAAGGACACGGGCGCTTAACACCAGAGATTTAAATCCTGCAAGGGTTTGTGGGCTTGACCCGCAGAGGCAGAAGTAGCTGGGGTGTGCTCTATGTATTCTCCAGAATCCTCCAGTACCGTAGTCTAGATGCAGAGGGGTGGGAGACACGGGTACACTCTACATTCTCTAGAATTCTCTCGTGCCGCAGTCTGGATGCAGGGGCACGCCAGGCTCTTGTAATAATTTTCCCATGAACAGGAGTCTTACTTCATACTTTATGGGGGTGTGAACACGAAGTTCTCATGTTCCTGGTCACATCTAGAGAATCTTAATTATCCTCGGCTCTTTGCTGATCTTTCTTTCTTTCCATTCTCCTCTGTGCATCTATTGTGTTTCCAGTTTCTCTTGTGTTTCCTCCTCGCTCTGAATTTCCGACCAGTCTCTTACTAAAATGTGTTTTCTCCTATTAGACTCCTCTTTGAAATAGAAGGATTCCCTTTAGAAGAGACCGTCAGATACCTGAGGACCCATTCCAGCTAGTCTCTCCCATTAAGCACAGAAACTCTTACCATCTTCATTTCTCAAAGCAGGCCTCCAACTTAGGGTTCCCAGATCTTTCAGAGGAAATTGACCGTGGATCAGGGCTCACTACTTTCTTTTACATAGTTTAATTAAAGCTGCAAACGCACCTTGTTTGAGTTGTGAAATTAGTTCTGCCCACTTTATGGTTTTCCTGTTTTTTTGAAACATGGTAGTACCTAAATATACCATATGAACTGCCACGTGGACCCTGTCATGCCCTGACAGCGACAAGACCCTTTTCAGAGGGGTGTCATCTCTCCAGCTGCATTGTCAGAGCCTCAAAGCCCCCAGCTACATCATATACATACTGTGCCATAGTATAGCCTTCGAATGGATGAATAAAGAACATGGCAAAAAGTTATTTATTAGTTAAATTCAAGAAAATAAAAACATGAAGGTAAGGGTTTCCTGCAATTTAGTCAGTATTAACAATCTTCTTGGTAAATAAGATACTGTTTTAATCACTGGTGAGCCCTTTAAGAGGCTGGGTTCACTAATGGTGAAATGAGAAAAGGTCAGGAAAAGTCTAATTATGCACAACTTTGTTTCCAATAATTAATTTCCATTTAAACAAAATATTTCCATGCTTAAAAAGTGGATAAAAGTGCTAACCTATATATAAATACATATGTATATATACATGTATATATATATTTCCTTATGAGGAAAATATTAAAATGTGAAAATCTAAAAACTAATGAGGTATGCAAAATATTAGCTGATGTCATATTTCTTTAAGGAACCAGAGGGCTTGCTAAGTTGATTGGTAAGCCTGGCTGCGTAGAAGGCTGCTTAGTTAGTGCTTATGTTCCTTGGGGAAGTGTGAGAACTATACATGGAAGAGGTTACTTACAGTAAATGTTACACATTATGAATGCCTCTCCAAGGCTGTATGTGGAGTTGCATACACAGAGAACTTTAAGAGTCACCTTTATGGTCTCCATGGATGCGTTTATAAAACATGCCCTAAAGCTGAGAGAACATTATGGAAGAGAGGGCAGGAAGACTGTCAGAGCCAGAAGATCAGGGAGTTTGCTGTGAGATTCTTCTCTCCTAGTAGTACCAGAAGCTACACCCATAGAACCTCGCCAGCATGAATACCCAACTGTGAGCTGAACACGGATGAAGTCAGTGGTCATGGCAAACTAGTGTATGAGGCCCCAACCATACTCAAAGAACTCTAGACAGCTAAGGAAAGCTGGGGTCAGGAGAGAGAGTCTTCCCCTGGGAAGAGCACACTAATTAGCTGTCTGGTATCAGATGATCATCCCTGAGAACATGCATGCATACATACATACATACATACATACATTCAAGTAACATTATATAGAATGAACAGGTTTTGCATACATATGTGAAATAGCAATTGTGAAGAATAGGCCCTTATTTGAGGAAGAGTGGGGAGGGTTATGTGAGAGAGTTCAGAGGGAGGAAATAGAAGGGGGAGATGTAATTATTGTTGGGGGCAAATGTTGTAATTATTGTTGTTGGTATCAGGACCTCCGAAACCTGTGACATCACATAGGCCACAGCGAGACCTGCACACCTGTTGCCAAGGCAACAGCCATCATATTCCCAGAATCCACTTGGCTCACTTCCCACCTTTACCTGTGACCATGTCACCCTCCATATATAAAGAAAGGCCCCTCTGATCTCTCTCTCTCTCTCTCCGTCTCTTCTCTCCTTCTCTTTCTGTCACCACCTTGCCCTTTACTCTCTCTAGAAACCTCACATGGAACTGTTTGGCCTGGTGTGGTCTTTCTGGAGGCCCCCTACGGTCCCAACCATTGTAATTATATTATAATCTCAAAATGAAAAAAAATGAATTAACTCTATGTATCTGGCTTGCAGATTAAGGTTTATGCTGGTTCTGGAATTATATTTTATGGCCCAGAATTAAGATAATAATCTTGAGACGCCTTTGGATTCATGTGTTCTACTGTTTGTCCTTGAAGTAGAATTCCGCGTTTTAAGCTTTGTTTTTGAGCATGTGCTAACCGAAGCTTTTCTGCTGGCGGCACTTTGGAAAGGCTCATCATAGTCGAGGACATACACGTAGCCGTCAAGTTTGAAGACAATTTTTCATCCAGCTGTACTTCACTGCTTGATGTGAAACCAGTAAATACCATAAAGAAACAAGAAATGGGTGGGATCACTGGGTGGGCCCAATACCTATTCTTGAATACCAGAGTCCCATATGCTACCAGGCCTGTACATAGTTACTTCAAGCCAGTTTCAGATGGCCTTACCTGCGGATTTCTAGAAGTAATTCATTTTACTATGGTCATGAAATGATTGTAGTGAGTCCCTTACTAACTTCTTTTATCTTCGGGCCATAATGTTTCTTTGGATTGCTTTTAAAGTTACCAGTAAGACCTTTCTGCTAGTATAAATTGAGGCCTGCCTTATAGCTATGCTTTTCTAGGACTTCAAGAAACTGTTTTTTAATTACTATGAGCATATCATATGATAGAGAACCCCAACCTTTTGAAATTTCTTTTAACATTTCCCTTGTCTTCAGGCTGGAGACATAGCTCAGTGGTGATACTTGCCTGGTGTGCTTGGGACTCTGAGTTTAATCCCTATCACTGGTAAAACCAAACCAAACCAAACCAAACCAAACCAAACCAAACCAAACCAAACCAAACCAAACCAAACCAAACCAAAGCAAACCAAACCAAACCAAAGCAAACCAAAGCAAACCAAAGCAAACCAAAGCAAACCAAAGCAAAGCAAAGCAAAGCAAACCAAACCAAACCAAACCAAACCAAAGCAAACCAAAGCAAACCAAAGCAAAGCAAACCAAAGCAAACCAAAGCAAAGCAAAGCAAACCAAACCAAACCAAACCAAACCAAACCAAACCAAACCAAACCAAACCAAACCAAACCAAACCAAACCAAACCAAACCAAACCAAACCAAACCAAACCAAACCACTCAACTGAGGTCTTCTAGGGGGGGTGTCACTGAGTGTAGCCCTACAGTCTAATTTATGCTCTGCATACATGGTTTCTCTGAGGATCAAGGTGTTCATGTTTCGCACTCTGTAGAGATGCTGTCCCTCCTGTCCACACCACTTGGCAATCTGCCGGATGACAGTGGAAACTCAGAGTGAGGCAACGGGACTGTTTTTGGAAGACAGCTGGTACTAGGGGAATTTTTGTAGCCAATGAACCATTCTTTAATTGAAACCACTGGATGCGGTTAAGTAGTTTATTTTAAAAACACCATATGTTGGTTCATTCCTATAGACTGTGACAATCATAGGATAATCAAAAGCTGTTTGTGACATTTCTGTTTAACGTTCACGAAAGAGCGCCTTGCTTCCTTGAAATCCTGAACCCTGTGCCAAACGCCAGCACACTGACAATTACAGTTTTGCTTTCAGGCAGTTGAGCAACCCTCCGAATCTGTGGTAGGTTTGATTTATTTTTTTGTCACTTTCACTAATTTGCCATTTTCTTAAGTGGAAAAATATTTTCTCAGCTCTTTGTTAGGTAAACAAAACTTTTACTCCCTTTTCCACGGTTCCCCTGAGAGGAGGAAGCGACCTCATGCCGGGCTAAGCTGCGTTCTGCGTCTCCCTTTTGGCCAGAGAGCCCAGCTAATGCATGATCTCATTGATACATGATCTATTCCTATGAACTGCAAGCTTGTGGGCTTGCCATCATCCTTCACGGTGCTGGGGCAGTCACCCCGTTAGCCACCGTAACAGGGGAAGAAAAGAGAGACAGGCGCTTCCCTAAGCCGTCTTCTCAGCACAGTGTCACATAATTCTACTCAGCTCAGTCTCTCCCCCTACAAGTCATAGAAATAGTTACAGAGCATTTTGTCCATGGCAGCTCAGGGTATGGTGCTACAGAAACGACAGTGTCTTAGATGGTTTATGGGGAACGATGGTACAACCAGACATCTAAAACATATGGTGTTTTAAAAATAAACTACTTAACCGCAAAGCTTGACGGGGGATTTATAGACAGACTCCCCATCAGCTGAGTGGAGCCTTGAGGGACAAGGATGTGTTTCGAGGTAGGGAAGGAGAGGGTATATATATATGGAAGGATATGAGTAAATTCTGTATATAAAATGACTTGGACTTTATGGATAATGCCCTACCAATGATAATATTTGTTATTTATTGCCTTTTCATCCATCACATCCCATAGCAGGTGATGAAACGGAGAGTTTTTTATCATAGTGTCCCCCTCTTTTTAGGACGAAATAATGCAGCGGCTTACTTTCTGTATCTAACCTGACCATTAAAGTTCATTTTGGGGGACTTTTTTTTTTCTCTACCTTCTCTCTTATCTTCAGAACTCCAAGTTCGCTCACAATAAAAATGCAGTAACAAGTAAGCATTATATTCTTAGGAGACATATATTGGTTCCTAAGAGATAACATTCATATTTTGCAGTGGATATTGTGGATAAACATTTTTAGGTGGATTATTTGTTCTCTAAGTAGTAAAAACTCGTCACTTCCAGAAAATCTTAATCTTGTCACCATTGAGGGTTAACCAGAATATTTTACTGTTTATATCCAATGAGTCAGTTTGTATATGCCAACTATATTTACAGATTATCTATGTGTCTTCTCTCCATATACAAAGGAAGATTATAAGGAAGGATATGAGTAAGTTCTGTATATAAAATGACTTGGACTTTATGAATAATGCCCTACTAATGATAATATTTGTTAAATAAAAACTTTTGTCTTACCATGTCAATACCTAAAAGTCCATGATCTTAGTTTTTCTCATGGCTATCATAAGAGCAGCCGTCTCCTGTTGGTCTTGAGGGATCTGAGGTTTATGAAGGCGGATGACTCAGCTCTATACAGTTGGTGAATGGATTGCCAAGAGACAGACCAGAGGTGTTATGACTCAGCGCATAGGCCTGGAGCCCCTGCACACCACAGAGATTGGTGCAAAAGATTGGCTTAGGCTTTTTGGCAGTTCTGTGCTTGAGTGAATGAAATTTTGGGAGGGAAGTATTGTGTGTATCTCAGTGCAACTGGTACTGTTGCTACCAGCTGTTTTCTTGTATCTTAAGGTAGAATGGTACTGTCCTTAAGCTGTATGTCTTAAGGAAGCCTTTCTTTCATCTTCATAATACCCTCCAAGTTTAACCCAGAAATCTTAGCTTAGACCCTGAAGACCTAATGTGCACCTTCTTTTGGTAGCAAAAGTAAATCAACTATAAGCAGAATAATTAAAACACATGAGATGAAATAGCACATGTGGATTTTTCTACAGACTGCTAATTTTCCTGTCAATCTGTTTATTTTTCTTAGTGTCTGTCCATCTTTATTTGTTCATTTAATTATAGTTGTTTTTTTTTTTTTTTAAATTTGGTTGCTACTCTTGTTGCTTCTCTGCCATGTTTTGAAAATATTTTGAGTAACTTTGGTCACTCAGGTTTTCCTTCTCCAGGAAGATCCTTACTTAGCCTTCTGGGTTGTTCCCATTGAACATATGAAGTCGGAAGTTATGCTGTAAAGACTCGGGAGAGATTCTCAGTAGATCCAATGAACCCTTGTATCATTCTGGTATCAGAAAGCACAAGATGCTGTGCTAGAGTATCTAGACCAGTGATTGTCGACCTTCCTGATGCTGTGACCCTTTAATTACAGTTCCTCATGTTGTGATGGCCCACAGCCATAAAATTACTTTTGTTTTTATTTTATAACTGTAATTTTGCTACTGTTATGAATTATAATGCAAATATCTGTTATGGAGGATATATGATGTGTGACCTCGAAGGGTTGTGGCCCACAGATTGAGAACCACTGATCTAGATGATTATCTAGGATATTCATTGTAGGCATTCTAGGTACTGTGCTATGATGTTGTTATGACAGTAAGCCAACTTTAAGACATGTGCTTTCCTTAGGGAGATGATAGCCTGTCGGTTGCTAATCAGACACTCACAGAGATCGATGGTACACTTTTCCTGTGGGTAGTGCTGGGACAGTCTGTGGCTCATTGTCTCAGTCAGGGTTTCTATTCCTGCACAAACATCATGACCAAGAAGCAAGTTGGGGAGGGAAGGATTTATTCAGCTTACACTTCCACACTGCTGTTCATCACCAAAGAAAGTCAGGACTGGAACTCAAGCAGGTCAGGAAGCAGGAGCTGATGCAGAGGCCGTGGAAGGATGCTTCTTACTGGCTTGCTACCCCTGGCTTGCTCAGTTTGCTTTCTTATAGAACCAAAGACTACCAGCCCAGGGATGGCCCCACCCACAGGCTTTTCCCCCCTTGATCACTAATTGAAAAAATGACTTACAGTTGGATCTCATGGAGGTATTTCCTCACCTGAGGCTCCTTTCTCTGTGTTAACTTTCAGCTTGTGTTAGGTTGACACACAAAACCAGCACAGTACATTCATGGTGCTGTTAAACTCATTGGTGGAAGTTGTTCAAAGTGAGGAAGTTTGGAAAAGATGCTCTGAGAAAGTCACGGAAGCTAAGGAAGAATAAAGACCCCAGACAAGGTTGTGGCCAGGAGGAAAAAGAGCATCCGAGCAGCCGTGTAAGATGGGTCGCAGCAAGGAACAATTAGGAAGAGCCGAGCTGAGAAGAGCTCGGTTTGGAAAATAATTGCATTACCTTTGGCTAGTGTCTGATGAGCGGATTTAGAACTCCTGATGCCTGATAAATGCCTATTGCACACTGCAAGTTAAAATGCCCATTTTCCAGTCTACATCCAAAAAAAACTTTTAAGTTTTGTTTTTCAAAAAAAAAAAAAAAATCCACAGAATGACCTCTCACTTCACATGGAATCTTCTTTTCCACTGTTTCCTGAGATTCTGATGTGTCGATAAAGCATCTCCCCCTAAATTACTTGTGGTCTAGCAAAAAGCTTTTGCCATCAGCGCAAGAAGCAAGAACCCGCTTTCTCAAGTGCACCATGAGTTTTGTCTGTTTTGACACAATACTCAACTGGCAGCCAAGAAAAACCCTGTGGGACACCACTTCTACCAATCAGGAAAACAGAGCAGGAGGCAACGAGCATTGGGATGAAGATGAATGTTGCAGCGGCATTGACTAAGTCATACCCAGACCTTTTCTGTCCGTGACTCACACGGATCAAGTGACAGGTCAAGAGGACACAAAACCCTGGTCCCGCGTCAGCTTACTCAACGACGGTTCCAGAATCTCTCTACGTGCATCACCCAAGTATAGAAGGGTGTCTGCCCCGTGATTTATAGCAGGGTATCGGTTTGTTGGTTTATTCTGTCACAGTCAGGGCAAGAAGAGAAATGGGTGACATAAAGATGCATTTCTTCTAAGCAGAGAAAATGTGGAACGCTGGTATATATATATATTATTTTTTTTGTTTCAATGCTCTTTTGAAGTCTGTGATCAGGAAATGTATTTTTCCTAAGAAGAAATCATAAAAGGCCCCAGGAGGGCCCCATCGGCCGGAAGGGCACATTCATAATAGCGCGTTTCATGCTTTTCTGCGTCACCTCTCCACCAGCAGTCCCCTTCGCTCCAGCCCCCAGTTTTCCATCCGTTCTTTTTGGATGGAGCCGAAAGTTTTCTCTGAGTCTTTTGTGTGCAGTTCAAAGCTGGTTCTAGGAGTCAGCTAAGCTGGGTTTCACTATACACTGCCAAACATTTTATTTTGCTGTTGTAGTGTAAATAACTCAGAGAGGCTTCCATATATAGAACCCTAATTGTTCCATGACTCGGGTTGCAAAAGTTATCCCTGCTGTAGACATATAATAGCAGTTTCCCACAGGCTTATCACCTTGTCTAGGAACATGTTTTCTCTTTGGGAGATGAGGGGATTTTGATGAAGCCCTTGGAGTTCTGGCCTGGCTTTTTCTATACAGTTCGTTAGTTCTTAACCAGTGGGTAATGACACACACAGGGGTCACATACCAGATATCCTGAATATCATTTATATTACAATTCATAACAGTAGTAAGAGTTACAATTGTGCAGTAGCAATGAAAATAATTTTATGGTGGTCACCACAACATGTGTTAAAGGGTTGCAGCATTAGGAAGAAGGTTGAGAGCCACTGCTCTGTATCATAACATATAAAGCTGAAATACAGGAGTGATTGTGTGAGGTCTTGAACGGAAGACTTAGAGATTTTTGTGGGAACATCTGAATTCCTAGAACAAGTCAGCAAATTATCCTAAAAAATGGAGAAACACCTACCATCCCTATTATTAAGAGCTGCTTGGTTCTAGTCCAAATTTAACTTCAAAAGGAAAAGAAAAAACAATAGCCAACTTTCTCTGGAACACATTAATAGTATTCAAGTGCTTTGGGACACAGCCGTGGATGTGTTGTGTACTGTTGTTGGAAGCACACAGCATCTTCCTTCTTGTTATCAGTGACATGAAGAGAGTGTGGAAGCCCAGCCCACAGGCTCCCTGGGTAGCAAACCATTTGGGCTGTTTTCCAAGTCCATCAGTTTACACTAAAGACTGTAAAGATCCAATACATTGGATCAAAAATACAAAGAAATACATATTCTCTGAGCTGGAACTATTCCCTGAAGAGTACACTTATTTTCATCATGTCTCTTTCTGAGAGTCTTGCTAGAGCACTGTAGAGAGCTTGAGGGGTGGCTGCCTCTGTCCCCTCACTATGTGTGTCTCCCCAGCTTGCCTGCAGGGGTCCTCACTGTTACATCACAGTCTGTGTGCATGCGCACGTGCGCGCACACACACACTTTTTCTTGTTTGCATGTTCCTCTTCTTTGATTAGAAAAAAATACTACTAGGCCTTTATATAGCCCGGGACAGGGTCGAAGTGCACATGTATGCATACATTATTGAGAGAGGTCTCCAGAGGCTGCTCCTGCTCCTCATGAGAAGAAAATTAAGATCTGACAGGTGGAATGAATTAAACAAGGGGCAAGTGTGAGAATTGCTCAGGCCTGGTGCTCTTTGCATAATGCTGAGATTCATGTCTTCCGCTGCGGTTGAATGAAGCGGTTGGATGGCTAATAGCCTCCCATTTTGCAGAGAAGATTTGAGATGACTTGCACTTTTATTTTGTAAAAAATATGGTGAAAACAGAAATCAAAACCAGGGAGAACACAGAACACGCAGAGCCATTAGGACCGATGTTGTTCCTGGAGTCGGATTTAATTTGTCTGAGATTCCTGGCAGCCAAGATGAAAAGAAAACCATAATAAGCTGTATATCTCATATCATGAAAGGAAAAGCATGCTACGGAGAAGGAGAGGTTTTATTAGGATTATATTCTAGAGGGATGGTTTCACTGTGGCTTTAGATAAGAGTCAAGAAGAATAATAGTAGATAAGGGTCTTGTGCTTGTTTCATTCTGTTGCCATGACTACACACTCTGCCCAAAAGGAACACAGGGGAGGAGTGAGTTTCTTTCAGCTTACAGGTTACAGTCTATCATCAAGGGAAGTTAGGGCAGGAACTTGAAGCAGAAACCATGGAGGAGGACTGCCTGTTTGCTCGTGGACACAACTGTGCTTGGAACCTTCCCCAGCCAAGGGTTACTTCCCCAAGCACTGGTGCCACCCACAGCAGGCTGGGTCTTCCTATATCAGTTAATCAAGACAGTGCTCTGTAGATATGTTCACAGGAAGTCTGATCTGGGTAATTCCTTAGTTGAGACTTCCTTCAGGTATCTCTAGGTTGTGTCTCTAGGGGAGTTATCAACATTTTCCAGCTATACAGTTTCTTAAGGATTCTGAAAATTGTTGCCTGCCCATTGGGAGTTTGGTGTTCTATTATAAACTCTGGATTCCTTCTTTATTTTGCTTTCATAAACGTTTAATTACTTTGTGTTACCTTTTTTTTTTGTTTTGTTTTGTTTTGTTTTGTTTTTTTCCGAGACAGGGTTTCTCTGTGTAGCCTTGGCTGTCCTGGAACTCTCTCTGTAGACCAGGCTGGCCTCGAACTCAGAAATCCGCCTGCCTCTGCCTCCCAAGTGCTGGGATTACAGGCGTGTGTCACCACCGCCCAGCTACTTTGTGTTACCTTTTAGAGGATCATTTTGAATCTATAAGGACATTCGGGTCTCAAAGAATTCCTGTTACTTCCTCAAGGTCACATAGCTAGTGAAGAGTACTCTGGCGACTAAAATTCTTCAAATTATACACCAGACCCATGTGAATCTAGAGCCTGCACGGTTTGCACTCTGTCATGATGCTTTTAATGTTTCAGTGAGACAGCGTAAGGAAAAGCAATTGCTCCTGGCCCTCCAGTGTCTGTGGGCTCTATATCCCTGGGTTCTGGATCAGAAAGTCTTGGAAGAAGACTGCACCCACACTGAATATGTGTAGACCTTATTTGGCCAGTGTTCTCTATGCAATATGGAATAACCACACTGCCTTTTCATTGTGTTAGCTATTATAAATAGCCCAGAGATGGTTTAAGGGGAGAATATATTACTGTGCCATTTTATATAAGAGATTTGGGCATCTGTGAATTTTGGTATCCATGGAGATCATGGAACCAAAAACCCCTCAGATACCGAGGGACAGACTGTGTATCATCTTCTGGTGGTTCTGTGTTATCCGGGAATACATTTTAGAGGGTAGTCTTTGTAAACATCAGTCTCACATCCAGGCTATGGCAGGAGGCGCGTGGTGGAGAAACTCATGTTCTGGTGCTTCTAAAGAGCGTTTCTCGAGACTTGCGATCCTATTTGTTGTAGCTATTTAAAGCTAGCGCAGTACCATCTTCAGCCCGCCTCAAAAGCCAGGAAGGAATGTATTGCTATATTACCATTTTCAGATAATGAAAGGGAGGCTCGCCAAGGTTAAATGCTCCCAGGTGTACACACACACACACACACACACACACACACACACACTGGAAGGAGACTTGCAGTGCCCCTCTGGCCGGATGGAAGGTTCCTTCAGAGGCTGCTCAATCGGCCTCAGCCCGTGCTTCACTCTTAAGTGTGGATAGTCCTGTGCCACGGAACCTGAGTGCCGGGACCTTGACTTGCAGAATCCTAAGGGACATGTCCCTGCTGAGTTTTTCCTCAGCCCCAGAAGGGCACTAAAGCTATTTCTCTGGATCTCATTTCACAGGGTGGTTAAGGAGCCCACCAGGGTAAACCCAGTGCTGGAAACCGGGATGTCAAAACTTGATATGAAGACGTTTAATTTTAGAGAGTGGCTCAGATGTGCTCAGTTTAGAACAGTTACTTTGAAGTTGTCCTTTCCGACAGCCCCGCGAGCAATGATGTTAAGCACCCCACTCTCATTTTGTGATTGTTCCAGTACTACTGACCATTGCCTCTAGCAACACCTCGGGAGCAGTGGTAGCTGCGCCTTGTTCTTAGGACTTGATAGGACTGACTTGTTTAATCCTCCTCAAGACCCTCTAAAATGCAACCTTGTTAATCCTATAGATGAAGTCAGCAACTTCCCCCAAGCACACAGTGGCTTTGCAGCAGACTCACAGCTTGGTCTCTGTATGGAAAGGTAGACTGGAGATCCTTGAACTTCACTCTGCTGAGAAGACAAACGTATCTGGGTCATGGGCAAATACTTCTAAAGTAGACTCCAGGAGTTATGGGGCGGGAAGCTCAGATGAGGGACACCCTCCCCCCCCACAACTTGTTTGCTTAGTTGTGCTGACATTTTTCCTGATCACCGTCGTATGAAAACATGAGACAGTTCTGTTGAACTCATGGAACCACAGGGGTAGTGAAAAGTTTAGAAAAATGTGACTGAGCGCATGACATTGTTTTATTCGACAGATTTTTCTCACCAGGAGATTGTTTCAATTATTGATAGTGGGGGTGACTCTGCCTAAATCTTACTTCCTCCTGAAGTATTTCGAGAGAATAGTTAAATTCTTTAGAAGAAACATCCTGGTGAGGTTGAACCAACCTGGGTCAAATGTGTGACCATGACCAGAAGTTTGCCAACTTCTCTAAGTCTTAGTTTTCTCATCTGAAAAGTAGGCACACTGTTCACTCCCTCATGGATTGTCACAATGCTATGATGCCGTGGCAGATAGAAAGTGCCTAGCCCAATGACGGGCGTGCTGTGTGCTGTTGAGATCTGAGTGCCGTGGGAGTTTGCCCATCATAAAACCAGGTAGGCTGCCCCGAGTCCATTCGGGTACAACCACGCAGAAAGAATCCGGCAAGCACCCGTGAGAACTGGGGTCACCAAACCCGAGCACGCCTAAGTAACTTCATTGCTTGAAGCGAAGTCCTCAGATACAGTTAGTGTTTTTGAGGCGCGTGCACTCTGATTATCTGCTCCCAAGAGGCTCTTTCCAACCTGAAGGAGATAGAGTGGCCTATGGTAGATCTGAGGAAATGCTCAGAAGGAGCGGTCCAGCCGTTTCTCTCATGGTTTGGGTTTCCAGTCACCAAGCCTTTGAACAGGGAGTTGGTGTGGGTAATCTCTAAATTTTCTTCAGGCTTTCATATCCTCTTTATCCAAAATTAGTTTAGATCTTATGAAAGTAGATAAATTAGTTTAAAAAGGATTAACGGAAAAGAACTAAATAAAAAAAAATCCCCCTTCGCTTCAAGTAGTCATAAATAAAGCAGGAAATAAATGCAGAATAACTCCCAAGTAGGTTGTTGGAGGTGGTTGTGTTTTTCTCTCCCCTGCGGCCAAATGGCCCTTTCATTGTCTGTCTCCAATTTCTCTGTAGCATCAGCCCCTCATTCACAGGCCCAGAGCCTTTTGCTTCCTTCCTCGATTGAAATAAAAATTCTTTTAAATTCTTTGCAGCAGCAGGAGTAGGCCCCAGAGGAGCAGGCACAGGAAATGTCTTTGTTTTAGTGGTCGCTGCCCCATTCCAAGTGGCTCTGAGCTGTCACTGAGGGAATGTCTGAATGAAGGCAGCAACTGAATAGGGACGAGCAGTCCAAGTAACAGAACAAGCTCCCCATCTCTTAAAGAACCGGTTTGTTTCGAGCAAAGGGTCATTTCAAGTGAAGATGTGGTTGGCATAGTCCCTTGGAAAAAGCTGTCCCTTTCTTTCTATAATACTTCCTAAAGAGTTTCCCTACAATTCGGAGACTTTTTTTTTCTCCCTTAAAATTCTACTGACAGGGAGGGATGGTTTAATTTGGGATATTGTATGAAACTGGTGTTCTGTTTCCAAGTGTTTTTAAGCTTTCAAGGTAAGAGTTCTAATTTTTTTTTTGTTCCAAGTGTGTCCCCTCCTCTTCTCCCCAAGTCTGTCTGTACCCCACCCCCTTTTCCTCTCTTCCTCTCCCCTCTCCCTCCCTTCCTGTCCTCTTCTCTTCTTAGGAAGTAGCTGATCCTATCCACATCTTTACATCTCTGGTCCCCTATAGCCCTTAAACATTTCCACTCCGGGAAGTTCCCTTCCATTTTCCTGGCACATGTATTCTCTTACTCTTCTCATTCTTGTCCCTTGAGCGCAGAGAGAAACATCACAAATTGTCTTCCTCCTACTGCGAGCAGAATAGGCAACCAAAGCAAGGAGCCTTGGCCAGGGTCGCACAAAGGGTTAACGTGGGCCTGCGGTGCTGAAGCAGGGGCTCTCTCCACCACCCCACACTTCCTTCCTCTGCTGGGCTGTGGCTTCCTAATTCCTACATAATGACTCGCCCGCTGGGACTACAGTGTGACCATCTCTCACCAGGATCAGAACCTGAGAAGAGGGGAAGGATTTTCCAGTCCTTCTTGTGCATGCTTCTCAATGGAACTGAGGGTGGGATTTCCCTGGGTCAAGTGAGGATGTGGCTGGTGGCCTCTGCTGACTTTGAGGACTGCACGAAAGCACACAATCATGTGATGGAGCTGAACTTTTCCAGGCAGTTAGATTCGAGGGAGTGCAGAGTGAACATGTGAGACCTCCCCTGGGGACAGCCTCAGGAATGACTTTGCAGCAGAGACCATACAGAGGTTTTACATATCCATCACCATTGCCTTGTGGCTATGTCTTATGTAACTGGGATATAATATTAAGAAGGCTACTTGGGTTCCATGTGTGGGTTTTGTTCCTTGTCGTCTCCTCGTGGAGAGGTGCAGGTTAGCACCTCCACTGTGAGGACACAGAACTTATGGTTCTCACACCACAGAGCGCCCTTGTGGTCATTCTTTTTAGTTATACTCTCTCCTCTCGCACCCCAATCCTCGCGATTGTAAATCTACTTTCCGTGACTTCAGTGTAAATTAAATTACATGGTGTGTGAACTCTTTTCTCTCATAATAGACTCATCCAAGTTGTGGGTAGTTAATTTTATTCTTGAGCGCTAGTCTGCAGTGTGTGTGTGTGTGTGTGTGTGTGTGTGTGTGTGCGTGTGTGAACCTCCATCAGTTTAAGAGGCATTTTGGTTCTTTGCACTTTGGGGCAATTTCTGACCAGGCTGTTCTGAAATATTGTATTCAGGGCTTTGAATAGTCATTAATTTCATTTCTTTGGAAGATGCAGGAGCGTGCCAGGTGGCATGTAAATGTATACATAACTTTGTCAGAGCCGTCTTTTCCCGAGTAACCCAGTTACTTAGCTTTTGAGCAGACTGTAGGAGGGATCCAGTTTCCCTCACCAGCACTGCATATATTCCTTTTCTGTTTGAGACAGGGTCATTCTATGATGTACATGCTGGCCTAGAAATCTCTATGTAGCCTTGGCCTCTAACTTGTGGTGATCCTCCTGCTTCAACTTCTTGAGTGCTAGGATGACAGATATATATCACCACGCCCATCTCATTTCTCTTCCCTCCTTTGCCCTTCTCCCTTCCCTTCCCTTCCCTTCCCTTCCCTTCCCTTCCCTTCCCTTCCCTTCCCTTCCCTTCCCTTCCCTTCCCTTCCCTTCCCTTCCCGTCCCGCCCCGCCCCGCCCCGCCCCGCCCCTTCCCTTTCCCTTTCCCCTTCCCTTTCCCCTTCCCTTTCCCCTTCCCTTTCCCCTTCCCTTTCCCCTTCCCTTTCCCCTTCCCTTTCCCCTTCCCTTTCCCCTTCCCTTTCCCCTTCCCTTTCCTCTTGGGCTGCAGGGATGACATGGGTCTGGAGCATTTGCAGGAGCTAGACCGTGCACAGGACTGGCACATTTGACTTACAAGGCAGCTTCTCTTCCTTTCACATGGCAGGACGAGAGCTGCCTTATTGGGTGTCTTGACCTTCTCAGGTGAGGAGCCACCAGAATGTTGGCAGAGGACAAGGGCAGGTCACCCTTCTCTCAGTCATCGAAGCCCAGAACCTCATTGCCTCCTTTCCCAGGAAAGGAGCTGTGAGCTGTCCCAGGAGTGGCTTTGATTCTGTCTTATTGCTATATGAGCTCCATGCTCTTTCCTTAAGTTGCATCCTTGGAGATCACCAATATACTCCTTATCAGAGAGATTTACTGCTCTGTCCAGAAATGGGAGACTAACTCAGGTCGAGTCTGAAACTTTGATTATTTTCCTTCTACAAAATTTCCACTGGTTTTGTGCTCTGTCCAGGCCCTGGGAACCTCCCTGTAGAAGTCAGTGTAAGCTGATCTCACGCCGGTCTATGGGTGTCATCCTTTCTTACCCAAGTGCTTGGTGAGCTTTTTATAGTCCCCTCACTGCTGAGCCCCCCCTTCCGCCTCCTCATTATGCTAAACGAGGAGACCGAACAAACGAATGATCATTTCAGAGTTTCCCCAGCGCTCTGCTTTCAGGATCGCAGCCCTTTCCCCTTTTATTTGTCTTGACTTCTGAAGTCTGTAAACTTCTGCTGGAACTGACCCACAGTGATAAGAGTAACCGGAGAAGTGCTTGCAGTAGTGTGATGTCATAGGTAAAAATAAGCCTATATCAGCTTTATTTCCCAGAATGGAAGTAGAGGGCTGCTATTTGTAATTTAGACCGGGGGTCATCATAACTCCTGTGCTCTCTGCCTGTTCTGTCTTCTCTCTTAGTGGTGGGAAGGCTTGGTTTCTATCATAGTTTTCCTTTCTTTCTTCCTTCTTTTCTTTGGGGGACAGATTGTGGGGGTAGAATTTAAATGCTAATGATCTACAAGACCCAGCTGATCTCTGCTCTACAGAAGCAGAAATCCTTGCTATGGCTTTTCGGACCGATCATGATTTATACTCCCAGGGCCAGAGAACGCATTGCTTCACATGGTGGTCTAGTCCATCTGTAGAGGGTTTTAATGGCTAAAAACCCCTTCCCATATATTGACTCAAAGGGTGATTTTTGACCCTTTGGTCTTAGTTGTGTGCTTGCTGATACAATTAATCCCTTTCCTATATAAACGTCCTTGAAAATAAGAAAGAATTATAACGTTTCTTAGCCCTGGGTGACTTGATGGTTTTATGAGCTTCTGTTTATTTCTCCTCACCCGGGTCACTGCTAACACCGTCAGACCAAACATTACTTTTTCAAGCTGATGTTGAAGTCAGTCATTTTTCTTCTGACCATTCTAGCATCGTGCAACACCCATGTGTTAGGCTGCGGGCTCCTTTGCTCTGAGATTTTTCCTGTATGCATGGTATCTGTCTGGATTCTTACCTGTTCAGTGTTGCTTCTTACCTCTCACTTATGCTTTTGTCCTAGTTAGGGCTTCTATTGTTTCAGTGAAACACATGACCAACAAGCAGGTTGGAGAGGAAAAGGTTTATTCCGCTTACACTTCCACATTGATGTTCATCACCAAAGGAAGTCAGGATAGGAACTCACACAGGGCAGGAATCTGGAGACAGGAGCTGACGCAGAGGCCAATGAGGGATGCTACTTACTGGATTGCTATACGTGGATGTGCTCAGCCTTCTTTCTTACAGAACCCAATCCCACCAGCCCAGGGATAGCACCATCCACAATGGACTGGGCCCTTCCCCATCCATCACTAATTGAGAAAATGCCATACAACTGGATCTTAGAGAGCTATCTTCTCAACCAAGGCTCCTTTCCCTCTATTGACTCTAGCTTGTGTCAGGTGACACTCCAAACCAGCCTGTACAGCTTTCCTGTGCGAGCCTCTGATTTTCTGATGTCTCCTGCTTTTGGTGACTTTGAATATCCTCCTACAAACCTGCATCTTTCATTGACAACCATCAGATCGATGTTCTCAGGGGAGTGTGATCAGACCAGTGTGTAACCATGAGGCATAGGCCTTGGAATGCACTTTCCAGATGGTGTCCTGCCATGGGGGAGCCAGCAGACACACCATACAACTATCTCCACTTCTCTGCAGTACCTGGGTGTGGCCTCAGCTGACTCAGTTGTTAAGTATCTCAATGTGGCAAGAAGATGCCATTCCATTGTGTCAAAAGCTGCACTCACTGTCATCGTGCTAAGTCAGTTAGGATTCTGCTAAGTCGGTTAGGGGATAAAAGCCAGCTGTTTTGCTTAGGTCCATGTGAATGATGCAATCATTTAATCAAAAGAGGAAATATAATTCTTCGGCATAATAGGTTCTTTATGAACCCACCCCAGCTCTGCTTCTTACAGGTTGAAAGACTGGTGTGAATGCAGTTGGGTGTTGTGGGCAGTGTCTGGGTGGGGATAACAGCCACAGGCCGCACTGGGAAGTGGAGGTCACCTGTGTTGATTGCAAGCCTCTCAGTATGTGTCTGGAGCCTCCTAATGAACAGCAGTTGTTTTTAAGGCAAGTTCAGTGGAGGATGGGGCGTGGGAGCACCAGGACCTGAAAGAATGCTGAATTCCAGGCCCTACATATCACATGGCACAGGTGGACAGGCCGGTGAGAGGAAAAAACCCCTGGAGCACCGGGAAAGCTGCCTGCTGTGTAATGACCAGCCATAAAACAATTCACGGGTCGTCCCACGAGATGGCACTGGAAAGGTGTAATTGACGGAAAAGTTAAATATTGATTTCATTGAACTTTGTCTAGTCTATTTTAAAATTCACTTGGATTACAATTTGGTGGAAGGAATCTTTTCCTTCCTTGTTTTCTGGCCCTTCCTGCCCCCCACCCCCACCCCCATGGTGACAAAGTGCTAACCACACGAATTGGCACTTTTCTCAACGAAACTTTGCAGCAGCAATACTTAACTATCAGCGGACACTAGATTCACTTGATGGTCTTGTTTAAATTCAGAGTTCTGAATTTGAGTTTTGCTTCTGTGAGCTGGGGTAGAGTTCAGGGAGACTGAGTCCTGTGTGCATTGTATGGATGGGGTCTTCTTGTTCAGAGGTCAAGCCCTGAACACCACTGGGCTAGGAAGGATAATGATTTTCTGCCTAGCTGATGGGTGCTTTGAATCTATTGTTAAAGGATCATTTGCTTTGATGATTTGTTTTCCTGGGGCAGGGCCTACTTCTTCCCTGTCCTCCTCCTGTTCTTCGAGGAGTTATTTTTATTTTTAATTATGTTTATGTGTGTTGTATATATACACACATGAGTTCAGGTGTCTCTGAGGCTGGAAGAGGAAACTGGATCATCCGTGGTTAGAGTTATGGGTGGTTCTGAGCTGCCTGCCTTGAGGACTGGTGATGGGGCTGGACTGCGGTTCTTAACTGCTGAGCCATCTCTCCAGCCCCACAGTGTCTCTTCTTGAGCTTCACTGGACTGTGGAAACAACCGATGAAACAGGGATCATCGAAAAGGAATTTCTGTAGCTTTGTGCAAAACTAGTTCAAACATTATGTGTTATCTTTGGTTACAGATTCGAGAAAACATTATCAGTAAGATAGAGTAACATGCCTTCTTCATAGCTGTCCCATTGAATAGTTTTTTTCTTTTTTTAACTGAAATCGTCTCAATTCATCTTTATAACAATTTTGTGTTGTTAGTGTTGCTATTTTCTTCTTATTTCAGTCTTACAAAGGTCATAAAACGTAAATATCTTAACCTATATAGTACTTAACCTGATAGTACTGAAAATTTAGGCAAGGATTTTTTCCCATTAATTAATTTTATTTATTCACTTTACATCTCAATATCAGTTTCCCCTCATGTAGCTGCCCCGGCTCTCCGTTCCCTTCTTCCCTGAGGCCCTCCCGCCCTGGAACATCAAGTCACTGCAGGACAAGGCACATCTTCTTCCACGAGGCAAGATAAGGCAGCCCAGTTAGGGGAACAGAGTCCACAGGCAGGGAACAGATTCAGGGACAGCCTTCCTCCAGTTTTTTGGGGGACCTGCATGAATTAGGCAGGATTTACTATATAACAGGAACTATGTTTTTAATTCTAAAATTTATTCTCCCTTTGAATGTTTGTAAGAATGGTGTGAGGTGAGCATTATTTTTATTATCATCATGAGGCTTATTATTTCTCTAAGTTGGCTCTCGATGAGGTTAGGTAACCCAACCTTCTCCAGGTCATGCCTCCCGTAAACGGCAGAGCCAAGATTTGAGCTAGGCTTGTCAGACAGACACCAGAGTTCATGCTCTCCTTCTCGGGAGTGTGAAGGCAGATCGCCTGGGCTGATTACCATCCTCTAATTAGATGCTTCTGTCCTAAAACTGGTATTTCTAGGCAAGTTACCAGTACCCATTACAACAGGCTGCCAGTACACATGCATTGGACAAAGCTATGAGACAGTTTACCCTAGAAATAAAGGAACAGAGGATGTATCTGAAAGGACCTTGAGTACCAAAACTAAAAACCAAGTTACGGGATGTAGTTACACATTTTTAGAAAACCTGGTTTAACAAAACAGTGTTTCACACTTTGCTGTTTGGGAACTAGGAAGGTTTACGCACCTTGTGATAATGTCAGCCATTCTTCTTTGAGAAGCTGTGCTTGAGGATCGTTTCCTCTTCCATTTACGGGATGGTGTTTCCATTACTAATACTAACTGGCATTTGACCTTTCGCTCTCTGCCCCGGGCTCTATTGTATCCATGGCTTCAGTGTACAGTGTGGCCTTTGTGTTTCAAATCAGAAGTCAAGGTTCATAGAAAACATTTGTAGTACTGTGTTCATGTTTTCTGCCCATTGATAGAAAGGACTTGTCGACATGCTTTTTCTGGGTTTCTCTTAGAAACTCATGTTTCAAAGGTTTAGTTCTGGTGGTTGTGGTTGTAATCCAATACTGATTATCTACACAGACGAAGCAGAAGAATGATCTTTCTTGCTCTGAATGTTTTTATGCATCGTTCCCTCTCAACTACAAGTCAAAAGCAAAGTGTTTTCCATTAGCTAGGTCTCATGAAGATTCAGTATGGAGCTAGGTGTGGCGGTGTATACCTGCAACCCTAGCCTGAGGAGGCTGAGGCAGGAGGATGATGAGTTTGAGGTCAGCCTGGGATACACAGCAAAAAGACTCAGTATGAATAAATGACTCATATTGCTTTCTTGGACATCTAATTTTTCTTCTTCCAAAATGTCCTATCCATGGTGTATGCTACCTGAATTCTAGTATGTACCAACTGCTTCTTAGTATCTCTTTTTCTGCCATGCTGGGATGCAGTACAAGAACAGTTGTTACCTGTACAGCATGTGGCATGACTCTTCTTGGGTTGATTTTTTTTTTTTTTATCGGTTAATGGGATGTTTCACGCTCCCATTCTTAATAATGATGGGAAGAAGACCTAGGTAAGATTGGTGCAGGTCCATATTTCCCAAGAGCTTTTTCTTGAAGAAAGAATCCTTGAGAAATGTTATGGTTGACTAATGTTGATAGAGATTATATATAAGTCCTGGAGGATTTGAATCTAGCCTGCAAACAAGGTGTTGGGGTTGGGGAAGGGTTGGGGGAAGTGGGAATCTTCAGAGGCCTCTGAAAGGTGTCTCAAGCCATTAGGGCAGTGCCTGCATAGAAGGGTGTTGTGTAATACAAGTATTTATCCACTCTAAAAATGCGGATATGGTATGGACCATTCTTGCTCCACCCCCCCATTTCACACGATGAGTTAGAAAAACCCAGAGTATCTGAGTTTTTGTTTTTTTTTGTGTGTGTTTTGTTTTTTGTTTTCTCCTTGACATCAAAACATGCATGGTTCAGTGTCTCACAGTGAAATACAAGCAGATCTCTCTGCCTTGCCGTGTGGCTGGTAGAATTCTATTCCAGGTTGCCATTCTTTGGGAACATCAGAGAGCCCGAGGCCCTGGCTGACCCTGGGAATGGCCTTTGTTTTACCTCTGGGAATTGCATTGAGCAAATCAGGTTGCTGAGCCAAGGAGTAAGCCGAGAGGTTAGGTGAGGACTATTTTCCTGGCTGGTGCTGGACAGTTATTGGAAAGAAAATGGCGGTCTCACCTCTGAGCCCGGGAGTGAGAGCACTCTTGGGAGGCCAGCTCTCTTGGTGTGACCTGTGTACAGAGGTCTGTGGAACAGCCTTAGCTCCCGGGTGCAGATGGCGACTGGTGGGACTGGTGGTGGTAAGGATTATTCTCTCTCCTTCCAGCAGGTGGACAAGCTACCAAGGAGAACAGAAGAAAGGATCTATTACAGAATGATGTGAAATTTATTTATTTATTTATTTATTGCTTGATTGCTTGATTGATTCATTGATTGAAGAGAATGAGATCCTGTTTAACTATTGATTGAAATATGCTTTACCTGTATAGTATCTTAAAAAAGGTGTATTTGTAGTATAGGGATATAACCCTTGTCTGTTAACTAGTGCCTATCTGCTGGTATTGTACTGTATCTATTACCAAAATGTCCCATATATTCTTATATAAGAACTAAAATAGAAGAGGTTCCTTGACTTTAGAGAGTTTTGTAATATAGCAGAGAGGTAGTATGCTTGTGTCTGAAGTTGAGAGCATTTGCAAGGTTGTTCACAAGCAGTAGATGGGGAACCCCCTGAGCACTCAAACTGTGTGCTGGGCAATAAAAGAGTCAGGCTAAAGATATGGAATGGGTGGAGACTGACCTGAGCTTTTAACAGGGTAATGAAAAGAAACCTAGATGTTCAGAGAGAGAGGTTAGCACCATTCTAAGCGGGGAAAGACATGAGTGTGATGAGACGGATTTGGAAACAGTCCTCAGCAAGTCACTTATTACTGTCTGCCCAAGCACACTGGGTTGATCAACAGAGACTTTCCATGATCTTGGAAAGTTATGTTGAATTTCATTACTGCTTTAATACCATAGACATGAGGGAAGAGCTGTAGGTTCTTAAGGCCATGCCGTATACTGACCATTGCTCAGGTAGCCCTGGCTAGAATAGACGGGAGTCGTGAGGTCACGTGTGAAGGAGACTGATTGTAGCTGTCTTGTGTTGTTCTTGCAGAATAATGAGGGTTTATGGTAGGATGCTGGGAATGTCTACAAGGCTGGGAAAAATAATGAGCTCAGTTTCTGACCTGTTGTCTTTAAGGTGTCAGGGATCAGAGCTCAGGGGACAAGCTAGTCATTGTAGATAGGATCACAATTCAAGGTGTTAAAACTTGTTCATGTACTTTTGAGGAGCCTGTAGAAGGATAGTTTAGGATGTGTTCAGCGTATGGTGAATACTGAGGGGGAAATGGCGAAAGCCAAATTTCGAACCTTAGGAGCTGCTGCCAGCCAAGGGTGTGTGTGTGTGTGTGTGTGTGTGTATGTGTGTGTGTGTGGTAGGCAGACAAAAAGGGTAGTCAGCAAATGCGACAAAGAGTCTGTACAAGAACACAGAGAACACCCAGGGAAACCATGCGAGGAGAGAATTTCAACAGTGCTAACTGAAGCATAGAGGTCAAGGGGATTGAAGGCTTAGGAACGGCCTATCGTAGTTGTGAAGGGAAAGGCCTTGGGAGACTAAGACACTTGTTCCCAGTGAATTGCCCGTGTAAAAGTCTGTGGGGATTTTCTGGATAGTCTGCATGACCAGGAGATTAATGTTTAATAAATAAATCCCTTCTGTAATTGCTTTATCACATATGACTGGGCATCTAGGTCTTCAGTATCTCAAGGGAAATTGTGAGGTCACCTCTCGAAGGAACCGGGGTTAGATTTCTCATAGTATGCAAATAAATCAGGTGATCTGGTGCAAAATGTGGGAGAGGAGATGAAGTGGCTTATTTGGCTCTGTGGAAAAATCTCTGGGAAAAGCATAAACTTCAGAATGTGTTTGAAAGCCTCCTCTTGACCGGGTTATTTTGCGTATGCTAATGGACAAGATTGATATGGTTCCTGCTACTGCTTTGTGGAATTGTGGAAAATGAAAAGAATCAGGCTAAAGTTTACCAACATAAGTAGCATCAATTTATATGCAGATAGAAGCTCCAAATAAAATTTGATCAGACATGAATCAAACCTCTAAATTTAATGACCTACCATTAATGCCGTGCCCAAAGAACGTAGCCATTTTGTAAGGAACATAAGGCCAGCTGAGTCAGGGGAGGTGAAAGGTTAAACAGCGAGAAGCTCGGATTTTACAGGGAATAATGTGCTTACTTTGTCATGACTCAAGGAGTCATGTATTATATATATAATTTACCTCTTCTTTGACTCATTAATATTCTCAATGATAAAACCTGAAACTGTGACACATACATGACCTAGCAGGAATAATTGGATGACTATTTTTGGTAAGCCCATGTGATTTCACATCTATCACGTTACAGAAGACTAGTTGAGAAGGAATGAAGGCAAAGATAGGATTAAAAATGCTATTTAAATCTCATATTTGGTATGGTCTGATGGTGGTGGTCCACAACCAAGTATGGGTTAATGTCATTGTGAGCACAGCTTCCGTGATCTCACAGGCTTGCTACATGTGCAGCAAAGCACGAGCTGTCTGTTTTATTTCTCTGATGCAATGTCTGATTTTCCATTGCTCTGTAAAAGTTACATTAGACACATAAACTTTAGGCTGTGTTTATATTTGGATTTACATAGGATTTAAAAATTTTTGGTCATCTACTCAAGCTGATACTTAACTAGTTAACTGTTAGATCAAAAGCAGGTTGCTTCTTGAACCGATACTTTGCAAAAGGTCTAAAAATCAACCTTAACATTAGTTAATTTTATTCTATCTCATGATTAAAAAATTTCAAGATGATATGCTTATTATGTAAACTAAAACAATATATACTGAGTTATAAATTGGTTAGGCAGATCAGAGAGAAATAAGAAACCTTGAAAGAGTCAAGAAAGAACACTGATGTAGCAACTATGATCACCAGGTGTGTGTGTGTGTGTGTGTGTGTGTGTATGTGTGTGTGTGTGTGTGTGTGTGTATGTGTGTGTTGTGTGTGTGTGTGATTCTTTTTCCTACTTGATAGACAATGTATAAAACTTAACTAATTTGTAGACAGAATGGCTTAGAAAGTCATTTACTTAGGAGAAGCATAGATGTTACCAATGTAAAACCCAGAATGCAATACAGAGAACTCTGTGTAACCTAACGAGTTGTGTCCTTAACAAAGTCAAGTTCCCTGACATTCACTGATCTGGCTTCTTAAGTCCATAGTCTGCTGGTGTCACATGAAGAAGCCCTTCTGCAAAGTAGATTTAACCGAGGCTCTTCAGGGTCATTTACATGCTTCATTGGGGTAGCCTTTTTTTTTTTTTTTTTTTCTTCCCATCTCAGTGTTTTGGAGTTCCAAGACAGACACTGTGATGCCGATGTTCCCCCGTTCCTCAGTCTGAGAACCGTTATGGAAAGGATTCTCTTGGTAAGCTGCCATTTTACTGGTGGTCAGTAGGACGGGTAAACCTTTAGAACATCACTGTGTGCTGAGGGAATTGTTACACAATCACTTATTACAGCTCGAGATAAAGAGGTTCCAAGGAAAAAGATGAGGCTCCTTATTTACCCAGCGGACTCAAGAGGAACTTAACTTGTAAAAGGTCCCCAGCTGTAGTTTCTGTGACCAACTTTCCTTAAACATTGCATCTTTCTGAAAGAAAGGAAATGGAGCAATCGGAAAGGCCGGTTAAACAGGCAGGGATCCTTCTGGGCAGCTCAGGAAGAAGCTGGTCTCGCTGTTCAGGAAGGGGTTTTTCTTTTCTTTTCTTTTCTTTTCTTTTCTTTTCTTTTCTTTTCTTTTCTTTTCTTTTATTTATTTTTTCTTTAAATCTGATGTTCTGCTGTGGGGCAGATTTCCACTGGCAGGTGTGGGATTCATCTTCGCATTGTATTTCCCCTTGGCATGGGATCCAGGCTATTGGAGATGTTGTTAGACTCATCCTATTAGATCATGGGTTGATGTTAGTTCAGGTTTGGCTGTTGGGCTGTTGTCTTTTTTTTATTTTATTTTTTTGAACTGGTCGAGACCTGGCTCGAGGAAGAATTTATTTATGTCTACAACCATCCCAGAAAGAGAGAAAACATGTTTGATTTTTTTAAATAGGGGTGAGGTGGTTTGTGCTGCTTCTTTTGCAGCGAGCTAGTACGTATTCCTGTTGGAGAGGTTTCCTGAGCTGGTGCTGAATCGAAGCCGGATTGGCTTCATAAGGAAGGCACCTGGAAACTGCTGGGCAGGGCATTGCCTTCAACTGTAGAGAATGCATTCGTCATTGATTTGAGGATTCACACACAGGGGTTGCCCCTTTGCTCAATGGGCGGGCTTGCGGTTTGAACGAAGTTGACTTTCTTCTGCTGGTCAAAGGGGAATAACAAGTTGTACCCGAAATGTTTATAAATATTACATGAAGAGTATATTTAATTAAAAATATAACAGGTTTCCAGATTTTTTTTTTTTTTGTTAAAAAAGGTCTTTTTACCTCTGTCATATGTTCAGTTTCATTCCACTAAGTAAATTATGTTCAATCTACTCCTTATCCGAGACCACTTAACCATCTTTCTATAAATGGAAGCATTTAGGCTTGCCAAAAGAATAAAGCATTTAACATTTCGTTCAGGATGGGTCTAGTCAGTCTGTCCCCACTAGACCGTCCAGCTTTCGGGATCTCCAAAGCCACACAAGTCCAGCCCAAGATACCCGCGCGGCGTGGAATCCAGAACCGCCAGCTGGGTCTCCCGCGTGGGCCTGGGGGAGGCGGTGAGGACAGCGGGGCTGAGCATGCAGCGTCCTCCAGGGCTCCTGGGATGTGGCACCACGGGGGACGCCCGGCGGTGGTGGTTGCAGGTGCAGCAGGTTCTCAGGAGCCCTGACCACAGCACTGTCCGGGGCTTGCTGCAGGTCACACCAGGGAGTGGGGGTGGGGGTCACGACCTTCATCTCACCTCGCCAAGAGATCTTGGAAAGTCTGGTCTTGCTGTGTATGGTTTTGATAATAAAGCATTTCAACTTAGGATAGGAGCTTGGCCAGGCTCTGGCGGGGTCATCCTCGGCAGCTCGCAGGATGCAAGGTTAACTGAACTGGAGGGGACCAGGCTGGGAACATTGCACAAAGCTCAAAGGAGAACCGGGGAAACCTGGGGGTGGGGGGAAGAATAAAGCATTTAGCTGGAATAGATTGGGGGGGGTCATGATTGCAATGATAGCGCTGAGCTCGTTCAAATCCACAGGCTGGAGGAAAAGCGTGGAGGCTTAGAAGACACCCTGTCCTTCTTTACAGTGGGTGAATGCCTTTCTTTTGTTCTCAGGAGCTGGGGTTGACCCTGGAGCTGCAAATCCTAGGTTTGCTCAGTGATCTCTGGATTGGCCTCCTGTTTGCTTTTGGGAAAGGCTGATTCTTCAAAACTATCCTGAGAAATTTCTAGGGGATTTAAGCTGGATATTCCTAAGGGAAGACACAATCCTAAGACTGAGTCATTCCTTCCCATAATTCTCCGAAAATCGATGAAGCCGCGTGCTGGCCCTCCTCTCTTCCCACGCTGAGGAAGCGCCAGCGAGCTCACTTGTTTTGGGTGGACACGTGGTCATCGATCACAGCATCTGCACACCCCCCGTTTCTGTGGTACTGGGTCACTCGGCAGCTGTGTTCAGGTCTTTGATGTCTCCTCCACCTGAACCAAATCTTTTCTATTTGTTTTTGTCTGTTTGTTTCTTTATCTTACTTAAAACCGTAATGTGTTTTTCACTTCCATAGCCTGACTCATATGGAGGGAACCTCATATAAGGTCACTGATGGAGCCTGGAGGTCTCCCTTCCCCTCTATCTCTCCATCCTACTGTAGTTACCTTCTGGGCCTTTCTTGGTGGGCTCACATGCACGCAGAACGATGCTACTCTGAATTTTGCAACTGTAGTAATTAGAAACTGATGTATCTCACACACAAAAGATCGGAATGTTGGTTGTGAGCGATGCCTGGAGGATGGCGATGCTCTGGTCCTTCAGGGTTGTTTTTATTCAGAGTTGTAAGCACCGTCAGTTTGGGGGCTGTTAGTTATGATTACTCACAATCCCTTAAGTTCCAAAAGGCGATCTTGAGAGATTGACGGCTGGACTATTTCTGTTGATTATACGTGGTATCTCTTACATTTCCTTATTTGAAAATTAAAAGTAGTTTTCTTACGTGTGTTTGGAATTTTTCAGGGTTGATAATCAAAAGCAATTCTTCATTTTTTTTTTTTTTTTTACATTGAAAATTGGAAAAAAAAGGAGTGCTCTATCCTTATGGCTCTGCTGTTGGTCAGAGCCCAGTTTCTCTCACTGGCAATCGAAAAGAGTATAGCAAGTATGAAATTCCCCCGCCCGCCCTGCTTTTTCTCATCTGATTTTAAAGTATTACCGGAGGCAAAAATCCCTTAACCATTTACTAAAGATAAAGACAGGTTCTTACAAAGTATAGGTTGTTTGTGGGACTGAGAAGCATTGGAAATAAGTCTTGGCTCCAGTGACTGGCGACAGTTAGAGCCAGTAAGCCCAAGTGGCTCGGCTTAGTTGTACTCAGTGGCAAAAGACATTCTGAGGTTTCCCATGTATTGGGAGGGGGCCCAAGACAAAGAAGGCCTTGTAAAATCCAGCCAGAGGCTTGGCTGTGGGACAGAGTCCTTGAAGAATCTACATTAACTGTGCCCTGCCCAGGGGCCGGCTGGCACCGCTCTGGTGTTGGCAGCCATTGTCATCAGGGAAGGACCTCGCTTCTCCTGGAGTGCACTCCTAGCTTTGCTGCTTACCGGCTACATTATCTTCCTAGAACACAGAGCTGCTCATGTAGTTTCATGTGTCCTCTCTGGGAAAGGGCACATCGCACACACGCATTCGTTGCTGAGACTGTCTGTCTGCCCCTTGCTTTCTAGCATGTGGTTGTTCTTGTAGAAGATTACCACTTATCCTCACATTGGTATTTCTCGTTAGATTTATATACACACACACAAATGTGCACATGTCAACATACTTTGGCAAAGGCAATAATGTTTGGACTGTTACAAGGATATAAAGAATATGTACATATAAATATATAAGTATACCATTGACAAACAGAAGACCTTGGCCCAAGTCCTACCTCTCCCGCTCCTTGATGCTATGACATGCCTAAGACTCTTCTTCCATTTCCATTCTCTGTCCTGGTGTCATATGAGGCCACACATTACAGAGTGTGAACAACCTTATAAATGTTAGGTATTGTCACTGTTTGAAATGTACTTTCCCCCCTCCCCCCAGATAGTAAAATTTTGATGCAATGCACGAGCTGACTTAGTCCAAGAGAACACGTTTCCAACCTAATATGTGTAACTTTGGCCATCAGCAGTGTTCTTTGTGTAAGATCTACGGCTAAGTAATGGACCCCACAAGTGCTAATTTGATCTGTGGGATCCCAAAATGGCCAGGGGTGGAGAAAGGAGGTGTCAGGAAGCAGAAATCAAAGAAAATCCACTATGTACATCTCGGTTTGAGGTTGCGTTTGGAAGGAGTGAGTTTGGCTCTTCCTAATGTTTTCTGATTTGTAATAATGCATGAAAACTTGCATTTAGCAACTTGTCAGTAACAGTCTTGCATTGGCAAATGAACAAATAGGTTCAGATGCAGATTACACACTTTTTGGAATAAATTATGTGGCTTTTTGGGGGAAAGGTGGAAACAGTGCGAGGGAAGAGAATGAGCATTTCCTAAGAGAGTTTGATACCTTAGAAAATGTTTGTTCTCGGTTGGATGTTGGGGCCATCTTCAGCCGACAGTGTCTATGGAAGCAGCCCAGGCTCCCCGGTCAGCGAGCCTCCCGTTCCCTGCTTTGTGTAGAGTGGACTCGCTTATGAGTTGATGCCCAGTTTTCAACCAGCCAGCAGCACAAGTCGGTGGCTGGTTTCATCTCAGTCTTTGGCTTAGCTTCGTGTTTCCTCCTTCTTTACCTTGGAAATCCCTTTACCTTTTAAAAAGTCCTCTGGCATTCAACAAGAGAGAAATAGTTGCCTGTTTTACTATGTGTATTCTTACAACAGGTTTTTTGAAGTAAGACATCTGATGCTTCTAGCTATCCATCCATCAAGTGAACATCATTCTTTTTTTTTTTTTTCTTTTGATGAGTTGTTGAGTTGGCTGATGTAAAAGATTCTTTTTGTTTTGCTACCCACAGGGCAAAGTGTGGCAGAAGGACGTATGACTGCAGGCAGCTGGCTTTGACTAGCCTCCCTGTTGTCTAGGAAATCAGGGACTGGAAGACAGGTGCTGAGCAAATGAGTAGCACTTAGCCCGGCGTCTGACACGGTCCTGATTTTGCTTTCTCTGTTTGGTCCTTAGTCCTTATGTTGTATTGACGATGGCAACGCTCAGCAAGATGCTGCTTTATTTCAGCTTTAAGAGAGAATGATGCTGATGGTGATAGCAGAGTGTAGTGGATGGACGTAGAAAAGAATTGGGGCTGTGTTTGGGGCTTGGAAATAATAATGAGCTTTTTAGTCTACAACAGAAATATTAAAAAGTTGAAAAATGTTATTGTGTGTGTGTGTGTGTGTGTGTGTGTGTGTGTGCGTGCACATGCCATGGAAAACCTGTGAAGGTCAGATAACAACTTGCAGGACCCGGTTCTGTCCTTCCGCCATGTGAGTCCCCGGGGTTGAATTCAGGTTGCTAAAGCAAAGCGCTTTTACCCACGGAGCCGCCTGTCCTATTGTCCTGAAAAATATTTACTTGGAAACTTTGGAAACAACCAGCTTATATTGACAAAGCATGTTGTAGTCTTAGGAGGATGATGATGACAATTCCTAGCCCTTAATCTTCGCCCAACCCGGAGAAACCCTTCAGAGTCTCGGCCTGTTTTCTTGTTCGGAAGGATACGTCTGTATTCTTTCCCGATGTTTCTTCCAGTCCTAAAATTTGGTGACTGTGGTTTTCCTGCTTGGTTATGACGGTGTTATCTGCGTTCTATCACACGTGGAGGAAACAGATGCTCCTTATTAGTGAAAATGACCTTTAAATATACAAGGCAGTGGACTTAATTGCAAAGGGAATTCAGGGAACTGAGTCTGTGAGCCTTGAATGTAGTGGGTTGCCTTTTAAGTGCACTTCCTATTGTGAGCTGAGCCATTTGTCCTCTGGACCAGCTGATTGTCCCCACGCCCCTCCCTGCCCCTGTCCCCTCTTGCACTCTGAGGCTCTGGAAAGCATATGCAGCCTTGAATATAGTATAGTTATTGGGCCTAAATGTCCCTGCAGACATTTAGGTCGTGCTAAGCAGGTGGCTGGCGTGAGGGTGTGATATCCGGGGCCCACTGAGGAGAGGGAGCAAGTGTGTACACTGGTTACAGCGGTTATCAGGGTTTCCTTCTGCATCAGGATAGGCAGGTGGGGCCTCATCTATTAGGCCACACAAATTTCGGTGGTGACCTTGCAAGGTGACTGTTTCTCTGTCAATGTATATAACTCGTCGATGACACTAATAATATTGGAACTCAGAAACCGTATAGGCAAAGAAGATGATGCTGTGTTAGGCCCAAATAAGGGTATTTGAAATGTACAAACTTAGATTCCGTTCAAGCGCAGATTTTTGGAAAATGGATTTTAGACAGATTGTTTCTTCAAGCTCTATCACGTTTCCCGAAACTTTGCCAGTCTTTGTAGTAATCATTTTTTGATGTTTGCAATACATCATATAATAAATGGTGCTTACCATCTGTCATAAAAAGGAAGAATAAAACCAAGACTAGGTCATCCTTTTTTTAGTCTCTGCAGTAATTTTCACCAGACTTGCCTCTGCTTTTCCCTTTCCTGTGAGTTTTGTGGTGGTCTGTAGTCATATAGCCCGTGCAGGACACGGACACTACAGTAGGAGTCCGGGGTTTCAGCAGGAGGGAGGGTGCAGGAATGGAATAGCTGGGGGAGGTCAGTTATTCATGTCCTGTTTCTCTTGAGTGAGGAGAAGCTATTTGGTTGTTAACAGAAGCTGTGGTCCAAATGGCACTTGCACAGTTATAAGGTTCGTGTCTCAGGAATACAGCATACCCACTAGAGTCTTACACGCATCCTTGTCTCTGTGTTAGAATGTTTGCAGATTGCTTTTCTTAAGGGCATTTTTATGTCTTCTGGCCTGTATTCCATGGACCACTGTGTGGAAAACAGTATGCCTGAATAAAATGTAATTTGATGATCAGCCCGTATTCTTAGTTATTATAATATTTTAATTTTAGTGTGTGTGTGTGTGTGTGTATGTGTGTGTGTGTGTGTGTGTGTGTGTGTGTGTGTGTGTGCTTACATTTGCTTGTAGAGGTCAGAGGACAGCTTTTGGGGATTCAGTCCTCTCTGCCTTGGGTTCTAGAGATTAAACTCAGGTCATCAGGCTGGAGAGCAAACACCTTTATCCTCTGAACCATCTGACTGGCTCCCATGTCACGTGTGTTATTAATGGGAAAAAGATTAAAGCAGAAAGCCGTAGTTTCGCATTGTAAGCCAGGATCAAAAGCATAGCTCTGGGTGTCATTTTGAAGTCTCACTGGTCTTTGTCAACCGAATCACAGCTAGAGCGTCTGAGATGTTTAGTCTCCATTTCCTCCCTTCCTCTTTCCCTTTCTTTCTTTTGCATATTTAGTGTCTATCAGGAAAACTGTATCAACATGTTCCTGCATTGCAAGTGCCCCAGAGTTCTAGAGGACTCCAGATTCAGTTCCAGCAACATCATTTAAGTACCTGTTAGGTTCTTGGGTCTGTGCTAGGTCCATTTCTCTATTGTCTAATTCAACCTCGTGGCAAGGGTACTGGAAATCTGTTCCTATCCCATTCCATCAATGACCAGACTTAGCCTTGATTCATAGAGCTAGTTTTTGACTGTGGGATGGCAACCCCATCCCTCTTTGATGCCCTGTCTTTCTACTGGAGGTGGACTCTACAAATTCCTTCTCCCCACTGTTGGGCATTTCTTCTGAGGTTCCTCTTTTTGAGTCCTGATAATCTCTCACCTCCCAGGTCTCTGGTGCATTCTAGCAGGAGCCCCCCCTCCCCTGTCATCCCCCCAGGTTGCATGTTTCCATTTATTCTGCTGGCTCTTAGGGTTTTCTCCTGGTCCTCCTCCCAATACCTGATCATGCTCCCAGTTTCCTCACCCCTCCCCTCCCCCACTCAGGCCCCTCCCCATGATTGCTCTCTTCTCCCTCCCAAGCAGGATTGAAGCGTCCTTACTTGGGCCCTTAGGCTTGTTAACCTTCTTGAGTTCTGTGGGTTATTTCCTAGGTATTCTGTGCTTTATTTATTTATTTATTTATTTATTTATTTAGCTAGTATCCACTTATTAGTGAGTATATACCATGCATGTATTTTAGGTCTGATTTACCTCACTCAGGATGATACTGTCTACTTCCATCCATTTGCCTACAAAACTCATGATGTCCTTGCTCTTAATAGCTGAGTAGTATCCCATTGTGTAAATGAACCACATTTTCTGCATCCATTCTTCCGTTGTGGGACATCTGGGGTTGTTTCCAGCTTCTGGCTATCATGGATAAGGCCACTATGAACATAGTGGAGCATGTGCCCCTGTGGTATGGTGTGAACCACATTGGGTATATTATATTTTTCTAGATATTAGACCTGTATCAGTAATGCTGATACTCATTGTTATCTGCAAAAACTGATTTTTTTTCCCTGTACGGCAGTGACATCAAGGGTGGTCCTTCTTATAGGTGGCATGTTGTTTACCACGGTCCACTTTTGGTCCTGGTTAATGCCACAAAAAGCTTCAGGGCACCTCCTTTAACTTTTGAAATGACCTCCAGATCCTGATTTCCTTTCCTCCTTTATTAATAGTTAACAAGCTATTTAATAGGCAAGAAGGAAAGGCAAGCAGGCCTGAAGACTTGAGAAAATGGCATGTGAATTAGTTGTAAACCATTTCAGTAAACATTAAATGAGTAGCAATTACTTAATGCGATTGCTTACATTTCCTTAAAGCATTTAAGAGAAAAATGTGTGCTTGATTCCATTTTAATTGTGAGAAACTCATTAGAGAAACTTTGCTCCAGGGGTTTCCAATCTAGTTTAGTTTGTGACTTCACCCACAAACTGATTTTTTTTTTTTTTTTTTTGGTGTGAAAATATTGACTCTTGGCCATCCTTCCTTTGAGGGTCAGAAACTTGAAAATCTGTATCTTTCTTTATTTCTAGAAAATCAGATCATTTGAGCCTGGCTAGGTAACACTACTGGGGTGGCTGTTGGGACAATCGCTTGCTTTAGAAGTTGCCTTCGGTATCTGGAAGATGTACTTACAGGTACTTCAGTCTGTCACTGAGAGTGAGTGGCCCTGAACGTAGACTGAGAGTCACTGAGGACATGGGCTTTGGGTTGCCTTTCCAGGCCGTGCCTAGGAGCAGCACTGCCCTTGATTAGGATGTAGCAGGAAATGCTAGCTTTAGATTTGCCTCAAGTTAGCTTCATCTGCTTGGGTAGGTGACGTGTATCTGTGGAAGCCGTCTTTGATCAGATGTTGTCTGATACGTGGCTGACAGAGTTGTGAAAGAATGCTAAGGTTTGGAAGCAAGACAGCAGAGGGGAGAGGACCACAGAGCAGCAGAGAAAACAAGGATGCAGAGATACAAGGGGTGGTCGCTGTGAGGAGGCGTGTGCCAGGCCTCACCTCAGTGTGAGGAGGCATGTGCCAGGCCTCACCTCAGTGTGAGGAGGTGTGTGCCGGGCCTCACCTCAGCTCTACAGGTGCATGCACTGTGGAAAGTACCTGAGTGTCTTCTCCTGCGTGCCATGGCAAGTGTGGCCCCGTCCTACACAAATTTCTAAAACATAGTTTTCTAAGATTTAATTAATGTTTTCACCGGGTGTACAAAACAATAGGGTTTTCATTATGCTCTGTTCATACAGATGTGTCTGTCAGTATACTTAGTTCATATCCTCTATCACCTTCCTGTGGGCATCCTTTCTACCTGTCTGTGCTCTTTCCTCCTCCTAGGCACCAGCTGTCTTTCATGTAATATATTTCTATATCGTCTGTCTATCATCTATCTACTATCTATCTATATCTATCTATCTATCTATCTATCTATCTATCTATCTATCTATCTATCTATCTATTATCTGTCTATCATCTATTTATCTATCATCTATCTATGTATCTATTATATCTATATCTATCTATCTATCTCATCTATTTATCTATCTGTATAGATCAGCTAGATAAAAACATGTAATAATTTTTTCCCTCTGCTCATAACCCTCAGTACTTCCCTATTGATAGTACAGGATACATTCTAAATGCCTTGGCAAAGTATACAGGCTGTTCACGACTTATCCCTGAAGATGTCCATAAACTTTCTTTTTTCGTCCTCTGTGCTCCAGCATACTGAAGCCTACGCACGTACCTTCACAAGTGCTTTGAGTAAAATAACCTCAGCAATATTATTCTGCTATGGGACAGTGCAGAAGGGACCAGCACATAAAGCATGTTTAGTACATATTTATTAGATGGATAAATAAATTAAAACACAATCATAATTAGATTTGGACATGTGGGCTTTTCCTTTTTGTAACATAAAGCCCTTGATCCAGAACACATTAAAGGATGTGCACATTTTTTTTTGCACATGTCACACATTCATTACAAATATGTGAATCAACCTACTAGGCCCAGAGTCATCTCTTATTCATCCATGGAACTGAAGGACATTGGATAAGCCAAACATATTAAATAATAATATGTTTGATTTTCTTGGAATTTATAAAATTATCAAGCCAAACAATGACTATCTTGAGAGACTGGAAATTTGGCTAACTTTTGTAGGTTCCTCCCTTTCCCACAGAATTCTTTGTTTTTTTCCTCTTTTCCGTGACCATTAGTATCAAATCTAAGACCCAGACAAATACCATTGACTTAAACAGAGTTGACTTATCCAAGATTCCCCTCCTAATAATTCAAACCTCACCTAGGTTGAGAAAGCAGTGCACTATTTTGATATGGAAAAGTATTTGGTTTGAGCATGTTTCCAAGCAAAGCAGAGACATAGAAAGGAGATATTGAATAATCATTACCCCGACCCTGACAAGGAACGGAAAGGAACACATGGGAGTGAGTCACAGGAACCTGGGCTGAACTGCAGTCATTTTGAATTCATGGTTCGGACACCGAGCTTGACTTTCTCCAGTGGAGGTGGAAGCTGGCCTTGGCAGGCGTGGTTCCTGGAGCTCCTGGGGTGGGACACTTGACAGATTAACCTGGAGTATGCTTTTCAGGAGGATATTTACAGGTTTACAATAAAGTAAACGCAGAACTATTTGTTTTAATTGAAAAAATCCACGAGAGGCTTTCAAGTTTACAGTCAGAGAACAGAGATATATAGAGATTATTTCGAGGTTAGCTGAATGCTTGAGTTATCTGAATACGCATTGTTGTTTGGACCCTGCCAGGTTCAGTGACTGTGGCACAGATATTTTCAACTGAAAGTGCTCATTGGACGAGGGAACCCTCTGATACCCTAGCTTTCAGACTTCATCATTGAACCAGACAGTGGTGGTTTGCCCATTTCTGAGCATGAGGGATAATTGAGGGACCAATTAGGACCCAGAGCTGCAGAGAAAGATGCCTTAAAGGACAGCTTAAGCCAGGATGTGCTGTATTTACCAGTTGGAGGTGACATTCTGTGAGTAATTTGAAACCATTTAAAAAACAAAAGTTATGGCCGTGAAGTTTTGAAGCACTGGGAAAGCATGAATCAACAGCAGAGCAGAGTCTGTTTCTCAGTAGGAGCTGCTTTCAGCTGAACTGTGGCAGCAAAATCAACGTTTGCAGATGTTTTGACAGAATGTCATCCGAGGGCTTCAATTTATTAGCTCACTGCCTTACTTTTGAGACGGAGCGGCAGCATTTGAAGCCGACGAGAAAAATCCTCCCTCCAAACCTTCTGGACCTTGGCAAGTAACTCCATTTGCAGGCGCATGTAATGTAGAAGTACAAGTGTTTCCAAGAGGAATGGAATATGTTGCTGAGAGATGTGCTTCCAACCATCTGCTGGATGTGGCTTTACCATGGTGGAGATTAAGGATATGGGTTCATATGGCAGAATGGTTAGCTCAAAGCCATGGCGGCAACGGGCATTTTCAAACGCAGGCCTTTCATCCTTCTGAAGTTCTTCGGATGACACTGTAAAACAAGGCGTTACTTAGAGTGAACCTATAATCGCCCCTTTCAGGCCTCCAGGGGCTGGGTTATATGCATGCGACTCTCTTCCGGCTCAGCTGATCTCTCTGAAGGGTAGCTTAGCACGTGTGTAACCAACCCTACAAGTTTAGCGTACGATCTGGATTCCCTGTGGTGTCTTTTAGGTATCCTTTGGAAGTTGATTGATTCGTCTGGAGAAAAATTCCTTTACAAGTCAATGCCATCATTTTCTGCCCAGCTCTTGTGTGTGTGTGTGTGTGTGTGTGTGTGTGTGTGTGTGTATGTGGTGTATAGGTATGTGCATCCATGTGTGGGTGGTATGTATGTGTATGCATGTGTATTTCTATGCATTTCATCCAATGGTTAAACAGATTCTTAACCTTCAAAGTTGAACCTGGCTAGTTTATGGACTTAGTTATTTGAAGTCCAGAATGAATTTAGATAGCTCCTCAGGCTATTTAAAATCAGAGGAATGTCAGCTAAGAACACCAGAATGGCTGGCTTGTTGAAAAGTTAAGGAGTTACGACTCAATTCCAGACAGTGAGGACAAAGCTTAATATGCACGAGAAGGCAATTGCAGTATGTCCTTGGGTAAGTTAAGGAGAAAAAAAAGTGTAATTAAGATTTCTAACACTTCTCAGTTTTGAAGAGTTCAAGCTAATGGCCAGGTTGGCTTTGAAGACATTGAGCAAGGGCTTTGGAAGGGTTTTCTGTGTTCATAAACTCATTAGGAATAGAAACAAAGGGAGACAGCCCTTAACAGGGAGAGCTTCACGCCCCACAGACCTCCATCCCAGCGCCTCTGCCTGGGCCTCAATGTAAAGTCTCTTCTAGGTAGGTATGTGACTGATGTGACCTGTGTGACCTTGGATACACAAGGATACAGAGAGCACGTGTCTGGGAGTCTCTGGAGGATTAATGGAGACACGTTCACAGGTGTGTGTGTTATTTACTAGTACATATTTTTGTTAAGTGCTATTTCTTAACTGAGTACCCCATCCAATACAGATATCACAGTTTGAACTGGTTGACCAGAAAAAAAAAATCAGCTGAAGCTTCTCTGCGGTGAGCCTACGTTAGCAACTGTCTTTTGACGAGGTTTCTGGACAGCGGCAAACTGACACAAGTCTCAAAATCTGTGAGAGTGGAGAATAGAAGCATAACATTTTTATAACAAAGATACTTCGGTGGGCCTGTAGCTCAGTCTACCCCGCCTAAGAAAGAGCATTCATCAAGTTATTGCTCTCAATGTCTTAGATTTAGAATAGAGAGAAACTTATTCCTGAAATGAGCTTAGGGTTGGACGAGTGAATACTTTTTATTTATTTATTTTATTTATTTTATGATTTAGTTCAGAACATACTAATCTCATTGGTAAGTTAAATAGCCCATGATTAGATAGGAAAGATGGATAATTGTGAGGTCTACCTAACGAGTCCTCCCGTCTCCCCACATAATAGTGTAGATTCAGTTCACTCAGTTCTGTGTGCGGCTCAGTTATTCTCATCATGTGCTTCCTGTATCTATGAGACATGGTGTGCTTCATTCCTCCAGCGGTCCCTTTTATGCTCTCAGTGCTGAATTTGGTTGGGCGTGTGCCAATAACTCTTTAGTAAGGTCACTTTAACTGGGGTTGATTTTTGTTGGCCACAACTGATGAGAAAGTCAATGAAAAAATGTTTTCATTTTGCAACTTCTTGTAGTGTTGGGTATCTAAGTACTGCTACTTTGTGTGCTCACTGGTCTACCTTTGAATACATAACCAGGTGAATATATAATAAGGTTCATTAACAATTACTTCCTCCTTTCCACCCAAGCCAAGTGATGCTCAGATAACATTCTGGTTTTGTATGGAAAAATCAGTTGGTAATACTTCTCAAAGGAGAGATCCAAACTACGGGATGAATAGTGCACCAGTAGACCATTTGATGAAATAGCACTCTTGTCATTCTGAGTAGACGTTTATTGAGTCAGAAGTGCAAATTCCATAATTTCTTCACTCTTCCTGTTATTAATGATAAAATGATGTAGAAATTGAGTCAGAGGGAAAAGAGATGATTCAGGCATACTTGTAGGCAGGCTCTGTTGGATTCAGGTCTTAGATGGCAGATTCCATCCCTCTCTCTGGAGTTACTTTTAACTCATAGTTGTCTTGTCTCTGACATAATGGCGTTATACCATCACACGACAGGAAGTTATATGCAGAACTTCTTGAGATCACATAGTTGAGATTACAGTCTTTCCAGCTGATCAAGGATCCCATCCCAGAGCTGTGAGAAAGATGTGCATCAAACACCCTTTGGAACCTTTGGGGGAGTTTCACCACACTATTAGTGAGGATTGATCATTGTTAGCTTATTTTGGTGAAGCAACCACTCCCCTCTCCATCCTATATCATGGGAGTGGCACTTCTAAGTTCATTTTCATATTAATGGACATGTCAAGCATAGTTCTATATATTTACCTTAATATTAAAAATTTTGCCTTACCACATTCATCAGGACTGAGCACCATTCACTGCCTTGGTAGAGGTCCTGGGCTGTTTATTCTATATATTATAGAATATTATTATTTACAATGAATAATTTATAACTTTGCAATTTAGTCTTTTTTCAGTAGCTCTTCCCTATTTCCTCATAAAAGGACCAATTTCAGATGACTGTCTAATTCTTACTTTATAAAGTTCATAAGGCTTCTTAACAGCATAATTCTTAGAAAGACAACTCCAAGCTTATTCAGATCATGAAGAACATCATAAATATATTTATGACAAATACATTTCTAAATAAAACCGATACTTGATGGATCTTAAGAGGGGATTGTTGTAGACAAAAAGCAAACTCTTAAGTTCGCTGACTGACATTTAACTAATTGGATGTCCTTCACCCAATTAAAGAGTAGCCATGCCTACCATATTACCATAAGCTTCTGAAGTCACTACATACTTTCTCGGCAGGTTCCTTCTGAACAGGAAACTGTTAATAGGCAGTGTCTTTTGAAGTGTCATCCTTTCGTTCACCCGAATGAACTGAAGCTACCTTCAGATGACTCGAAACGATTCACACAGGGTTTAAATGTAAGAAAATGTAAGAAAACCATTGCTTATGAAATTGTAGTAAAGATATATTGTGTGGAAAGGAATGGTTTTTGACTTTTGTTACATTACTCTTACACGTGTTGCATGTAGTAGACTTTAATATGGATTTGAAATCCCTAGCCCAGTCCATACACTCATGCTAATGTGTTTTCCATCTACTTTATACAGTTTAATGATATGGATAATTTGGAATGACGCTTATTTCTATAATGAATTACAATTCTCCACCCTAAAAATACTGCAAAAAATAGCCTATCCTGCTTAATTATCTATGAAAAATGAACCTAGCAAGTCTCTATTGAATCTTTGAGAAGGTACTTAATGAAATAGCATGAGAACTTATGTTAGACTCTTGTCTTCTCTTTCTTCATTGGTTAGGTTTTGTAAAAGGTCTCCAGATTTGGCTTAGTTTTGATGTCATTGCCGATAAGAAAACATTGTATTTGTTGGCATCACGAATCTTCTGGGTAAATAAAGCAGGTATCTTAATGTGTTTTGTGTGAAGATTGAATACAATGCCACAGGCTGGCTCCTTTATAATGGCCAGAGATTTATTAGCTCATGGTTGTGGGGTGATAAGGTGCCCATATCTGCTGCTGTTTTTCTTGACGGTGGAATGGGTCATGTGGCGGGGCGTAAAAGAAAGCAAGGCATCGGGTTTTTGCTCTAACAGTATTGGTGCATTCTGGATGGCAGAGCTCCTAGGGCTTTGACATTGTCTAAGGGTCCTATCTTCCAATATCAGTTCAGCGACACTTAAATTTAGCATGAGTTTTGGAGGGGGCAGACATTCCAACTGTGGTATGAAGCAAATGAAGATTCGACCGTCTGAGAAGAACGAAACTCTAGATGGGAAGTGGGAAGTGCTGGAGAACCTGTTGTGTTTTTTTCCCTTCTTTGCTGAGAATATAATTAACTTCACAGAAGTGGAGAATCACTGTCACTAATTTTGGACCCTTGACTCAGAATAGAAATAGAGCAGACAAGAAGAAAAGTTTATTGTAGAATCTTGTTGACATTTCTCTTATTACAACCAGAGTTCTATCAAAATCTGTAGAGTAGTATATCTGTGAAGAATTTACTTCTTTTAAAAGAAAGAACAGTCTTGAACATAATTTTTTTGTTCTCATATCTATTGTTCCTTTTAAATAAATTGTTTATGTTTTAAAATATTCATTTAATTTTTATTTTATATGTGCATGTGTGTGTGTGTGCATGTATGTGTGCATTTGTGTGAGCACATGCATGCCTGAATGTGTGCTTTTTGCCTGCACATTTGTAGAAGTCAGAGGACAACTATTGGGAATCACTTCTCACCTTCCACTATGTAGTTTTGGGCGACCAAATTCTGGTTTCCAGGCTTGGTGGCAGGTTTCCTTACCCACTGAACCACCTTGCTGACACTTAAATAGATTGTCTTGAACTACATTTCTCAATGCTGCTATCCAGGAAAGATGGGTAAGATTTTTTGGCAACAAGGGTAAGAAGACAGAAGTCTATTCCTTTCTGTGCTCACACATTTTCAAAGAGAGGCTACAGGAAGGAGGATGTATTCTTCGTACCCACATACAAAAATGCATCTAATGGTAGCAATAGCAGTGTGGTTGTGACACTATTATTGGAGCTGCAAATTTAGACACTTGGTATAGAAAATAGTTGCACTTGAGTGAGTCTGTAGAGCTTATTTTGGGAATCTTGAATATTTCCTAATGTTGATGAGAATCGAGTCTGACTTTAGAAACCCCGGGGTATAAATTGTGCTGATAATTGGTCTGAGTTGAACCTGGGGAAAGTGCTGATGTAATCACTCTTAAACAGAGTGATTCATCATCTAAACCTTAGCATGGACAGTTCTGGCAGAGCAAAAAGAAGCGAACCGTTGAAGGAAGGAATTAAAGGAAAATCTCCACAGTGGCTGAGACACGTGAAAGGGACTTTGGATCCTTCAGGAGAGGTTTGATGAGTAGCCATATTCCCAACTATTTGAGTCACCAAATGGCTCCTGATCTGTCCACTTCTATGCCAGGTGCATGAGGCCTTCCATCCCAAGCCTGTGTGCCCATGCCTTTATGTGGCTGCTCCATCCCCCCATCCTTCAGAACCATGGCCAGTCTTGTGTGTTTCAGCTCCCTGTTCCGGTCCCTAGATAGCAGTAAAGGCAAGTACAGTGGGGATGTGTTTGTGTTGGCTGTTGCGGAGCGTAATTGAGTTATGTATTCTCAACTACTTTAGAGGAGAGTCTGGTACTAATTTGACGTGAATGTTTTCAATCTAGCAATTTAAAAACCAATTGGTTTGTTTTCTGAATAAACACAACATAAATGTTAATTTTTAGAAGAGTTAGAACTTAAACATGAAAACCAAGGCAAGTAGGAAACATCAATAATTTTACATTGTAGAGGTGATAATTGTTAGCATGTAATGTACACCCACTGGGTACTTTTATTTTTTTCTACATACATTATGAATTAGTCAGTCCTGTAAGAACACAGCACCCAATTATAACTGGGGTCAACAAACAACAGTAATGAATTTATTGGTTCTTGAAAGGAAGAGTCTGGATATAGCTGGACCTTTGGGAGAAAGTAATTTGATCCGAGTAAAAGGCTAGAGGAAGTTACAGAAAACAGCCACATGGAATAACCAACCACCCAGGCATAAGGACTCAGTACTTCAGAATTTTAATCAGGCAGATAAGTCCCAGGCTTGGTGCTTAAATATAGATAAGTGGGAGTGCTTGTAAGAATTCCTTTTTTTTAAAACAAGAATTTACCTGTCATATGACAAGTGTCAAAAGATAACCTAGGACTGCAGGAGGCCACATTCTGAGCTCTGTACTGGCCCATTAAGTTCTGGTTGTCTGTCATGTCCATTTAGGCTCTCTGGTCCTGAATTTGTTCCCATTTCCTGGTTGCTTATTTCTGCAATATTTCAACCTTGGGAACATTAGGACTTGACACCTTGGCAGGCTATTAAGAATGGCATCCCTGAATGCATAGCTACTCTCTGAAATGTGGTATCCCTATCAAAGGATATTTGCAAATGGAGAGCATTCATTGGGCCTCTTTTGGGAGTCCAAAGGATGAGTATGTGTGAAACATCCCTTGGGGACCCAGAAAATACTTGGGAGATGGATTTTTCATTGGCTGTGATATATACCTGTGGCCAGAGTCAGTTTCTTTTGAGAAGATTCTTTGATAGGGTTCTGAACCCCACATTTTTAGGGCTGTTGATGATCTCTAGATAAATAATAAGGTCACGGGATACAAACAATAATTGTTGTAAATGACAGCTTTCTGCAAGTGGGAGTTTATTAATACAGAGTTATCCACATATGTTTAAAATGATCTATTTTTTACAAAAGCTACTGGTTTATTGGGTAATTAGAAAAAATAACCATCTAAACTACCTTTCTAGAGCTTGCTCATATATAAATATAGTAAGTATTTTTTAGATTGGCCGAGGTACAGTAGGTTAATGATTGGATTACCCTAAAACTTGGAATCCATAAAATATTGCTCGATTCTAGTTTATGGATTGCATAGTAACTGACGTCAGTTATGACTTCATCAAAGTGTTGGCTTTAGGAAGCTGCCTCTGCCTGGATTCTGTTTGATGTTTGATTTACTCTCAAGCATCTTTTTCTTGGAGGGATTCAAGCTGACTGTCCTTTACAGCGTTTAATGCTATCTAGTCTCTCAGCAGAAAGTGAAGATGTATTTATTCCCTTACAGTTTCAGCAAAAGGCTGACCCCAGCTTGCTCCGGCTGACTTGTAGTAGATTAAACAGCTACTCCAGAACAATGACTATGCCTGGAGTTTTGATATATTTACCAGACAGACCTGGGTCCTAAAAAAGTGTGCCCAAACCAATGCAAGAACTTATAAGGACAAATAAGATTTCTTTTTCCCAAAGGAAATTGGATTATGATTTTCAGGAAAGAAGTTAAAGGTGTTGAGTTGCAGGACTAATAGCTACTGGCATGGGTGTGTCTTAACCATTTGTAGATTTATAAACCTTTATTGATTTAATTATTTCTTATTAATGTGATAATGGAATTTAATTAATCTATATACATCTATCACATATCAACTATCTATCACAGATCTCCATCTAGATGTACTTTCAGAGTTTTATAAATAATTGTTTGGTGGTTAAACAGGTCCTGGGAGCTTTAAAAACAACGATAGCTACATTTAAATTTTATTCCCAGAACAAAAATGAATACTTAGCCGTAAAACTCAGAAGGCTGAAGGGAGGATTATCAGTTAAAGTCCACTTAGGCACATAGGGAGATCCTGTCTCAAAACAAAGAAACCACCTAACAACAAAAATGAATCTTAAAATTAATGTTAAGTGTGTAAACCAGTGGGTAATAGCACATTGATTACTTGAATTCTTATTTATTTCCCTTCATCCTGTGGTTTAAATCTGGCTGCACCATATTATTGACTTTGCTCAAGAGAAGGAGTAAACTCCAGAAGTCCTCATTTTACCCGCAGAGGGAATTTGCATGGAGTCTTGCTCATTATGGCCATTATTTCTATTAGAAACAGTATTTTTTATTTTGGTAGCCCTCAGGGTGGCCACAGTGGGGTGCTTCCCAGTCTGAGAATAAAGGGCACATTCACAAATTGCTTTTGGTGGATAATGAACCAAATGTTCAATTAACTCACTTTAGGACTAGTTCATATGCCAGGGTGATTTCTGCCTCTCCTGAAATCTAATCCGCTCCTGTCTGGGCTGCTGACAAGGCACCCTGACCATGTTTTTCCTATGATTAGTCTCATTTGAAAACCATCCGTGTAGTGGCGAAGAAGTGAGCTTGGCACAGCATGGGTGGGAGCAGGGGTTCATGTTAGCGATGCCTGTGATCTCAAAGAAGACCTTCCTCGTCTTAAAACTGTTTTCTTGTGTTTGATATAGGTGAGCAAGTTAAAACGTAACCCCTGGCACAGTGTAACTGGTACATAGGCACATAATGGCATAATGGAACTGCTGAAAGATTTTAGTTATCATTGTCTGTTAAAATTGTTTTTTATGTATATGAATATTTTTTCTGCAGTGTATATACATACCACACCTGTGCCTGAGAGCTAGGGAGGCCAGAAGAGGATATTGGGACTTCTGGGACTAGAATTACATTCAGTGGTGAGCTACTATTTGGGTGCTGGGAGCTGAATCCATGCCCTCTGCAAGAGCAGCCACTGCTCCTAACCACCCAGCCGTCTCTCCAGCCTCACCTGCTACATTTCTACTGATAGGATTTTCTTTGTTGTGTATTATCTTCTCATCTGTGAATTCCCAAGAACAGGGACTTTATTACAAAATACTTTATAATAGTTTAAGAGGTTTATAGCATATGGCATATTTTATTTAGAAGATAAGAGTTATGGTTATCCCTTCATAGCCACAGATTCTCTGAGAGGATTTAACCTCCATGTATTGAAATGACAATGCCTGTGATAGTTGTATCTGATTAAACATCTACAGACCTTTTTCCTATTCCCCGAACAACACAGGGTAACAACTGTTTGCATGGAGTTTTCTTTGTATTAGTTGTTGCAGGTAAGGAAAGCCCTGGAGTGGGGGAATATGTGCAGTATATATGCAAATGCTGTGCTACTTTATGAATGAGACTTCAGTTTATGTGCATTTGGGTACCTGGGAAGTGGAAAGCCTGAAACTTCCCTTTTCTGAGTCCTCAAGGGTGACGGTGGCTATGTTACCAAAGCGATGGTTTATCATTTCTAGGTCCTAGTTTCCATTTTGCTATATCCCATCATTTCCCAGGATGCACTTGAAACATAAGCCACAGAGAAGTCGTAGACAGGAACCTCTCTGAGGATTTAGGGCAGCTCATACATTGTTTTATGCTTTCATTTTCCATTGTCTTATGCATTCTCCGTCTGTTCTTTCTTGTATAACTTTACCATCCGGTCCGTCCCTGAGGTAGGTCTCATGAGCTGTTTGGGTGAGGGATGAGCTGGGAGGACTTGTTTAGTTGGGGTGTGCGAAGATCAATGCAGCAAGGAGGAAAACATGAAAGAGACGATGTGGACGTACTGTAATAGAGATATACACATTGACACACGTTGTCTGGGCTGGGGGTGCTTCTGTACATACTCTAAAAGAGATATGCACATTGACACACATTGTCTGGGCTGGGGGTACTTCTGGGCATACTTAAAAGAGATATGCACATTGAAATGCCTTGTCTTGGGGGAGGGGTGCTTCCAGCCGAGGAAAACGCTTATTTATGGTGTACTTTGTTCACTTAGGGCTCGTTCAACATGAATGACTGCTATGGTCATTGGTAGCAAGTACAAGGCTAGATCAAGAGGAAGGGAAGATTAAATTTGCTCTCCAAAACTTAGATAACTTCATTCAGAATAGAAATTTCAAATGGTTGTAGTTGTATGCACTTGGAAGTAGTGGAGGCTTAGTCAGCTGTATCTAATTTATTAATTCAATATAGAAGTTAACAACTGTGAGCACAGTTTGTGGTGCTCTCTGAGGAGGGCACATAAACGTTGTGTGGTTGTTCTGAAGAAGGGTCTTGTGCGCCATTGCTACTGGGGCTAGGACAAAGGAGAGTCCGTTCTTCTGAGAAAGCCTTGCATGGGGCATTGGAGAAGTTAAGTTTCTTTTTCACTTAGTTCTAAAATAACATTGTATTTTTATTTAAAAAATATCTTACAAAATAACAGGGTTCCACATGGATATCCATGTGGTGAGATATCTTCATTTAAAATTTTTTATTTATTTTTTAACTTTTCTGATACTATTTTTCTTGATATTTGAGGTTTTCATAAATATGTGCAATTAAACGATCATATTCGCCCCCCATTTGTCCCCTTTACCTTCTCTTAACTTCCCCCAACATAGCACCCATCTAATGTTATATTCTTTCTCTATTTTTATATAATCCATTAAATCCAATTAGTACTGTCCATATGTGTATGGGCCCATTAAGTCCAGCTAGTACTGTCCATACATGTATGGGTCCATTAAGTCCAGCTAGTTCTGTATATACATGTATGGGTCCATTAAGTTCAATACTGTCCAGATATGTGTGGGTAGAGAACCTCCACTAGAGCATGAGAAATCTACCAGTGGCCACACATTCAACAAAGAACAATTCTCTCTCAGCCAGCAGTTATCCATCAGCTGGCAATAACTCCCCAGTAAGAGGGGTGTCCTGAAGATTACCTTCCTGTTCATGCTGGAATTGTAGCTGGATTGATCCTGCATAGATCGTGTTCAGGACACCACAGCTGGCGTGTGTTCTTGAGTGTAATAGCCTTGGCAAGGCCAAAACTTAACATTTCACAAACTTTTCTCCCACTATCTGGCACTTACTTAATTTTTGTTTTTACAATCTTTATTTGAAATCTTCATTTTTATAAACTTTAATTGGAAACAACTCTTGAACCAAATAAAAATATTATACACCAATATTATCTAGACCCAAATTCTCTACATATGCAAAGTCCCTCTATACTGCACAACGTAGTGGGCTTTAATATACTTAGGTTGGGCTTTTGCATTCCAATTCTAACTGGCTCTTACAACTTTTTCACCTCTTCTTTTGTTGAGTTTTGTTGAGTCATGATGATGGCAGTGGCAGTGGCGGTGTCATTGGTGGTGGTGGTAGAGGTAATGGCGGTGATGATGGTGGTAAAAGTGATGATGGTGCTGGTGATTGTGGTGATGGTGCTGGTGATTGTGGTGATTGTGATAATGATGTTGGGGATGGTGGTGATAGTAGGCATGGTGATGGTGGTGGTAGTGATGGTACTGATGATGGTGGTAGTGATAATGATGGTTGTGGTGGTAGTGGTAGTTGTGGTGGTGGTGGTGATGATGGTGATGATCATTGTGGTGGTGATGGTGGTGGTTATTATAGTGGTCATGGGGATGGTGGTGGTAGTAGTGGTGATGGTGGTGATAGTGATGGTGGTGGTGTATTGAGAAGAATGATCCACTTAGGTCTGAGCATTCTGTCTCTTATTCTCAGCATTTTGACTAGTTTTTCACCCCAGCATTGAGTGTTACTTACTGTTAAAAAGGAGCTTTCCGGGGCTGGAGAGATGGCTCAGTGGTTAAGAGTACTGACTGCTCTTCCAAAGGTCCTGAGTTCAAATCCCAGTAACCACATGGTGGCTAGCAACCACATGGTGGCTCACAACCATCCGTAACAAGATCTGACTCCCTCTTCTGGAGTGTCTGAAGACAGCTACAGTGTATTTACATATAATAATAAATAAATCTTTGGGCTGGAGCGAGCAGGGTTGGAGCGAACAGGACCAGAGCAAGCAGAGGTCCTGAGTTCAATTCCCAGAAAACCACATGGTGGCTCTCAACCATCTATACAGATACAGTGTGTACTCATATACATAAAAATAAATAAAATAAATAAATCTTTTTTTTTTTTTTTAAAGGAGCTTTCCTGATCAAGGTGAAGAGTAGCCAGTGTTTATGGGCATAAACATAAGTATTTAGAAGGCAAGGTGACAGGATGGCCAAATACCAATGCCTCCTCAGCCAGGCCTTTAACCACGATTATAGTATCATGTGTCAAATTCCTTCCCCTGGAGCAGGCCTCCAATCCAGTCAGAGCAACGTCACCCCATAATAAAGTTAGAACTCTTAACTGGAAAATTAACCGAGGAAAAAATACAAACATTTCTTCTTTGGGGGGGGGAAGAACATATCAAGGAAAAAAGTAAACAGGCAGGCTCACTCTGGAGACTGCTGTGAGTTGTAGGAGACAAGGTGGACATCCATACATACATGTGGGACCAGTGTGCTATGAAAACAAACCCAGTGCCCATGGGTGATCACCCTCCCACATTGATGGGTGCTTACTGACAGCCCAGGTGAACCCTGAGGAGAGTTTCAGGCCCATCAGGAATGGATGTACTGGTGTATAAGGGTCGTCTTCTGTGGGTGCTGATGTGGACAGCCTTCCTACTATATATTTGCCTGCCCTCTTGTCACGGAGGGCTTGGGAGCACTGGTCTCCCATTGGCCCTGACAGTCAGCTTACCATTCTGCATACAGGCTCTGGTCGGATATGAATGCAGTGATGTAGGAGCAGCTGGGGAATTCTGCAGTTGCTCAGAAAGCTGAAGTGTGTTCTGGCCAGAAGACAAGTCAGTAGAAAAGGGATGCCGGGCGCTTGCGTTGACTTCACGTCTACAGTCCTAGGGATTGAGCTGTTCGTTACTTTGTCTTCCCTCTTCCCCGCGAACCTGTTTGCTCTTCAGATTCTCTTTCATGATGATGTGACGTCAGTCATTACTTAGGATTACAATTCCTTTGGATAAAATACAAGACAGTGTTCTGACATACCTTCTGCCCGCGTCCTAAAGACTGAAAGGGTTTATTAGTCCCCCTTGTTCTCTTTGTGTCTAATAAAGCAGGTACATGTTGTGTTCTCATTCCTGAAGCTTTTTGATTCAGGGAAGCCAACCACACACCACCTTTGGTGGCTTTCTTTCCTGCTTTATATATTTACAACCTGACATGTCTCTCAAAGCTGGTGTCAATAAGTTGTTGGTTTTGTTTTCTTCCAGTAAGCATAGACAAATGTGAAGACTAATTTTGGCTCCGTAATCACCACCATCATCCCATGGTGGAAATGAAGAATTTGAAAAACGGAGAGATTAATTAACATGCTTCAGATCCCGGGGCAAAGAAATATAATATTCAAATATAGGTAGTCTGGTTCCAGAGTTGTGCTCTCACCTCAGAGCAGTGCTAGTTTTTTCCATATCCGTACATGCTAATATATGACACAAAATTTTGTAATTTTGCTCCCCAAAGGCATAGTGTCCCTGGTTGTTCATGGGTCTGTATTTAACAAATAAATTAGCATAAATGTCACTAGGCGTGGCCTCCAGAGACAGGGTTTACGATACTATTCTTTCATCCATTCTTCAGAAGCCTCCACGAGTTGCTGCCTAGTAGAGATTGCTGTTTGGCTACACTGACAATGCCAGGGCAGAGAGTGGTGTTCTGTGGAGAAGTGCCATGCAGGAATGTGATCTTCAGTGCAGGAGATTGTCATTTACACTACAAAATATTTCCTCTTCTCTGCTAGGAGCAAGGACAAGTCTACCTTACATCTTTAGGAAAGTACACAAAGTCAGTCAGTTAGCTAAACCTATCCATTCCTTTCCTAAATGCTACTTCTGCCTTTTTCTATCTCTCGATTTCTCTGTCTGTCTATATCTGTTCCTCTCGGAGAAAGGATCTCACTCTCTAACTTTGGCTGTCTTGGAACTCACTATGTTGACCGGGCTGAAGAGAGATCCACCTGTCTCTGCCTCCCAAGTACTGGGATTAAAGGTTCGCGCCGCTGATCCTTGGCTGCCTTTGAGATCTTTGATGTTAAAGGGCAGCAGCAGGTTGGCTGATTTTCTGATTGCCGGTTCTAGAAGTACTACACTGAATAAAGAGACTAAACTTTTAGTCGTGTGAGCATTCTGTTTCTTGAGGTGTACTGTTCAGATTCCGAGTTCTGCTCATTATTTCTTCATTACCATGCCTTCTCTGATGTCCTCTAATGATACCTTCTCCCATTCTGTGATTAGAAACGCATCATAAATATTTTACACAAAAGTCCTAAGATGTTTTTTATCTTCCTGTGTGATATTAAGAAAATCCAGAGCCATTTTTGTTCTAATTATAGAAATAAAACAAAGTCATTATACTCTTCTCTCTCTTTCTCTCAATGTATTCAAATCACCTTAATTTAATGTTCTGCAAACACTCACACTTAGCAAATATTTTCTTGGTTCATGTGTGAACTTATTGCTTTACTTAACAAATTAATCAATTGCTTAGTTGATGCCTATGTCCTCTACGTGTGTGAGGAGAACAGGGATCTTTCTGTCAGAGTTCTATTTAATATGTAGAACCTGAAGCTAAGTCTGTGTGGAACACAGACAGTACTCAGTAAACACTGGCTGAATAAATACATGAAGAGTAATAGTTAACTCCATGATTTAGACAGAAGTAAATGGAAGAAAACAAGTGCTGGGAACAAACCCTTAACATTTAAAATATACTTGTTAAGTATAAATATGCCTGTAGAGAGGTACTGTGCTTGTACAATGGCCCAGTGGTGTATAACTGGAAAAAATGACCATGCAGAGCAAGGATCCTCAGCATATGGGAAAAGCTGCTTTTGTTTCTTGATTGTAAAACATTTTTAGATCATTAAGGTCTCTTGATGTTGGCTCAAAAGGTACTGGGAAATTTGAGGGGTGTATAATAGTTATTTAGTCTCTAGTAATTAAAAACATTAGAAGCATCAAAAATGTAGTGAGCTGTCTTTTCATAACATCTTCCTCAGTTGAATGATGCTTGTCTTCTCACAATGGAGCATCCTAAGGGACGGCATGTTTGCTCTGTTCTGGCTCTTCATCGCCATGGTCGTGATCTTGGGCTCTTTAGTCTTCTGTGGTAAGAACCGACCTCTTGATTTTCTTTAAGGTGGGGCCGTTACTTTATCACAACTACTTCCGTCATGTATGTTGATGAGCTTACCTTTACTAATATCCAGGGTCTGTCCAGAGACCCTCATGTGGTGGGTGCAAGCAAACATTGTCAATGTCCCACTGACCAGTGTGTCTTCTTCATATTCATTACGTGTGGTTCAGATTTTCCTTCTGATGCCACCCTCTTTTGTCTGTGTGTTTTACTTTCCCGTTGGTTGGCCCGTTCCTTTTTTTTTTTTTGTTTTGTTTTTGTTTTTGTTTTTGTTTTTGTTTTTGTTTTTTGTTTGGATTATCTGTGCCAGGTGGATTTATCACGAGGAGACATGACAGTAACACGACCACACACTTTGCTGTCTGTGTGTGAACGGAATCATGAGTGTTCAGTGGCCAACCACTGACAGGACTAAAGAAATTCCACCACTGGACAAGGAGCAAAACTCCCAGTTGTTAGTTATGCAGTGATTTATGGACTGAAGAGCTAGCAGAAAATTTATACTTTATACAACCCCAATTAATATACTATGTTAACCGAAACGTGAGCTGCCCTGCCGAGTGACTGTGTGAGCAAACTGGAAACTGTAAAACATGCATGTTGACATGAGCAAAAACCCTAGGGATGCCTAAACCCTAGGCTTTAACTTGTAGCGTACACTTTAAGAAAATTTATTAAGGTAGGATTAGTTTTTCCCTGTGATTGTTTTTTTCCTTTTAAACTCACATGTTCTATACGTCATAAACGGGCAACCCTTCCTTCATGTTTTATTTTCAATGGTATTTCAATCCCAGTGCCTACAGGAACACTTTCCCTTTGCCTCTCTAGTTGTGGGTTGGTGTATATTTCTGCACATGCATGTGCGTGTGTATTTTAGGGTGTATATGGAGATGAGAGGTCACCATTAAGTTGCGTTCCTCAACTGTTTCTCCATCTTGATTTTTTGATATGGCATCTCTAAACCCTTTCTGCTTTGGGTGGATTGGCTGGTCAGCAGCCCCCTCCCCCTCCCCCAAGATCTTCCTGTTTTCACATGCCAGCACTGGCATTAGATGGTGTACTACCACTCCCAGTGTTTTATACGGGTGTTGGAGAATGCAAACTCAGTTCCTCATGCTCGCGCTACAAGAATTGGACCCACTGAACTGTCTGTCTCTCTAGCCTCATTTTTTTCCTAATAAAAAGGAATTGAAATGCGTATCCTGAATATGCTGGGCAAGAACTCTCCGTCTGAGCCATGTCACCAGCCCCTTCTACTCCATAGTTTATGCCTACGTGGTATTTTGTTGTATATTTGCACCATGCTTTATTTAACTAACCCTTTTTTTGCTTGGTATTTAGGATTTGAAATTTTCTCAATTATAAACAATATCAAATATAATCTTTGTTAATACTAAAATCTTTGAAATAATTTATATTTCTAAGTGAATATAATTTTAGTAGAAGAACTTCTGGCCTATAAAATGTGCTTTTAAGACATTTTTATGTATTTCTAAATTTCTCTTTAGAAATTCCCTTATTCTGCTCATGATTCTACTAACAACCAGCATCAATATTATTGCACGATTCCTATATACTGGACGTTATTATTTTTCTATAATTTTTGTTTTAATAGATAAAGTACATATTTTATTTAATAATAGGCTTTTGTTACTGGGTTGACTATTTTTTAATTTACTCGTAGTAATTAAATTTTGGTTGAAGCTATCTTAGTCTGTCCTGTATTTCTATAGATTTTAGGTGGTAGGGACTTGTGTGTTTTTCTAGACTGTTTGGCATACATATTTCTGCAGATTAATATATATATATATATATATATATATATATATATATATTCTTCAGTGTATGATATATATGAGACTTGCTTTCACATGCATTTGCCATTCTTGGTTTTAGTCAGGCATATGAAAATATGCATGAGCCTTAGTTTCGTAATATGATCTCCAAGTGCTCCTCTTTCTTTTCTTTTTCTCTTTAAAGAGACTAGCTCCCAATCTGGGTGACATTCTAGTTAATTTTTCATTACATGATTTCAGGAGACAGGGTCAAAAGGAGCTGGTAGGGCACTCAATTATGTGCTCAAGTGTGTTGGAAAATGTCCTCCCCACCCCCTCTCCGGTGTACAATATTTTACTTGGGCTTGTTTTTCAAGTGCACTGAAGTGGGACTAAACAGTTTTGGATACTGCCATTATATGAAGAAGAGATCCCATCTTGTTAAATATTCCCTCATCAGCTCTACAGTTACCCAGTCACGGGCAGCGAACGACCCGAGAGGGTAGAGGGAGGGCAGGTGGTTGGCCTGAGGAATCTCGGGATTGGGGTGCTCGGTTGTCCCTCCCACTGCTGCTTGAAGAGGTGATTGGCTCAGACTGATTCCTGTCTCATAATCTTGGCTAGGTCATAAGTGAGGAGGAGGGGAAGTCATGAGGTTGGACCTCAGCTCATCTGAGGGCTCAAGGGTCCTCCTCATAAACCACACAAAACTAGACTTCTGTCCTTTTGAAAGGGGTGGAGAACCGAGATATAGTTTGGCTCATAGGAACAGAGAGAGGCTTCGATTCATCTTTAGCTTTAGGTTGAAGATAAAGGATGTCCACTGAAAACCTGGAAGGGAAGCCCAATAATCTTGGGGAGAGAGGAAGAGCCCGAAGCTACACTTTCCTCAGGGTTTTCCAGCCAATGTTTAACCACAGTATTTTCACTTCTGCAGTCTCCCCGGCCGCAGAACGCATCCGATTCATCTTGGGAGAGGAGGATGACAGCCCAGCACCTCCTCAGCTCTTCACTGAACTCGATGAGCTGCTGGCTGTGGATGGACAGGAGATGGAATGGAAGGAGACAGCGAGGTGAGACATGGCTGATCGAATGCAGTGCTGGCCTGGGGAGGCAAGCATAGAGCCACTGGATGAGCGCGAGTGTTGCCTGCTGTAGCTCCGGCATCACGAGGCTGACCCACCCGTGTGACTCTGCACTGTAGAAATGGGTATTCTGGCCGTCTGTCCTTCTACGTTGATGTGGATGCGGGGTATCTATTTTTCACTGCTGGAGCATATTTTATTAGCAAGGGCTCCAGGAATTTGACTTTTGTTGACAAAGACATCAACCTCAGCTTATATGCTATTTAATGGTAAGACAGAAGGGCGATAATAAACTCTAGCACCCAACGGCTCTGGCCGAGAAACATTTCACATCTCTCCATGCACGCACACATATCTGCGTGATCTTCAGTGACATTGTCAGTTCCCAGATAGAAGGTGTACGGGGGAGACAATTGTGCCTCTAAGACAAAGATGGTGTAATTTCTTATAAAAAAAAACAAAAAACACCTCTTATCTTCTAAATCTCCAGCCAAAAGCAAGTGGAAGATTCCCCTGAACTTGGAAGTCACCTCAGTTTCATTGTGTACTCTGTTCCCTATTAGTCACATGGCCCTGTTTCTCAATAGAATGAATAATAGCACTTAGTACATATAATACATATGCATACATATGTATAGTGTAAAATAAAAAATACTATATAGAAATGGTATTATATGACATCTAAAATCATATCACTAATATTTACATGGACATGATTTGTAAATTGTTCGATGTTTTGCAAGTTTCCGAGATTTTAGGAGTCACATCAGAGATTTTTTTCTTCACGGGGATTCAGTTACATATTCTAGACTAAATCTCCTGCAACATGTAGTAACCCTCTGCAGGCTTCATCATGAGCCCATAAGGATCCTGGAGCAAAGGCTCGTTCTTACCACCGGGTTCTCTTTGTTCCTTTCTTTATGGAATGAGGCTCACACTCTTACAGGTTGGGAGGTCTTAGCCTAGTCTAGTGTTGCTTCTGCTCTTCATTAGATAGCTCAGCACACTTTATACTCTTCCCAAGCCTCAGTCTCCTAGTCTGCCAAGAGAGGGTCTTACAGGATTCCCCATTCTCCAGCACCTCGCATATTTTCTTGCTGTAGAACCTTTTTCCTTTGTGTATATTGGTATAGTCAGTAGTGCCTCTAATGGCTCCTTTGATGATGATTCTTGTGTTGAAATATTTGTTAAGAGTTGACATTGACACTGGGCAGTGGTGGTGCATGTCTTTCATCCCAGCACTTGGGAGGCAGAGGCAGGCAGATTTCTGAGTTCGAGGCCAGCCTGGTCTACAGAGTGAGTTCCAGGACAGCCAGGGCTATACAGAGAAACCCTGTCTCAAACAAACAAACAAACAAACATGAGTTAGCATTGACTAGAACACAGGGATGGCCTTTTTATTTGTTTGTTTGTTTCTTGCCAAATGTTTACTACCCTTTAATTTACATGGCCCCTGGTCTCAGCAAGGTGACAATTCACTGTGCACACAACTCAATGTCGAATGGAATGTTTATGATATTTTTAGCTTTGATTCATTTTGGTCCATGGACGATGCCGAGTGTCACTATGTAGCTCAGGCTAGCCTTGAACTCATGGTGATTCTCCTGCCTCAGTCTCTTCAGGACTGACATTACAGGATTGAGTTATAATACTTGGTCATATAGGATTCTAAAGACAAAGATAACCTTATGTTCTTTACCATCTTTAAAGTATGTTTTAAGGAACTTATGTACCATTTCGGTGATGGAATCCCAGAGGGACTATTCTTCTATAGAAGAAGGGTGTTTGGAAGCTGTCCAGGGAGAGAGCTTGAAATAACTTCTATTTAGGGATCATTACAATTATTATTAACTACATTTCTGATATTATTGTTGTCCTCATTATATGAATTCAATCAAAGTCAATCATGCAGGGCACTACCCCATCTTTCTGCTTGCTACAGCATTGCCATAGCCTTTAAGTGCCAGGGTCATAAAAGCTTCTCATAATTGTGTGTTGAATATGTTTTAGTGGAGAGACAATTGCTTTAAGAATAACTATCCTTGATTTTTTTTAGTTAACATTCAAATTAATAGTTTTTATTATGGCATTCTCATACTTATATATAATTGTATTTTGATGCACAATAAGTGTTTTGAACATAATAGTTATCATCTCTTTCTGCTGCGTGGGACAGACTGGAGGTAACCCAACACATCCATCCTAAAGCTCAGAGGAGAACCGCACTTCAAATTTAAACACTTTCACGACTCTGCTGATGGTGTCTGCACTCTTATCTCTACCTTCCTTATTTAATTGGCCTGGAGTAACTGGAGGGCTATTAGCAGCCCTATAATTAATATACCCAGACCTGCTCTTCCTACAGATTTCTCCATCTCCCATGTGATTTCATTCTCTTGGATCCTCCAGCCAGAACACCGGAGTCTTCCTTTCCTTCTACCTTACTTACCCCTGTCGTCTGATCAATTGGTCTGACTCCCTGCAATACTCAGAAATTTCAGCATCTTACCACATTTCCTGCCCAATACTGCCTGAGGTCCTCGTTCAGGATTTCACCCTCTCTTACCTAGATGACTGAAAAAAACCTCCAATGAATTATTGGTCCTTATACGTGCATTTATTTTGTGTATAGACCCTTCATCCTGAGTGACTTGAATAGCTCTCTGTCTCTTCCTCTAGTCCCGGCTGCTAGAGCTCCAGGGTCCAGCTGTACTAGTCTTTGAGGGACCCTGTACTTGGCACCCCCTTGTCCTCCAGACACCCTCACTTATCGACATGACTTGCGCATATGTCACCAGACTTTTGAGTTGAAACATCACGTATACCTCTTATCCCAGGTCCTCTATTATATTCTTGACCTTTGCACGTCTCACTATCAAGCATATTATCTACCTTGTTATCTTGTCTTTCTAATGGAACTAGGTCTCCATGAGGACAGGGTACACACTTACCTCGAGCAGCAGTCTGTTCCTTATGCCCAGAAGTACCTGCCGCACAGCCATACTCCAGGAACAGGGATGATAGCGTGAATGTGCAGAGAAATGAGATCTTGTTTCTCCGTGTGCTGTCCCTTCTCATTTCTGTGGAAAGGTTTGACAGTGACTATGCTTCTGGGGATATTCAGATTTCCAGTGATCTGTACTTGGGACACACACTGAATCTCTTTGTAGTGACATTTGACTTCTTTCTGTGATGTGGATTTTCCCAGCCATGATAAAATCACCAGCCCCCCTATTAAAAGGTCTCAAACTTCCCAGATGAATCAAACTGAAGAGCACAGCAGTGATTTATTTCATATGTGGTGGGATGGCATGAATTGTCTTTTTTTTTTTTTTTTTCTGCCTAGCAAGCATATTCGACTTTACTTTCTTTCCTTTGAAAATCCCAGTTCACAGACATTTTGTTTGGGCTGTGTGTGTGGCACGGTGCTGGGAACCCAGGGTCTCACACATGTTATACAAAGGCCTTACCACTGAGGAACATGCACTCTATGAAGCATTGGTGCTGATAGACAGTTTTATTCTAAAGAGATCAAACACTCTAGACTCTAGATGTGGTTTCTGGTGTGGGCCTAGACTCAATTCCACTCTTTTTTTTTCCACTTTAAGGTCTTGTACTTTTCAGTTGACTGATGATTTTATTTAACTAAGAATATTCTACAAGGAGCATTGGCATTACTGTGGTTTGAGTCCCACTTTGAGGATTTTCGGTTGGTTCTACTCCCCAAACAACGAAAAAAATCTTTGTAGTAATAGAGGAGATGGTCCCTTTGATTCTGAGATAGCAGGAATGAAATATTGCCAGCAAGAAAAGCCTGTACTTAAGTGGAATTTAAAGTGGTGGTCAACTTTGTCACCTTCTTTTGCATATTTTTCCCATTTTGTTTTTCCTATAAGGTAAGGTAGAACTTTAACATTTCCAGTGGCTTTTCCCAAATAGTCCAGAAGCTGAAGACCGCGCGCGCAGCATGGACTTCTCATGCTGGATGAGGTTGTCTGGCTGACGGAGAGACAGTGTTAGTCCTTTTAAAGTGTACTTTCAGAATCTGTAGTTATTTGAAAAAAAAAATGACATTGAGGAGACTGAAATAATTAAGAAGGGTGAAGAAACCTGTACTCGTCATTAAATATCCATTAAAGTAAACTGAGCTGGGTGGCCCTCGACTATAATCCTAGTAGGTGAGAGGTAGAGTCAGGAGTATCAGGAGTTCATGGTTACATAATGAGTTTGAAGCCAGGCTGGAATGTATGAGATCGTGTCCCAAAATGAAATAAAGCCCAACCAGATCAAAACCAAACCCAAACAGGAACCTATTAGAATACATTCTCAGGTGCCCAACACACATGGATTAAGGAGTAGCCCCTAGTCTTATGATGGCCCAAAGTCATAAGGAAGGGACAGAGTTTTCTTTGTTTCTCCACTTCTTAAGATGGGTTAGGATCAGCTCTTTCTTAAATGATCCCTTACGTTCAGTTTCCCCTTACTGGGTTTTCAGTGTCCAGAGCCGAACATCCTCGCGATGGCCTGAATATATGTAAAAGATCATCAACACCATGTAATCCAACCTGTGCTGCCAAACCTGCTGAAAAAGAAAGCTGTCACCAGTTCTCAGAAACATTAGCCAACAAAGGAAAAGGGCATCAGTGTGTCATGTTCAGGAACACACCACAACCTGACGTTTATTTGTGTTTCTGTTGGGCACGCTGACCTAGATCACCTCTGGGAAACCTCTTTTAAGGTCAGGGCCACAGAACAGCAGCTCGCACATTACACTCTGAATTTGCCATCTCCGTAGTCTACAGCTCTTTGGCTTTCTCTAGTAGATTACTCTGGGAAATTCCTTGTTGGACCAAATTTATCTTTTTTTTGCTATAAGTAGATTATTAAGGGAATCCAATCACCCTTGTAATTAGATGTCATTATATCTAGGTAATTATATGCAACACTTACCACAGTTCATCTAGAAATTTATGAATTCTCCTTAAAATGGCATTTATTTACATAGGTACATACTAGCATTGACTTCTTTTATGCATTGATGAACTATTTTTTAATTAGCAAGAAAGTCATTATTATTACATCAGTAGTTTTACACAGTTGGATTGTATTCTAGTACAAAGGTCATGAGGATTTTCTGCTACAAAACTGGCAGGTTTTAAAGTTAGAGGCCTTGTCTTTACTTAATTATGTTTAATCATATGATTGGAAAGTTGCAAAATTTAGTGATTCCCAGTGGGCCTTCTGTTTCTTCAACAAGTGGGCGAAGTGCTCTGTGTTTGGCAGTCACTCAAAGTGTACTAAACTGCAGAGTACTGTGTCATTATTCTTCTAAGACCTTGGAATACATAAAATTCACCTAATAAACTGCTCCTCCAAGGGTACAACTATTTTGTAATCACAAGCATTTAAAAAGTCAACTTCTGAGATTATTTTTCCTGTAGCATGTCACGTACTGAAACAAGAGAGAAAGAGAGAAAAAAAAATATGCCAGAAACCCATTGCAACTGTGTAGCTATTCATAGTTACTGTGAAGGGTCGATGGTGGCTTTCGGTGCACGCCACAGTGAAAGCGTCTGGTTTTTTTTTAAAAACATAATTACATGGGTTGAAAGCACCTTTGCAGAATGTCTGGTGCTTGGATAGTCTGAACTTTGGTCTTTCCGCCTTAGCCTTCTTTTTAATGGATGCTGATTTGAATCGAGGAACGCTGGCTATTTGCTTTTCAAGTTTGTCCTTGATGTGTGAGAAACACTGTTGGAGCATGCACCCACTCCGGGATGGAAACTATCTGCAGGAAATCTAAACGGGCAAACTGATAGAACCATCCTTGGACCAAGTAGAGCCGTAGATTCATTTGATAGGCGTTATGCCAGAGTCCCCATGTGCTGTTAGCCACGTCTCATACCATCATCGGAGCCTTCAGTATTAGTGGACGCTGAAGTGCAGTGGATGCTAAAGTTAGCCACGAGATAGCATGCATCCCTTAGGAATAGACAGAGCTGAACACAGTGGGCTAGCTGGGAAATCTCCTTTCCTTTGGTAATCTTGACCTGAAGGATAGGTGGGATCTGTCAGGGAGAGCAGGGCTCTTCTGAAAGTCCAGCCCAGTTGGAAGTTAATGATTTCTTACTGCTCTTGAAGAACTTACCCTGACTCCTGCCTTAAGTCAGTTAGTTACCAGCAATATATGCTGCAGAGAGGATTCAAGGAAAGGCCAGAGAGAGATTCAGTGAATTACGCTCCTTTTTGAAAAGTTTCTTAAGCATATGTTGCTTAGCTAGTTGAGGACTGTCTTAGCCTATTCAGGCTGCTCTGACAGAATACTGTAAATGAAGTCTCTTATACACAGAAAGTGTGCCTCCTTGTTCTGGAGTATATAAAGTCCAAGACTAAGCGCTTTGCACATTCGGTGTGGTAGGACCAATGTGCTCTTGATGGTACTTCCTAGTTGTGAAAGGTCTGGCCCCGGGTACTAGAATTTCATCCTACAAAGCTGGGTGTGGTGACTCTACCTATAATGGCAACACATGGAGGATTGAGGCAGGAGGATTGCTATGAGGGGAAGGCTAGGTTAGACCACAGAGTAAGAATATCTCAAAAACCCAACTCAACAACAACTACCCCAAACCCCAAACCCTAAGATTTCAACATATAATCTAGAAATATTTATTATTTATTTATGGTGTATTTATATGTATGTATGTATGTATGTATGTGTGTGTGTGTGTGTGTGTGTGTGTCTGTGTGTGTGTATGTGTGCAGGTGTGTGTGACTGTAATGTTTAGTACTCATTCAGGCTATAAGGTTGGCAATTCAGATGGACAACAACTGATGAACGGCAACTCGTTTAAGAAAGATAAGGGGTTTTCCCATGGGATGGGTCTCAGGTTGGGACAGTCATTGGCTGGCCATTGGCTCAGTCTCTGCTCTGTCTTTGTCCCTGAATTGTTTTGGGTGGTAAGTTTCATAGGCGGGATTTTTGTCTTTATCTCTCCACTGGAGGTCCTGTCTGGCTACAGGGGCAGACACTTCAGGTTCCATAGCCCCATTTCTAGGAGTCTTGGCTAAAGTCTCCCCCATAGACTCCTTGGAGCCTTCCCCATCCCAGGTCCCTAACACATCCTGGGGGTGGGGGAAGAATGATACGGGGAAGTGAATGAAGATGCCTGAAACATTGCACATTACAGTTTCTAGATGATCCTTGCCATTTATCTTGGGCTTAAATTCTGTTATCAAAGATTCTTAGCTAATGATATTCTTAGAAGGCCAAAACAGGTACCTACTCTATTTTCCATAGATGGTCTATGTCTGGGTAGCCCTGATCTTATACCATATCTTCTGTCTTCTGGAATCTGATCTTGAGCTATGCATTAAGACAGATATAATAAAACTGTTCATGGGACAACTTTGGCAGCAGGTTTAAAGATTCTGTGAGAAGGCAAGAAAAGGTGCTGCCCAAAGTTAGTAGCCTCACAGCAACCATGTGATTGTGAAGGAATCTGCTTTCCTTAACTGTCTATTACTGTCTTGTTTATAGCCATCAAATACTGTAATTGTGTGATGTAAAATTGTCCTTGACTTCTAACTCCTTCTATGCCTCTGGAAGTAGTTTCAAAGAGGAAGAAAATGCTAATTCCAACACACACACACACACACACACACCACACCACACCACACCACACACATGCATGGCAGGGGCATAATAGAAGTTTCTCATTTTGTTTAGAAATGTGTTTCAGCTACTTCTGTGGAAATACACTGGGGGTTTTGAAGGATTAGAGTCTCTTAAGTGATGTTGCTGACCTTTAAACTTTTCCATTATTTAAGTTATTGTTGTTATCATTTTGAGAATTGCATACCTGAGTACCGTACCTACACCGTTTTCCCTCGCCTCCCCTGCTCCCAGGCCTTCCGGTCTCTCCCCCGACCCCTCTCAACTTCATGACCTTTTCCTGTATGTTACTCTGTTCAGCTTTGCTCACAAGTACATGTGCTTAGAGCTGTGGCCATTTAAAAGTCAAGGCGGCTCGCTGGTTTTGCTGGGTAGAAGACACAGGGTAATGGGGTCTCTAGTCATTGAGAGGTTGGACATAGAAGTTATCATTGACAGGGAGGAGCTGCCTGCCTATGAGGGGCTTCCTGGGAGGAGAGCAGAGGCCTATGGGAAAATGCTTCTGAGTCAATGAGCACTGAGTGAGATGAAAATCCTAAGCTTGTCTTTGACACTGTGGCTAATCGCTTGATCTGTTTTCACTCGTGGTCCTCGCAGGGACCTCCTTCCCCTCCCTGGGGGTTGATAAGAGTTCTATAAATAATACAGTCTGTAGAGCTTCCTCTCTGGCTTTCTCTGATGCCTGCCCTTTGTTCTCAGCTGCAGAGAGTTAGGTGTGTGTTTGGCTTGTTCTAGGAACATGCTTTTCAATCATTAAACCCTTGGGTGAGAAATGTAGAGAAACAAAAAATTTAACCCTGGCCTTACCATCCCAGCACCATTCCGAGGTTTGACGGGTAAGGCAGAAGATGGTGGAAGTAGTGATGCGTCCCACTGCCCTTAGCTGCTTAGGAGAGTCTGTGTGTTGAGACATATGAATTATGAGGCTTTCAAGTGCTTTCCACCCCCGCTTCCAACTTACAAAAAAAAGTCCTTGCTTTCTGTTTTCAGAAATGTCCACATGTCTTAGAAAGCATCAGCTATGTGTGAGGGTTGTCTGTCCCAACACAGAAGTTACTAGATTATTGTCATCCCAGCGAATCTGTGGTCCATTGAGTTTGCTCATTTTAGACATATGTGGAGCCTGGCTGGAAGGGTACGATTTCTATTAGCATCTCAGTGAGAGGCACATATGCCAGCTGAGACAGAGACATCAGATGAAGACATGGTAAAACATGAACCTCATTAAGTATCAACAACTGGGCATTTTCCATTGGAGATAAACATTGCTTCCTTGTTGCTACTTAATCTTAAAACAAACCTACTCTATAAGGTCACAACACAATATTGGCAGAGATGGCTCGTTCTATAATTATAGGAACTACCTACTTGGAAATTCTTTTCTTTTTAAATTATTTAACTTATTTACATTTTAGTCATTGTGTGCCTCGCTCCCACCGTTCCTCATACTATTCCTCCTCCTTTCTGCCTCTGAGAGGATGCTCCTGTCACCAGACCTGGGGCCTCAAGTCTCCTGAGGATTAAGCACATTTTCTCCCACTGAGACCAGAGGAGGCGGACCCCTGCTGTAGATGTGCCAGGGCCCCCAGGCTGATCCTGTATGTATGCTCCTGGTTGGTGGTCATTCTCCTGGAGCTCCCTAGGGTCTGAGTTAGTTGAGGCTGCTGGACTTCCTATAGGGTCACTGCATCTCCTCCAGCTACTTCAATCCTTCACTTAAATCCAACCATAGGGGTCCAATAGTTGGGTGTAAGTATCTGCTTCTGTCTCAGTGAGCTGCTGGTAGGGCTTCTCGGAGGACAGCCATGCCGAGCTCCCATCTGTAAGCACATCACATCAGTGATAGTGTCAGGCCCTGGTGACCCAGATGAGATGGATCCTAAGTTGGGCTGGTCCTTGGACCCCCTTTCCTTCAGGCTTTTTTTCCATTTAGACAAGAACAATTCTGGTTCAGACGTTTTGACTGTGGGTTAGTATCCCTGTTCCTCCATTTGAGGTCCTTTTCTATCTACTGGAGGTGGTTTCTTCAAGTTCCCTCTCCCCAGTGTTGGGCATTTTGACTAAGGTCACCCCCATTGAGTCCTGAGAGTGTTTCACTTCCCAGGTCTCTGGTACTTTCTAGAGGGTCCCCCTCACCTCCCACCCCCAGAGGCTGCGTATTTCCATCCATTCTCTTGGCCCTCTGAGCTTCTCTCCTGTCCCCCTTTCCTCCTCCATCTCCTCTCCCACCCAGATCCCTCCTTCCTCTGCCTCCTGTGATTATTTCCTTCCCCCTTCTCATCTAAAAAAAAATCAATTAAGTATTTTTAGTGATTTCTTGGTTATATGGGGAGGGGGGTTGTAGAGGTTTTCTTTGACTTCATTTGGTCCTTTTTTTTTTTTTTGATTTTTCGAGACAGGGTTTCTCTGTGTAGCCCTGGCTGTCCTGGAACTCACTCTGTAGACCAGGCTGGCCTCGAACTCAGAAATCCGCCTGCCTCTGCCCCCAAGTGCTGGGATTAAAGGCGCGCACCACCACGGCCCGGCTCCATTTTTTTTTTTTTTTTTTAAGAGAAAGTGATCTGGTGATTAGATGTATTCCTGGCGGTGACAGAGTTGATTCTTCAGTAAGCTATTGAGGCTGCATTGCTGTTGAGAGGAGGGAGACATTGTGACAGTACTGGTCAGGGATGTGGGTAGGGGTCAGAGCTGCCCTCAGGGAAGGTCGCAGTTCAGTTCATTGCTTCTCCCTAATCTCCTCTTCCTAGGTGGATTAAGTTTGAAGAGAAAGTGGAACAGGGCGGGGAGCGATGGAGCAAACCCCATGTGGCCACCTTGTCCCTGCACAGCCTGTTCGAGCTGAGGACGTGTATGGAGAAAGGATCCATCCTGCTTGACCGGGAGGCGTCTTCCCTCCCACAGCTGGTGGGTGAGTATACCACCTCAGGTTCCCCTCCTCAGGCATGGCCTTCAGTGCAGACTCCGCTAGGGTAAGCAGGCTCGAATTTTCTCTAAACTACTGGTTCTTAGAGGCTTGTGCCATGAAAAGGGTGATTTACCAAAAATTTGACAAATACCAAGAAAACTAGCATTAAGAGATAAATACCCATCTCTGGTTAGGGTCATTGTTATTATTTTGGGTTATTTAGATTTTTTTCCAAATTTATTTATGTCTTTACTATTTTGTGCTTTTTAAAAAATCCTTTATATTTTTGTTACCTCGAAGATTGTATTTAACATGTGTATATATATTAGTTTCTCTTCTTATTAGTGTATGATTAACATTGTTTATATATACTTGTGTGTATGTGGGATCACTTGTGTGCATGTGAATGGGTGGATGTGTGTGTTTCTGTGCATGCATGTATGTGTATATATGTACGTGTGGATGCCAGAGTAAACTGTGGTTTTATTTCTTAGGCGCCCATCCCTTGGTTTTTGAGACAGTATCTCTCCTTGACAGGAGCTCACTGAGCAGACACAGTAGGTTGGCCAGTGAACACAGCGATCCTCCCGTTTCTGCCTCTCCAGGGCCTCCTGTATAGCTACATGCCACCATGCCTGATTTTTTTTATTAACATAAATTCTAGGTACTGGACTCAGGTCCTCAAGCTCTCACGGCAGGAATTTGCATACTGAGCCATTACCTCACCCCAGATTAATACGCTGTCTAGAGAACCTTCTCCCCCTCCTCTATTAACCCACTCTCTGGACACTCGGCTTTTAGAACTCTTTGACCTTAGACGTTTCCCTGAGCTTTTCTGCACCTCCATTCCATTTTGTTCAAAAACAGAGTTCACATCCTACAGAAGAATGAAAATCTTCCACTTCTCAGGCTGCCGTGAGGGAAGGTCAATGTCAGGTCATGTGGGGGTGTGTAGAGAACGCTGTGGGGTAGGCTGCCAGCGGCGGGGCCCACGGCTAGTGACCGAGCGACTGAGTCAGATTGCATCGGTGCAGAGGGGCTTGCATGTCTTCCTTCCTCCCTCCCTTCCTCCCTCCCTCCTTCCCTCCCTCCCTCCTTCTCTCCCCCCTCTCTCCATCCATCCATCCATCCATCTATCCATCTCTCTCTCTCTATCTCTCTCTATCTGTATCTGTATCTATCTATGTCTATGTTTATGTCTAGCTCTAGCTCTAGCTCTATATCTATCTATATATTACCAGAGCTTGTGGAATCTCTCTGCATGAAATCTCAGACTATTTATTCCTTCCACTGAGTGTATGTTTTGCTCTCTATGAAAATAAAATAAAATAAAATAAAATAAAATAAAATAAAATAAAATAAAATAAAATAATAAAATAAATCTCCCTGGAAGGAGTTCATTTCAGGTGACACTGAGTGGGGAGTTCACTTTAGGTGACACTGAGTAGGGAGTTCATTTCAGGTGACACTGAGTGGTACCAGTGAGGAAATACTGGGGTCACAGCCTTAACTGAAGGCTTCCTCTGTCAGTATAGATGATCACGGTGAGAACATGTTACCACCGTCTTGGAGACCTGGTTTCCTCTTCTGTGGTAGTGCCATGATTAAGCAGCTTAGTGGAGAAAGGTATATTTTAGGTCATGATATCACAGCTGGGAAGTCAGAGAGGCAGGAGTCTTAGAGAACAGGTACTGTTACATCCATCTTCAGGAGCAGAGATCAGGGGGTGCATGGCTACTCGGGGCTCTTCTCCCTCTCTTTTTATCTAGTCTGGGACCCAATCCTCAGAATGGCATTGTATGCTTTTAGGCTGGGACTTCCCACATCAATGAATGTAACACATACCATCTCCTACAGACATACCTATCCACAGGCCAATTTAATCTATATAGTTCCTGCAGGAGATGCCCATGTCAAGTGATTCTAGATTGTGTCAGGTTGACAATGGAAACCTGACACCCCAGTGTGTCTTTCTGAGTTGTTAGGAGAATTAAGAAAGGTCTACAGACCTGCTGGGCTCATACTTTCACCCTAGCATAGTTAGCTATCTAGAGTTTCCTACATTCCACCTACCAGGTGACTACATGAAGTCTGATTTGAGTCTGGCATAGAGATGGTTGGGATTTCCAGAAGGAAAGTTTCTAAAGACTGAAGAGATGAGAGTAGTGGAACATTCATTCATTCTTTTGATTGATTGATTGATTGATTGACTGATGGACTGACTTTTGTTGGTGTCAGAGAGCTGATCAACCAGGTGATGAAAGTTTTAGACCTGAACTTCTTCGCAAAGCTGTCCTTGTGCTCTTTGGTCCCATACTGAACTACCCTGAAGAGTTCCTGATCTTCAGCAACTCCCTCACTGTGTGTACACAGCAGAAGACAGAGCCCCACATTGAACCAGACCCTCTTTAGCCATTGACCAAAAAGGGAAGCTCTGACATCTGCTACATGTAAGAGAGATTAAGTGAGCGTTTGACTTTCTTGCTTAATTTCCCGTAACTTTTTTTTTTATTTTTATTTTTTATTATCAGCTGCGGACTCTTTTCCAACCTCCATGAATTTACTTTGAACATTGTCATCCCGTGTTAAAATTAGCCATCCCTAGGTCACTTTGAGGTATCATCACTCACTAATATGCTTGCTCCACAGTCCCTGGGGCAAGGAGGCAGGGGGCCAGGGTTGTCATTTCGGAGCTGATAATTCAGAAAAAAAACAGTTCAGAGCAAACCATACACCATGAGCAAAAGAAAGGGAGGAAATGAAAAGCCCAGCTTTGCCGAGGAGAGTAAACAAGTGTAACCTGATAATGGAGCAAAAATCCTCCGGAAGAATACAGTCCTATGGAGAGTAAAATATGAACGACGGAAAAACCTTTGCTTCCTTTTAAAGGACAGAAGGCACAGCGATGTGAGGAGCTGTAGGGATTAGCTCGTTACTATTCCGATCTTTTTCTTGCAGAGGAAGAAGTAGAGGTGCACGTGCTGGCAATTCTCAACGGGCAGCTACTTGCTCCTAGATATCGTGATGGATTTTCTCCCAGTAGGCCAATTTTATTTCAGAAAATGGGGGGAATATAAATAATACAAAGTGTGATCATATCCACCAAATATGAGGGTGATTCTCAGCCGTCTTTGTGGTCTGTTTGCTGCTGCTCCTCCTTCTCCTCCTGAGAGGCAGAGCACCTGCACGTTCCAGGCCACAGCAAGCAGCTGGACAGGGCCCACGCCAGGCTCAGGTGCGGGGTGTCGTTCTTAACAGCGGAATCAGCTTACCTGGGATTCTTTTCAGAACCTCTCTGTGCTTTTACTTTCTTTTTGAAGAATCCCTTCGGTATTTTAATAGAAAAATTGTCTTTGAAGCATTACAGAGGATAAGACATAATTTCCAGGGATTATTTTAATAGGTTTATTATTAGCACTCCATTGTAATCCTACATTTAAACGGTGTCACTCACGCACGAAAGTCAAGTTCGTGGAGTTTTCTTCCCTTCTTTTGTTTAAAAAAAAGCTGTGATCCATTTCAGGTATTTAGCACAATGCGAAATGGGTGAGAAAAATGCAGTTCTATTTTTGGATATAACACACACACACACACACACACACCCTGGGCTCTGTGTGTTGGCAGATGTATGAGTTCTGATGTTTCTTGTTTTTTTTTCTCTCCTTAAAAAATCTTGATATTTTCAGATTTATACTTTTTGTTCTTTCTAATCTTAGAATTGATATATATCCATTTAATACTAGTATAATTCATAAATACTTTACAACACAAATAAAACCTTCCCTAATTTTACCTCAAAAAAATGTTTCCTAATCTCATTTTGTCATTTATCATCTCAACATTCTTATTATGCTCCGCTTATGGTGCACGTAACTTTTTCTCGAAATGGAATGGCAGTGCAGCATAGATGTGTGTGCACATGTGAGTATGTGAGTGTGTGGATGCCCTTGCGTGTGGAGCCTTGGGCGGGGTGTTGGGTATCTTCTTTCTCACTCTCTGTCTTATGGCCTTGGGACAAGCTCCCTCCCTGAAGCTCTCTGTGACGTTAGGCTGCGTGGCTTGTGAGTTCACAAGGCCCACATGTGTCCGCATTGTAATCCGGGGTTTTAGGCATGCACAGCCACGGCAGGTATTTCACACTGCTGCCAGGATTTGAACTCAGGCCCCCATCCTTGGGGAGCAAACACTCCTATCTGCTGAGCCATCTCTCCAGCCTTACGGTTCATCATTTTAATTGGTATTCAATTAAAGATTAAAAACATAAATATCAGTTTCCCCGTCATTCTATAATAAAACATGATATCTGTAATTTATTAGGCATTAGGTGACCTCTTATTATCAAGAGACGTGAGGCTGGGCGGTGGTGGCGCACGCCTGTAATCCCAGCACTTGGGAGGCAGAGGCAGGCGGATTTCTGAGTTCGAGGCCAGCCTGGTCTACAGAGTGACTTCCAGGACAGCCAGGACTACACAGAGAAACCCTGTCTCGAAAAAACCAAAAAAAAAAAAAAAAAAAAAAAAAAAAAAGAGAGAGAGAGAGAGAGAGACGTGGATATTTTTTGTATAGTTTAGCAAGATTATTTGATGAGTGTAAGGTTCCAGTTGTAGACAATTCAAAGGTTTTGAACACATTGAAAGCTTTTGTTATGTTTTTGCCAAATGTCTTGGTCCTCAATGTCATCCTCAGGCTGTGGCTATGGCGTGGGTCCTTAACACTGAGAAAGATAATTTTGACAGACCTAACAGATGTTTTCCCATTTATTTAGGCTTTCTTTGTTAAGTTTGAAGTTGAGAACTTCGTATTTGGCCCTGTGTGTCTTTTCCCTTTTCCCTGTGTGTTAGTTCCCTTAGCTAGCTCCCGTTCATCTGCAGAAGCTCTGCAGACATCCCTCCTTTCTCTGCCTAGAGCTCGCTTTCTAAAGCAATTTACCTTTGGATCTGTTGAGGCAGAGCTCCAACGCCCAGGCTTTGACCTCATGGGCTCCATGGCTCCTGCTGCCCGGAAGTCAGAGTCCTTTGCTTCAGCTTCCTGGATGCTAGTGTGGTAGCCATGCGCCAGCCTGGTGGGCTTGCTTTTTAAATATGGGAAATGCTGGGTCGAATGGGGAAAGATCTAGATGTGCATCAGAAAGCAAGCTTCTAGCTGTGGCTCTGCCTTTCTAGTTAGTCTTTGGGGGGGGGCAGTCCCTTCTTCACCCTCTTTTCCCTCACCTGGGTAACAAGAGCTGACCTGGAGCTCCCCCAGGTGCTTCTCAGTTCTGTTTCTCATCTAGACTTGGCATAGTTTCTCCTAGTTGGTAGCGTCTGTGAGATCTGAACGCAGAGCACTTAATTTCAGTGTAGTTGTAAAAGTAACTGCCCCCACTTTCCTTTGGAAGGTTTTGCAGTTGGTGCTTAGAGAGAGCCTGTTATGCTGGCCTTTTTTTTTTTTTTTAAATGGAAACCTAATGAAGACCATACCCCACACAGATGTTTTAACCTGTCTAAGCAGTGATTTCCAGGCGTTCGTAACAGGGGGGCCGGCTGTGCATGCATATGCATTGGGAAGCCTTGCCAGGAAGGCTAGATAAGAAACTCTTTAATCCAGGATCCTGGCATCAGACTGAGGGTCTGATAATGCTTGCAGCAGACATGCTCTGGCTGTTTATTTTTGTGGTCCTGCTCTGAATGGACTTTCCGCACAGAACAGGACTGGAAGGGAAAGTATAGGGCTGTGTTCTGAAGGCACCTAATTACTCCGCTGTGGGACAGAGGGCTAATTGTACTTCTAGGGGTCATTCTGAGCACTTTACTGAGTGCGGTTCGTGTGTGGTTAAAAATACCCAAGCTGAAGGCCACTTTCAAATCAAAACACTCAGCAGAGAAACCTCCTGGCTCCTCCAGGTCCCTTTACCAAGTGGTTCATGTTTGGTCCATTTATAGCATTTGCGCTGGGTAAATGATGGCAAATCCTTGATTTAGTCTCCGACGGCCTTACAAATGGCTCCCTGTCCACTGTATAAGTTGTTGGCTTCTAGATGTAGGTGGTAAGACTGAGTGCTCACTCCAAAGCTGGACCAATGAGGCATCAGCCAGGTCCCAGGGACCCTTGTACCTTTCCTTCAGGGCAGGATTCCATAGGACTGACTGAGGGTGGCCCAGCCCCCCCATTGATTTTCCAGTTAGACTTTTGCATAAGAAGAGGCTTTTGTATGTCCCTACCCAAATACTTTCCCAAGGGCAAGCTATAGGGTGAGGTGCCCTGCCCTGCACATCACCCACAGATTCTGGGATGGTTTCACCTGCTGTCTCACTCTGAGTGGAGGCGGATGTTGAAATAGGATGCCCGGGCTTCCTTTATGTGCTTACCTGTGAGAAAGAAGCTATTTTCTATTGGAAGAGGATTTGTTGTCTAACAGAACACTTTACAGATCATAGTGAAGCAATCATTGTTGCATGCCTCCGAGTGGAGTGTGTGTGTGTATATGTTTGCATATGCATGAATGTGTCTGTGTGCCTCTGTGTGTGTGATCACCTGTGGTGTAGGCTAGAATTGCTGTTGGGTATCTTCTTTACTTTCTAGCCACCTTATTTTTGAGATAACATCTCTCACTAGACCTGGATTGCCTTTGAGCTCCAGGGCTTTGCCTGTCTTCACCACGTTTCCACCTACAAGAGGACACAGGTGGAATAACGCTGTACCCAGCTTTTCCTGTAGATGCTGTCTGAAGCCACGTCCTCCGGCATGTACAGCACTGCCTGAGCCATCTCCCTAACCCCCAAAGCCGCTTTCTTTTTAAAGTTAAAATGGTAAAGAAGTTTTTTTCTAACTAGGATATTTAAATTTTCTCAAAAATAGTCAGGCAGTGTTTGAAATGATCAGTAGAATAGACTAGCAAGGTTTTAGTTGGAGTTGACTGGGAAGATTTAATCTGACATCTTTGAAAGGACGAGGGTATGTATAATTTTATAGTTTAATCTTTTCTTCACTAGCTGTTCAAATGATCTGATATTCGAAAGGGTGTCTTAAAGAAAATATAACTTAGCAGAATTGGGGAGATAGACTTTAATAATCACTTTTTGTGGCTTTACAATGTTCAACTTCTCCTTTTATCTTACATTTGACATTTCTGATTAATGTAATGCAGGGTATAAAAATTAGAACATTACTTTTTAAAATTGAAAAATGCAAATTACGAATTGTGTTACTCAAAGAAACTGATTTAGAGGATTCACCATAGCTGGGTGAATTTTGAGAGAGAGAGAGAGAGAGGGGGGGGCTAGGGAGGGACGGGAAGGAAGGGAGGGAGGGAGAGATTAAGACAGTCCTACCTTTGTAAAGGATCCAACAAATGCTAGAAGTTATAATACTCTCCTTAATCCTGTCCCTTCATATGACGTGGGAAGCTGGGGCCCTGGTGTCAGTTTGGTGGTGACGTCCACAAGGCTGGTGACAGTTAGCCACACTGTTTGGTGACTGACACCCTTTTCGCTTTGTTTTTGCGTTAGAGATGATTGCAGACCACCAGATCGAGACAGGCCTACTGAAGCCTGACCTCAAGGATAAGGTCACCTACACTCTGCTCCGGAAACACCGACATCAGACCAAGAAATCCAACCTCCGCTCCCTCGCTGACATTGGGAAGACGGTCTCCAGTGCAAGTAGGATGTTTAGCAACCCTGATAATGGTAATGCAGAGCCTGTGGCTGCTGCCCGATGCTCTCTCTCTGCGTCACCTCGCTCCATCTCTTCATCCCCCCCTATCCCCTTAACATTTCTTTTCCCAAGTTCACATGCCATGGTCATTTCATGGTCCCTTTAATACAGTTAGGCAGATGTGCAGTCTTGCTGGAAGGGTTCCCCCGTTGCCGCAGGTTACGAAGCCACAGTGGCGTGATTCTCTATGTGGGTCTATTCTGATGGACTGAGATGGTTCGCTCATAACTCTGAGGTGAGACAACTGAGTATTGCTCACGAAGCAGGAAGCTTGCAGGGACTGAGACCTCAGGGACTATGTCTTCAGGATGACTTGCAACCACTGGGAGGATCTAATGAGATAAGATGTCTAGGCTCACAACATTTTGTCTCACATCATCCCATTTCGCGTGGGAGCCGGTTGTCTAGGCTATTGGTGGTCATCTTACTGCTTGAAAAGGTAGTTCATATCATGATAAGGCGATGGGCTGGTAATTACTAAAGGAGGGATATTAACTCATACAACACTGGGAAAGGCACTATGTTCTTGGTGACGTTCATTTTATTGCACTTATCACAATTTCTTGCAAAGTGTCTACCTTATGTGTGTCTTTGTTGGGAGCAAATTTCATGTTTGGGCGCAGGCTGAGGAGGGGGACGCATGTTACCCTGAAGTGTGGGAGATGTTGATGTGGTGGGCAGAGTCCAGTAGGCACTGGGTTGGTAGAACTGGCTCTAGGGTCCACCACTGCATCTTCTTAGTATCTAGAAAGGGAAGAGAGGGAGAACATCTGTAACCTGGAGCAGTCACTTGGACTAACATAATATTATAGAATGTGCTCTTGGGCAGATGACAAGCTGAAGTGACTTTATTAACTTGTGATTTTTTAATATTAAAAACCTATGATTTGAAGACACATTACTATAAACAAAATTTCATAGTTTTAAATCCAACATGGCTATAAAAATAATTAGGATATGAATGTTTTCAATAAAATACATTCATAAGAGAGAGACTCAAATTTAGACTACTTCTAGGGGTTAGGGATTTAGCTCAGTGGTAGAGAGCACTTGCACAAGGCCCAGGGTTCCGTCCTCAGCTCTGAAAAAAAAAATGAGTATACTTCCGATATAGTTTGGTGCTACTCAGAACATTTCGGTCTACAGAGAGATATTCATCTTTATATGCCGGATGATTTGTTTTTGAAGAAAAGGTTTTTCATGGACTGGCAGAGCCATTGTGTAAGCAAGTTGCTCTAACTCAGCTTACAAGCTGGTGTCTTAACCCACACCTGTATTTGCAATCATGGCAGTTTACAGGTCAGTCTTTCCTTTTTATCTTAGGCAACAGTCCTTTCTCCTACGAAGCGAGATTCTGAGAGTTAGGGGTTTTGCTTGTTTGCTTTAAATCGTGGAATACCCCGTGGTAGCATGAAGAAGTACGAAGATGCAGTGTTGAGGTAGATAGGGCGTGGCTCTAACTGCCATGCTCCTCTCTTTCCAACACGCCAAGCCACCTTCTCATGTGCTACAACGGGGCAGAGACTAGAAACAGAAGAACCTCCCTCCGCAGCCAGTCTTTTGCAGAAGTTATTTAGATTGTAAAACACAATGAATGAGCTAGGTTGCTTTATCAGTAGATCCTGTGCTTGCGGGGAACTTGAATTTGCCTTCCTTGTCCACCTCTCCTTTGCTACACACACAGGGCAGAAAGCAAACGGGAAAGGGCAGGCAGTTCTCTCTCATACTCCTTGCAGCACAGGATATAGTTAGTTTGTTCCAAACGTGTTATTATTGGGCCTTTGTGTTGCCCAACTTTTTAACTATCACAGGCAAGATTTGGGCTTGTGAGATCCTACAGCAGTGAGTTACATGTGCCTCTAAGGTACACGATCATAGATCACAGGTGAGGTGGCAAGTCTTGGCTTTCTACAGTTGCTTGCTCTTAGCCTGCAAGTTTACACAGTTACTTTTAGGTCTTGGGGCTTAATCACTTAATACACTCAAGAACTATGTAATGTTCTTTGAATAAACATCTAAAGGACAGAGTTACACACCCTTCACTACTCTTGTAATAAACAAGAATCTTAGGTCGACTGTAGTTGGAGGAGGATTATAATATCCTCATGGGAAGCCTAGGTACACATAAATCACCTTGGCCTTAAATATAGAAATAGACCCAGTAATAAAGTCGGCCTCGGATAGGCTAGCAACAGTGAGACAGATTGCTGAATGGTGTGGAGACACCTGAATCCGAGATTGTTTTAGTTCCCAAGGCGTCGTAGAGTCAGTGCCCATCAACCCACAAGATCCAGCATTGAGGGGAGAAATTCCATTAGCATACGACTGAATAATTAAATTAAAAACAATGGCAATGCATACTCAAAATGCACGACTTCCTATTTGGTTGATGATCATTTGCTCTATTTTCCACACTCGGGGTGATTTCCACCTGTGTGTAGAGCGCATAGTCATGAGAAAATGATGGCTCCTGTGCATGCAGTAGCATCTGCTCTCATCACGCGCAGAGTCTCAGCGATGGCTCCAGGGGCTTCAGGCGAGCTGCTGAAGGCTCCTACACACGGTGCAGTGTTTCCATCCTAGACAGCAGCAAGGGCTAAGACCCAGGGCTTGCCTGACTGTTTTGTCATCTGTTTCTGAACTGTAAAAAGTTATGGAGAAAATACCGACAATGCAGATTAAACCCAAAGCACGTACTTACGGTGTACAGCGGCTGAACTACAAACAGTCCACTAAAGCTGAGAGATTTATTTTCTTTTTGGTGGTTAAAACTCCTATATGATTTAATAAAGATGGACAGAAACACCACTGACAAGTTTGTAAAGGCTGAAAGATACAGATATTGTTTTGTTCTTCTCTTATTTACACACGCCCTAATATTATCACCAACCATAGATGGATATTGCTTACCAGTCTCAACTATACTTGGTTACCAATGTGAAAATTCATCAAAGATCAACAAAAGCATTCTGTGAGAATCAACACCCTACGTGTAACTTACAGGAATAATGTGTATTTTAGTATTTTTACAGTGTTTGCCATATATCTTTTTTAAAAAAGATTTATTTATTTATTTAATGTATATGAGTGTTCTATCTTCATGTACACCTGTATGCCAGAAGACCGCATCAGATTCCACTTATAGATGGTTGTGAGCTACCATGTGGTTGCTGGCAATTGAACTCAGGACCTCTGGAAGAGCAGCCACTGCTTTTAACCTTTGAGCCATCTCTCCAGGCCCACCATATATCTTTTATGCCAGTAAATTTACCCTATCCCCAAACATACGCCTGGAGACATACACTCTCTCTCCCAAGTAGCTGGTTTTCAAACATTCTATGAGTAGTATACACATATATTTGCCCATATCTAATAACTAACTCATTTTTCACAGTGTTTTGTGTGGCTTGGGTCGCAGATGATGATTTACAGCTGTTGTTATTGACTTTTTTTTTTTTTTTTAAACAAAACCACTTTTGCTTGTAAAAACCCAGGAAGAACCAAGGCAGTTTTCCTGAGGCCTGTTAGGTTCAGCTATATGGCTGACTTTTATGAGTTAAATAAAATAACAGCTCACAAATCCAACAGTGTCTGGCAGTTTTGTCAGAGTAACTTAAATAATAGTTCTGTATTATTTTAGTTTATTATGAAAGTGATACTTAAGCTTAGGAAGGTAAGCACTTTACCTTTTTCGAGGGGGAGTACTTAAAAAATAAAATATGAAGAAATATGAAGTATTAAGAAATAGAAACAGAGCTGGGCATGGTGGCACCCGCCTTTAATCCCAGCACTTGGGAGGCAGAGGCAGGCAGATTTCTGAGTTCAAGGCCAGCCTGGTCTACAGAGTGAGTTCCAGGACAGCCAGGACTACACAGAGAAACCCTGTCTCAAAACAACAACAACAACAACAACAACAACAAAAGTAGAAACAGGTTGCATGTATAATTGCGACTTACTGCTTAAAGATTTTATAAGATCTCTATGAGGCCGAGAAACATGTTTTATTTTTTTTTAAAAAAATCACGATCTGATTTAAATAGCATATATTTTTCCATCTTATGGATGGGAAAAAAGTGGATATTTTTGATCTGTATTGTCTTCCCCAAAGCTCATGCAAGGTGAACGAGCCCTGATTTAAGACCAAGAGCTACTTGGAGTCCCAATTTGAGGGGTCAGCTTTTCCTACCAGTGTGACCATTGTCAGGCCATCATTGATTTGTTTCTTTTTTTGCTGAGTCTCCACACTTCTTTATTCCCACCCCAACCACTGCCCCCCATCATAAAGGCCAGAGTTCCTTGACTCCTGTGATTGAGGGTGTAGACATCCTTTGTTGAGAAATGGTTTTGCTCATTCAGTCTGACCCATGCTATGAATTTGAATTTTTTTTTCCTGGTCATTTACTTGAACTCATTTTACACACGTACACACTCACACCCACTCTCCCCCCCCCCATATTAAAGGCAGGTTTATTGGGAAGCTGCTCTCAGGTGATTTCACAGGAAGCCACGGAAGTCACCATGGGGAAGGGCATGAAGTTGGGGGGAAAGAGAACTGACTCACACAGAGGGGGAAGAGGAGAGATAAGAACTCATTTTTTTTAAATTATTAAAACGTTACTTATTTTTCCTAACAAAGAATTAGAAAAATATTGTCATTCATTTTGATGACTGTAAAACAGAACCAATGGGGAAAAAAAATCAGTGGTCTATGTAAGTGCTTGGAATTGTAACTGGCACTTAGTAATCATTCAGCAAACGCCCTCAATCATATAAGCACAACTATGCAAGGGAGATTTCAGAGTAATATGAATGGCTTCTGGGCTGTTTGCGTCAGTGGCTTTCTCTTCAGGAAGAAACTCATGGAAGTAACTTTTTGTATTTCTTCAGACTTTTTGGTAAGTGATATCCATACCCTTTATTATTATTTTTTTTAAACAATGATGGGAGGAGGCCCTTTCACATCGTAGTTCGAACCTCCCTTGTTTTTGTTTTTGCTTGAATGGGTATAAGAGGAATCCTGATCCACCTTGGGGATCCAAGACTAACAACAAGCGTAGCCTCAGGCCATGAAGAGTTGGTGAAATTGGGCAGCCCCAAGCAGGGCAGCTGGATCCTGGGGCTCACATAGCTTTCTTTATGCTTTTGATGGTACCCCAGGGCCTCTTCTGTATTTATAGTAACACACGGTCTCCTGTTCAGCACAGCCCAGGGTTTCAGCTTCAATCCACTGCCTTTCCCAAACTCCTCCTTTACCAAACCATGCAAAAGTGTCATCAACAGGTTTGCACAATTCAGTGCAGTCCGGCCTTCTGTATCTATCCTCCTCTTTCAAGTGGTCCCACCAGTCAGGAAGCTGGTATCTAGTTCTTACCCACGTAGCTGCTTGGGCAATAGCACAGAAAGCTTTGGATATTCTAGAGAGCAGTGTGTTGTTATGAACAGGAACCTGGGCACTGTGAACAGTGTCGAACAATCGATAGACAGAAAGCGTGGCTTTTGCTGCTAGTCCTAGGAGCCAGAGAAATATAGGTAGAATTAGCCAGGCTCCTATTGCTTTGACTCTGGCCCACTTGAACTTTGTGAGCCTGAATATTAACGTAGGCTCACTTGAAGTGGTGTGAATTAGATCTGGTTGGGACCATAGCCAGGTTTGACAGCTTTCTCAACCCTTTTTAGCAAGTCTTTGCTTTTTGTCTGGGTGTTGGATTCTACTTTTCCCACTTGTCTTTAGATGGATTGTTCTTCTTTTCACTTAACACATTACTGAATTCAGACTCGGTCCCTGAAGCAATAGATAGAGCAAGCATTCCCCTAACCTCCAGCCAATACCCCTGAAGTGGGCCTCACGCTTCTCTAGTTCTGAGCTAGTCAGGCAGCATCTTTTATCCTTAGGCAAGCATCTCTTTCAGATGAGCACGGCATTCCAGGTGCCTTTCTGAATGCAGTCGGCTCCTTCCAAAACCCAGCAGCACATACCCATCTGTTTTGTTCTGGACCCTCATTCTCTTTCCATTTGCACAGCACAGATGAATGTCTTGGCTAGAACTCAATGAAACCAAGTTTACTCCAACCTGCTATAAAACAAGGCAACCCATGGGAAGTAACTAGCAAAGTATTTGAATAAAGCTGCCTACTAATAATAGCTACTACTGGGACTAACTCATCCTTAAGGCACAGATCTTATTTATTTCTCTTCCCCAGGCCTTCGAGATCTGCAAGGTCCAAACACCTATCACTCCATTCTAGCAGTTAGTAGCCTGTTTTGATCTTTATGACAATAAAAAGTCAGGCTTAGGAGTATAACTCACTGAATCAAGCCTATTTCATTCTTGACATTCAAGCCTATTTCATAATCTTGAAGATGGGAAGTCTTCTCTTCCAAAGGTTTTATTCCAGCCTGAATAATATTTAGTAGATATATGATTTTCATAATCATGCAATCTACTTGAGTCTTGTTATATCTGTAACATAATGGTAATAGTGTGTTATTCTGTTTATGTTATGCAAATGCTAATAGCATGTTGCTGGTATCAGGAAGAGGAGATATTGTTTAGAAATATCTTGAGGGAGGGGATATGTTTAGTGACTTTCAGGTTTAAAATTGAGGGCAGGTCATCAATTTACCATGCCTCTCTTGGATTCTCCCAGTGCCTATGCTCCTCGGCCCCCTCCTTCCATCACCCCAACGGGGAAAGAGTCTTGCAATGTCATTGTTAGAGCAGCATCCTCTCATTATCAGGTTACAGTTGTCAAATAATACACAATGAATCGCTACATGTGGATTTCATAGTGTTTTGCATTGACACCTGGAGTATCAAGAATGCTCAGCATGTGTTAGCACTAGCAGGCTTTAGCGCTCAGCAAATAACGTAGGATGTTGCCGTGAAATGCATATTTCTCAATATCACTAATTGACCATCTAGTTTATGCAACCAGGATTTGAGGTAAAGATACAGATTTGAGTTTTGTTTTTTGTTTTTTCGAGACAGGGTTTCTCTGTGTAGCCCTGGCTGTCCTGGAGCTCACTTTTTAGACCAGGCTGGCCTCGAACTCAGAAATCCTCCTGCCTCTGCCTCCCAAGTGCTGGGATTAAAGGCGTGCGCCACCACCGCCCGGCTGATACAGATTTGAGTAAAGACACAAATGCTTCTCTTCAAATTATGGTGGTGCCCGTGAGTATTCAGTTCTTCCTGCTGTCATTCCAGAAAAGGTCACATGCTCTAAGGTTGAAGAAACCATCCAGAGCCCGAGATGCTTAGTGGGGGTCCCCCTTGCAAAGACTTATTCTCCTAAGCCTCAACTCTCTCTGAGCACAGAGGAGGGGAAGGAGGCAGCCTGTAGATCTGCTAATGTGTTCTGGTCTGTGTAGAAGAAAGTCAAAGAAAAAGGGAGGGGAGGCATGGATGAGGCCAAAGAGGAGACATGTTAGACATGTTCCTCCAAAAGAAAGAGGAGAAGAGAATGTTAAAGTCTAAGAATAGCCAGGCATGCCTCAGTCTGCACAAACTCTTTCATTAAAATGTATGACAAAAGAGATCTTTGCCAGCGATAGAATTTAAAGCCAAAGCAACCATTGTATTAGATATTGACAAAAAAGATACAGTTATGATTGTGTTTGTTTATGGGATACTCAATGAGGCCCTAAGTACACAATGTAGAGTAATCGAATCAAGCTAGTTAATATACCCCATTGGCCCAATACTCACCGTATATGCCTCGTGTTAAACTGAAGCATTATGGCAATCAGCCAGCATCTTTGATTGTGTTCCCCAACTCTGCAGTCTCAGGGACCCACTGGGCCTCCCGTGCACTCAGATGATGTAGAATGCACATGTAGCAGTCACATTTATCTTTTCTTTGTGCAGCTCATTGTACATAATGGCCTCTTCAGTCATCCATATTGCCACATATAACATAATTACCCTCATCTCTAGGACTGAATAGTACTATTCTCTTTATGTACACCACATTTTTTTTATTGACATTTATGGTGATTTCACATTTCAGGCATTGTGATCTGTGCTGCATTAATACGGAAGTGCAGATATATCTTTTTAAATATTGATTTCAGAGCTTAAAGTGAATTTGAACTAGTCCGGACTGCTGTCTTTGGTATTTTCCAATACCCTTCAGGATGATGGACAAGGCAAATAGCATACAATGAAAGAAGATTAGTAATAACAGCAGCAGTGCTAGCCCCAACATTTGAACACCTGCTTTACATCAGGCAATATGATTTTTAATAGTTCTAATATATGCAACGTCTACATTTGCAGGTGAAATCTTGAAACTCAGATGTAAAATTAACAGACAAGTATAATTAGTGGAGGGACCAAATGCTGAATGTTTGCTTTATAACAATATGCTAATTCAATTACAGAGAAATGAGCTTCCTCTGCAGTAATTTATTTCCCAGTCTTCAGTGAATTCAGGTCTCTTGCTCCATATGATAATATGATGTTGAAGGGCTGTGGTGGCCATTATCTAAGCAGGATCACACGAATCAAGGGAGTCAGTTGAATGCTTTATCAGATTTTCAAGCGGCTATTTCTAGGCAGCGTGTGTCCTGGGTGCTTATAGATGAGATGCTGCCGTGGTCTGGTTTAATAATGCCTTTGCTGAATAGCAATGTGGAGAGAGTAGCCACTCAATAACTATTTAAACCTTTAATTATACATTTCTACAAAGATCCCTAAAAATTTATTGCGAGTAAAGTTCATTTTCTCCTGAACAAGATCACCAAAGAAGCATTTGATAGAGTTCTGTGGTTGATTTGCTTTGTTCTAGGATAGAGGCTAGATTTAGGATTTTGATAAGTTTATTCCCAGAGGGAAATATGACTCATTCTCCCTCCCCCCTCCCCACAGCACCATTTTCTACAGTGTAGACAGTGGAAACCATCACTCAGAAGTCTTTAGAACCATGCCTTTCCTCATCAAGTCGTCATGGTTTAAGCCCATTTCTACCTCGTTTATGCCTGAAGTCAGGTAAAAAAGGGCTTAAGAGAAAATGTGTAAGATATCAGCAAAGCCAAGCTGTTTACTTTGTGACTGAAGAGGGAAGAGATACGGTAAAAGCATTATTTAGGAAACAATCTAATTATTATAGAGTTATCCTCTAGATTCTGGAACAACGCTTGAAAATCTGTTCTTTAGAGTAAATTTGCGAAGTGGGGGGGGGGGTGGGGAACCCAGCCTCCTAAAAGGATTGCACCATTTATATCTCTCTGCATAGAACACAAAGGGCCCAACAAATCAAAATGTTGGAATTTGCCAGTGTAAGTAATGGCTTCCGTGAGCCGCCCAGTTTTCACTAGGAGAAGCAGCCAGATGGCCACAGTAAGGCTTTCTGAATCACAGGTGCCAAGTCTCCCAGGGCCGCTACATTCTCACGCCTGCTTTTGGAGCCAGGTTCTTGGCTGGTATCTCCCAGGCTCCATTCCACTGGCCTCTTGATGGGGAGGCTCGGCATTCACGGAGGCTGTGCTTGCAAGAGGACTCTCTAGGCTTCATTCCCAGCAAGTATCATCCTGACAAATTGAGGCAGGGAGAGGAGAAGGTACTTACTCGCATTCAAGGTTTGAAAGCGCTGCCTGTCTTTCTCTCAGGAACAGGCCGTGAGATCAGAGAGAACATTTGGCCAGCCAGCTCCATCCTTCTTAGCACCTAAAGGTCTGGAAGGCTCTTTTGAGTTTCTTTTGTATCTTCACCTCCATCCATTCTCAGTGACTGAGCATCCTAGTGAGGCTGGTTTGTGCCCAGACAAGTAGGCACCAGTTCCTTAGACTGTCATTTTGTATAGCTAGCTAGGTCTATCTATAGGAAGATCCTTTCTTTACGCAGGTCTGTATGTTGTCGAAAGACATAGGCAGTGCGAGAAGTGGTCAGTGTGCTGCTGAACATCTCCACACGCTTCCCTCTTGACAAACAGCCGCTCTGGAGTAATCTCAACTGGTACATTTTGCTTCTCCATTTTTTTTTTCCTCAGTGCAATAAAAACTTGCAAAGAAGTTCAATTATGGGAAACAATTAAAAATTCAGATTGCAAGAGAGAAGACATCAGATTTGCCTCAAACAGGTGCTAGCCCAGATGGTCTGCTCCCAAGTTCTGGCTTTTTATTTACAGCTTTTAAACACAGACAGATAAATTGACAAAAATGTTTCTGGATTTTAGAATGTGCTGAATGCCCGAATTTGGCCATACATTTATATTCATTTCTAAATGGTTCAAGTTAAAGCCTGACCCACCCTCTAGTCACCTGTAGCCTTATGAAAAGACCATTGGCCTGTCCTGTCTTTCACACACAGTGTGAACAGATTAATGTTTATGCTTGGTGGAATATGGTAAATGTATTACCCTGATAATATGACTACCTTTGTTATTAAGGAATAAAAGATCCCTCAAGTCTAAATTTCATATTACCTCAGGGTCCTGCATTTCCAATATCACCATCATTCTTTAAAGGATCAGGGTACAGCTCAATTTGTACCAGCCCGAGAGCACCATTCTTTAAGAGACTAGCCAAAAAGGGTTAAGAGTTTGGCTCTTAGAGCAAATGGCATTCTCCCAGGAAGAAGCCAATTGGGCTATCCAGGTGATAAAAATGTACCCAGAGAAACTTGACTGAACATTCAGCCCATATCATTATCTCTAATGTTCCAGATTTGGAACTGCTTCCCCAAGGGTTAAACTTCTAGTAAGATAGATGCTGGAAGACATTGGAAAAGGAAGACCAAAATTGCATCTCAAATGGGTTTGTATTAAAGCACTAATTTATTCATGTCTTGGTGTCATGTTACTGTAGGTAGGGGTAAAAAGCCAGAAAGTTGAGAGCCAGTCTGTGTTCATCAAGGAACAAACTTCAGACACAAATGTCTGAGATGTTGATTTCTGCATTTGTCTACAAGCTCCGTAGCCGGACTGCTGGGGAGATCACTAGAGGCTTGCTTACTAATCTGACACCTCATGCTTTACAAACCTGGGCGCCACTCCCTTTGTTGTGTTCCTGTGGCAGACAGTTATTAACAGTCCTGACATTGTATCTTCAGACTAAATGTTCATTATTCACATCTGTCTTCTGGATATAATCCATGTTTTGTATATTAGAACTGCTGACAGAATCATTCATGCCTGTTTGGGGGACTATAATGATTTAATGTCATTTTCCCAGAACCTTTTCCATTCTTTGTTGACATGCGTTCCATTTAAGGGCTCAGGGTCCCGGGAGGAGGTGAATGTCCTTGTGATATGTCATTGTTCTTCTTTAACCCGCTTGTGTGATTTGCTTTAGTATTTTTTTTTCTTCCTGACTAATGCTTCCATCTTCATCCTTGCTGTGGCTGTTCATGTGTCCTCCTTTTCCTGTCTTCTGCTTCTGGCACTAAAAGCCCGCAGCCCGCTTGAGAACTCAGTGCCCTGCCTAGCAAATCGCACCTTGGACGATGACCCCCGAGTGCGGCGCACTCCCAGCGTGGGATGGCTCAGTAAGTCAATGGGGGTGGGGAAGGGGCAAAGATGGTGGTGGGCAAAGATGGGAAGAGGGAGGGGAGGATGACCGGGTCACCCAGCGGAGTGAAGAACATCCTTGAGAGTGTCTTCAAGGGTAACATGTAAGGATCCCTAAACCTCACATCACTGGTCGGCTTCTATCGCCAAGCAGAATATTCTCTTTGACTTGGTGCCCCGAGTTCAAGTCAAGTGAGTCAAGTACCTTCTGAGGTAGTGCAGAGTGTGCCGGAGTAAGGGTCGGGACTGTCATGGCAGCCTCTATCTAGGCGTCATGGTTTTGAAACTCGTTTTTCTCATGCTGATGCTGGTCTGTTTCTTCCCAGGGATGTAAGGATGATTGGTAACTTGAGATGAGGCCTTTCCATAGTAGTTAGGAAGAAGAACTTACTAAGCTGAAAATTAAACCCTACAAATGCTCATCATATGCCCAAAGCACAGAAGGTGATGTGGACAATGACTGAGGAGCATAGAGCTTAAGAGAAAATCATTGCCCTTTCAAAGATAGAACGTTGCCAGAGAGATAAGGGTTATTTATCTAACACCAATACAGAAGACAGTTTGCGCTGACAGCCACATGGATTCTGCCCCTCTCCCTCTAAGTTTCTATATATTGATGATAAAGACTTTTTGCAGATGTCAAGAATTCCATCTCTGGTGACATCATTAGGTCTCTGTCTATTATTTCTTTTCATATACTAAAACTATTGAGTTAATCCTCTTCCTATTTTAGCATAGAAAAATTTTCCTCTACCAAAGATGCCTTTTTCAGCTGACTTAGTGGGGAAAAGGTTTAGTTCATCCTAAAATAGTGTTTGTTGAGCGATAGTCTTTCAGGGCTTCTCTTGCTGTAAATTTTATGGTTTTAAGTAACTATTAATAATCTCTATGCCTCACAGAGATATAAATAAATGTGTTTCATATCAGTGCACACCAAGCACTCTTGGACTCTGTGTTCAGAGATGGACCAAGTAGGTCTTTGCCCTCAAGGGGTTTCTTTTCTAATGAGGGAGGAACCCGGATAGCTAATGGTCTTGTACGATGATAGACTGCTGAACACTCACATACCTACATGACGCTCACCCACACAGCCACCTATGCCCGAGGAAGCAGCTTAGCCTGAGGGTGCTCAGAGCAGAAGGCTCTTTGAAGCATAGGGACTTAATCTTAGAAGGAAGCATGAATTTTATAATGGGATAATTGAGGAAGGGATATCCTATTTTTAAGGTATTAACTTTGTAATTTCTTTTTTTGCTAGAAAGGTAAAATTGAACAGCAATAAAAAGTTATGAATATTAATTTGCTTTTTGTGCTCTCTGGGTTCACTTTTGAGTTACCATTTAGTTTGTTAAGAAGCCTGTGTGGTAGCTGCTCCTATAATCTTCGCTTCTCAGATGAAGTTGGACAAGACCTACAGAGGTTAAGTAACTTTCCAGAACCACACAGCTTATCTGTCTAGTTTCTTCTGTCCTAGGCAGGTATCTTTTGTTAAGGGTAGGAATTTACATGGTCAGCTTTCTAGAAAGATTTATTAACTGTACAGTGCATTTCCATCTGCCACATGATTTCCTCTGCACAAATCATAAATTTGTACCCATAAATTCATGTGTTTTCTAGTGATGCTTCCTGGTAAAGCAGGTTGGGCTTTTGAATTTAGAATCAGGCTATCTAGGGTTTGAATCCTGGATCTTCCACTGAGGGTTTTGTGACACTGGGAAAGCTACTTCTGAACTGTTTACTTGGGTTTCTCAAATATAAAAGCGTGTCAATCATGCCAACATAGGACCTTTATGAGAATTAAGTAGTGTGCTTAGCACAGTGCTTGCAACTTGGTCATCCAGTCACTAATAGTATTATTTCTTGAGCAGTTATATTTTTGTGCTTTAAAAGCTTATTTACATTTCATATACCTAGCCATCAAAGCACTAAGGAAATTGATAATAGTGGTTTCTGTTGTTGCTGTATGGATAGCTGCTATATAAAAATCAGCGTAAAATAACACCCAGAGCTAATCTAAGAAAATTTCTGTCAGTATTGAGTATATCATTTTTTGCTGTCTATTTATATTCTTTTATGTATATATTTTCTTCCTAAACTATAGTTTTTTGACATATAACCTAAGACACTTTCATAGGGCTCTCTATTTTTTACCATATGAACTCACTAAATTAAATTTATACCTAGTCCAAGGTGTGTCTAAATACCCTTGGCTCCACCTTCCTATCCACAGTTGTTTTTGTCTACTGGCAATTAGATTATCCTTTGCCTTTTGGTCTCAAAGATGCTGAGACCCATCTCTCTGTGTTTTAGCCGAACTCCCTGTCTGCCCACCAGAACCTTTTAAAATAATCCTACTCCATCCAAAGTGTGTGGTAGGACCTGCGTAAGATGCCATCTCCTTTATGAAATAGCTCCTATAATCACAGGTCTTTCAAGCATTGCAACGCTGCAGCATCTATTGTCTGGGCCTCACGGCGGCAGATTTACTGTAGACTGTTTACCGTCGCTCTCTGATTCCACTTCTCTGTACTTTCTTGCCTCGATCCATTATACCCAGGGCTGCATCTCAAGCTTGTATTCCTCCAGTCCATTGTGAGTACTTGATTCAACGATGCTGTCCGCTTCTATATAAGATTCCTGTTGTACATGCTCTGGAATGATTTTTGATGCCTCATCCTTCCATTACAAGCAACCAACAGCATACTTTTCTCTAGGTGACTGCCTCGGCCACATTAATCCAATAACTAGGAGTGGATATTGTTTACCTAAGAGAGCTATTTTATCATATTTTTGCATATTCTGATCTGATGGGTTGGTTATAATTCATTCTGATAATTAACAAAGAAAGGCTTATAACAATTTGCCAAAAATATCAGCCAATAATCAGGATTATAGGAAGATTTTATCAAGTGAATCTTTCAGTATTCTTAGGAAGGTATTTTGAGGCCCTGTGACTTGAAGTAGCTACCTTTCAAAGACTGCTTTGAAAGGTGTTTTGGGGAGAAAGTGTTCATGATTTTAGAGCGTTTTTTTATCTTAGTTGTCACCCAAGGCAGATGTGAGCTTAAGGCTCTTATCCATTTCGAATACTGCCAAGGTAGTGAATTAGAAGTTGGAACAAAACCAAAAAGGATTTCCTCTCACAGATCTCTTAGACAGTTCTGAAGCCAGGCCGGCCACTGGGAACAAAAGAGAAGCTTTTCCAGGTTAATATCAGCCTGAACGCCATTACGGGAGCAGGAGCAGGTTGCCTATCTTGGTAGATCACTTTGAGTGCTTATCTGCGAATTCAGTTTGACGGCTAACAGCCAGCACCAGTTGAGCCTCTATAAAGCACTGTGACCCTTTGCTCTCAGGGCATGAGATCAGCTGCACCAGAGCCTCAGTTCCGAGTGCTTCCGAAGACACGTGGAGCTGCTCTGTCTTCTCCTTCGCCTTCCTGTCTTGAGTCCTCTGCTTTGTATCAATCAGTCCGTCTGTCTGTCTCATACACCCACTGTCTGAGGCCATGCCCAGCACAGTGCTCTGCTTCACAGCCCTTGTCTGGTGTCTGCTGCCATTCTGATCCTGGCCCAAGCAGCGCCGCTCTCGAAAACCCAGTGGCTGAAGAATCTTGGTCCATCCTATAGTCTGATCACATAGTTAACTCCTAAATTTAAAGAACTAGATCATAAGTGAGACTTTCATTTCTTATTTTTGTTTCCAAATTCTTTTTCAAGCATATATGGAATGAAGTAAATAAAATTTTGGAGAATCTGACTAAAATGAAATATGTTCTCTGGGTCTCTTGTCCACTCAAAGGGTGCAGAACTAATTTAGGAAAGTGGTGGACTTTCCAGAGTGCACACTTGTGCAAGTTCAATCTCAAGACCTCTCAAGACTCTCAGTCCACTGTGCTGATGGCAGAGGATAAAGGAACCCCATGGTAAATTCTGTTTGTCTAAACAGCATGGGTCACACAAGCTGAAATGCTTACTAGAGGAAAGCAGGGTCGGGCATGCAAACATAGGAAAAATCCATGGAAAGCCAATTGTAGGTTGAGAGAAAATTATTACAGAGTTTTGTGTCTACAGTTAGCAAAGAAGGTGTGAAAATTTGAAACCGAAAATATGTTAAGGTAAAATAATTTAGCCCAGTTGTGGAGGCTTCTGGAAAGAATTTTTAGTATGGAGGTAGCATGGGGGAGAACTGTGGATCAGGGCAGGGGATGTGTGACTGTTCTTGGCCTTTGATCAGGAGAGGTTGGCTGTCCACTGCAGTAGACCAGAGCTTATGACCTCAGAAGCCGGAAGGAAGAGATAATGCAGGATGATGTCATGGTGGAACAACTTCAGTGTCAGCAGAGGGAACGAGTCTGGGGCGGATGGGGCTCTGAACTGTAACCAGGACGGTATGGAGAGAATATCCCTGGGAAAGGGCGATGAGTGTACAGAAACACAGCTGTGTGGAGTTCCCCCTCCATCGGGCATGCTGTCGCCATCTTAGGATTTAGGCCACTGAGGCTGACATTATTATATTTCTGCTGTGCTATCACATTCTTAGTTGAGCTCCATCAGCCTTTCTAGCTTGGAGAGTAACTAGCACATTAGAGCTGTGTGCCACTTCACTGCTTTATCCTGAGTCCAAGCATTTCCCTTTCACCCCTCTGGCCTTTTCTTCACCAGGGCCCAGATATTGACTTGTTCCTGAACGTGACTATCACTTGCTGTACAGTTTCACCTAAGGATTTTGGCTTTTAAAAGCCAAAAGAAAATTCAAGTGCAACTTTGAAACTTCTCTCACTATAATTATCCTAGGCACACTTTTCAAAAGGCTACAGGGAATAAAATCTTTCAACAACCTGACATTCATCTTTAGATTCTTTAGTTAAGGGAAGACATTAGAAAATGTAAGTGTAACAAGTTACAAAGTTCTAAAAATACAGAGAGCTGGAGCTACTTTTCTGAAAAGGAGTTAGTTACTGTTTATCCCCGAGTTTCTAAAAGCAATCTCAGGAGTTCTTTGATTGATACCTCATATTGTAATCACAATGGACTAAAATACACACCAATTCTAAACAGTTTACAGAATGATGCCGGAGAGAGAAGAGAAGATTAGCAATTCTGCTTTGTTTCAGAATACTGGCGGCTCGGACAAGGCTTCAAGAGGGACAGATCTGGGGGGGCGGATCTGACAGCTTGCTGGAATTATAAAATAGTTGTGTTTTCATTATCTTTCTTTTTTCTCTAAAAGAGAAATTTGGAATTGGGACGATTTAGTCTGGTGCTTGACAAAAAGGATGACATGTTGATCATCAAACTCTGTCTCTCACCGACAGGCTGTCCTGTCTCCTGAGTTCACGACTCCTGACACCACTTCTCTTTTCTCTGACTTGAGATGGTGGAGCCCACTTTGTGAACCCCCAAATCTGTCCACCACCACCACCACCACCACCACCTCTGTCATGGTGCCTGTCTTTGTCTTACTATCCTTGCTCAGGATCTTGCTTCCTCTAGCTTCATCCCACGTCTGATATAAACAGCCCGTTAGTTATCTGGGGTCACGTTATGGTTAGTCTTGTTGCCAACTCATTGCGATGCGTTGCCTCCCACATGTCTGCTTACACTTGGATGATGAGATTCATCCCCCTGTGGGAACGGATGGCCGGTGGCTCCTCTGTGCATCTTGAACAGCATCCAACCCTCTGAGCATGGCGCTCAAGGCCCACGGCACGGTAACCTGTGGTCGTTGAAGCAGACTGTATCTGTGCCTCTCTTGCAGCTCAGAACATTCTCCACTAATTTAATTTCCTAGGCGATTCTCTCTCTTGATGCCTTTGTCCTGAATAATCGCTCAGCCTGGAATCTTCTCCTTCCTCCTGAAGCTTTCTTCTCAAAGTCTGCATTTCCATTAGGGTCTGTGCTATCCTTAAAGCCTTCTTCCTTATAGGATTCTTTAATGACACTGGATTCTAAAAGTATCTTTTTGAGATTCCTTACCAACACTGAGTTTGGTCTATTTTATGGTATTGACATATTTTTCTTTCAAAGAAAGAGACTTACTTATTATTATTCTTAATTGTGTGTGTTTAGCTATGTGCATGTGTATATAGGTGCTGTGGAGGCCAGAAGAGGGCATTGCCCCTGGTTTGGAGTTAGAGAAAGTTGTAAGAAACCTGACAGGGATGCTAGGAGCCAGACTCTGGCCCTCAGCAAGAGCAGTATGTGCTCTTAACGGCTCAAGTGTTTCTCTGGGTCTTGCCATGGATTTCTTGAGGGTAGGACTCACGTTTATTCTACTAAGGTATCTTCTAGCTCAGGGATCAACAGACTAGCCCGTGGCCGGTTTGTCTTACAAATGTTTTGTTGGAACAAGGTCATGCCCATTAGTCTATGTGCAATCCTATGGCTGCTTTCATGAGGTGATGGCAGAGTTTGGTAGTCCCAGCAGAGATCACAGGGTCTGAAAAACTTGAAATAGTTCTTATCAGTGAGTAAAGCATTTCCTGACCCCTGCACTGAAGCCCTGCTTTTCAAAGTGGGATTTCAGGAGCTCTGAATATTTCTAATAGCCATTCCCGGAGTTTCTTTCCTGAAGAAACTTTCCTGGAGAAAGACTACCGTTTTTCTTTATATTGTTTAACCAAAGCAGTATTTCTAATCAGAATGTGCACAGAAGCAAATTTAAGAATCCAACTGCATTTCCTAAAGCTATGTAGTAACGAAATTTATAAATATGTGGGTTATAATCTTTTCTTGTTTTAGAAAAATTGTTTTACATGAAAGAGGTTACTTATATACTACATTTATTATTTTGTTGTTAATGAATGGTTATTATTATTTATTATTATTTACTTACTGATGAGCTAAATGTTAGTAGTTAGAGTCCAGGTAAATAAATACTTTTAGTTTTTTTCTCTCTTTCTTTTTCTGTGCATGCGTGTGCGTGTGCGTGCGTGCCAGAGAGAGAGAGAGAGAGAGAGAGAGAGAGAGAGAGAGAGAGAGAGACCAGAGGGTGGTATATACCACCTTTCTCTATTGTTCACCCCTTCATTTTTTTTTTCAGACATAGTGCCTCAGGGAACCTGGAGCTCACTGACTGGCTAGGCTGGCCGGCCAGTGAGTGTCGGGATGTGACTATCTCTGCCTCCCCATTCTGGCTCAGGGGTTACAGACATATGTCATGACACCTGCATTTTTACACGGGTCCTGGGGATCCAGACACAGGTGCTCATGTATGCACAGCGAAGTCTTTACCCGCTGAGGCACCTCCCTTGCCCTAGCACTCTTAATGTTTAAATGTATAAACATATTCCTAGACCAATAGCTTTGGTAACTGCCACCTTGTTGGATTCTAACAGAGTCCATTTTGCATAGCAATAGATCAACACATGTAGAATGAATGAATTAGCCAGACCAGATGGATAATATATGAACCCAATGAAAGCATCATGATAATAACTGAAAAAAAAATCGAAAGGGAAAGATTCTAAAATCATTCATAGCATATCTACTATTTGTGACTTTGCTCTTCTTGGGTCCTCCAAGAATAGCACTGAGGAGGACTTCTTGATCTTCTCTTTTTGCTGAGTTCACGACAATTCACAGTCTGGATGGGCTGGGTTATGCAACTGTATAACCCTGTGTATTCTCACAAATGGTGAATGAAAGTTTATTTATGATTGAGGAAGCTACCAGGTACAGGGTTACCATAGAGCCAGTGTGACTGTGGCTTTACAGGGGCCTTGTGAGGTAGACTAGATTACTTTGAAACTGTTTAGTTTGTACAACTAAACCTCCAAATATCAGTTGTTTAATCCATAACAGGGTTTTTCTCATATTCATGATACTATCTATCCAATGTGGGTCATATTCACAATACTGTCTATCCAATGGGTGTCTTCAGCAACTCTACTCGGTATCCTCACACAGGATCCACACTCGATCTGTGCTTCCATAGTCACTGTGACAGTGTGGAAGACAGACAGAGGTGCAGGTGTTGCCTCGTGCTTGATCCCAGCAATGATACACGTCACCGTCACATGCCACTGTCCTGTGCATTCATTTGCCATCATGAGCCTACATGTGTCTACACCTTAAAGAGTGCTTATACTATCATGTTCTCAGAAGCTGTGGATTCAGATCTTATGCAGTGGCTACCTATGGTGGCAACCACTCAATCCCAACAAAAATCGTAGCCTTGACTTTGCAGGCGCCCCTCTTGGCACAGCTGAGTGCACTGTGACGCCACTGGAAGGCAGTATGCAGAGGTCTCCTGTGTGTCCTCACAGATGGAGGATGGAAGTTTATTTATGATAGAGTTTCAGGTGCAGGGTTACCATAGAGCCAGTGTGACCGTGGCTTTATAGGGTCCTTGTGAGGTAGACTAGATTACGTTGAAACTGATGGAGAGTCTTCCGCGCAAACACACAATAAAGTACTATTATTAGGGCAAACAATGCCTGGATTTAATTACTGGAGACAACAGAAAAAAACCTAACTGCTCGAATTAGCATGTCTGTTGCACATGTGAGTGAGGGAGACATTCGGAAAAGCAAATGCAATATTCTAGTTGTGGATATCAATTTCAAAGTTAATAATAAAATTTCTTCTTGGCAGCAAGCAGTGGAATTATACTTTGATGAAAATTGCTGGCAGAATCTTCAGAAACAGGGCTTTTCTCCTTGTGGGAAGCTGAAAGTCTGATGTTTATACTTGTCCTCGTAATTCAGATTTCATTTCTGCTCCTGCCTTTAAAGCATCCTCTCCCTCTGTAGCCCTTTATCCATCCTCTTAAGAAGCCCCCAAGACCCTGTATACAGATATCTGTTTATCTGCAAAAGTTTCTGCCTTTTCACATTCTAGAACTGAGATCTGGATTATTAGGACTGTTGTAACTGAATATTCAACCAGCAAAGTCAAGGCCCCATTTCTGAAGACTCTGCCTGCAGCTTTCTCCTGCTCTCTTCAAGTCCTTACATCCCATGAGGGCCATTTCAGTAGCCTCTCCTTCCCCTACCTTTGTCCTCGTCTTACAGAATTCATACTTCACAATTACCCCACGATGCACATTCTTATCACTTAGGCTACAGTGTGTCCATCGATCTGCTCCGAACCCTGTAGTGAGTAACTCACTATTTGCAAGACCAAGCTCACACTTCCCAGTCTAGCTAACAGCTGCGAACTGTAAGATCAAGCCCAACTCCTCAAGTCTGTGTGCTGCTCCTTAACTAGGTCTCTGCTGAACTCCACAAATCATCTTTTTATTTTTCTGCTCTTGTATTATAACCTCAAATAATTTAGGCCCTCAACAACTTTGATTTCATCATTTATTCTTGCTTCTGCAGCTTTTCACACTGATATGATTGAATTTACTATTCCTAGAGGTCTTATTTCCTCCAAGAAGACCCCCTTTCCATCCTTTTCTTGACTCCTTCCCTTCAAATCTCTCCCTCTTTCATGCCTTTATACCCACCCCCACCTCTGCTGACCTCTCATTACATCATAATGTTTATGCTTCCTTCATTGCTGACAAAGCACCCAAGGAGCCTGAAACACATCCCATTTATCTTTGCACGCCTGGTGCCTAGGACGGTGTCAGTAAACGCTGGACTGGACCAGTCTATCCACCTGATGCTTGCATGACTAAGTTACTTGTTAACCGTGCACTTTCAACAACAATTCTAACTCTGCTGTTTCCCCTGCTTGGCCTAGAGAAGAGCTTTGGATCATCTTTAAAAGCTTAATCTGAAACAAGAAGGGAAGTAGATTGTAGGCAATAGCGAGGCAGCATATATTTAACCAGAATGGACAGAAGCCAGTAGCCGAGGCTAACCTTTTTAAGTGGTTCACTTGTAGTTTGGCAGTTCTGAAAAAACCAAAGCATTATAATAATTAATGACAAATTTCTCAAAGTCATATAGATTTCCTTGTTGATACATTATATTTTTACTCATCTATTTCATGGTTCTGATTATACTGCATAGGTTTGAGTATAATCATTAAATTTTTTTGAAATAAAAATATAATTATAGTATTTCTCCCTTCCTTTTTATTCCTCCAACCCCTCTGTTTAATATCTATCTTGCTTTCTCTCAAATTCATGACTCCCTTTTTTAAAAGAAAGTAGTTATATACATGTACACATAGATACATATACACAGAGTTTCTAGTGCTTGTGCACTAGACCATTCTGAGATGACTCAAGAAATCAGGAAGGCAGCTCTGATGACTGTCATTTAGTCAACATGGTTTCCACAAAGGTCACTCAGTAAAGCCAAGTACTGTGGTAGTCACGGGGTCTTTGCAAGTAAATGTTCCAGATCTTTTTCTTTCTGAGCACATATGAGGACTCACCTTCCTTGACTGTTGAAAGTTAGGCATGATGAGAAAATGTGAGTGGAGGTGACTGGTGTCCTTCCCAGAAGCTCCTAGAGCTGGTACCCGCTTGACGTGCCCTTTTGGCAGAGCAGAGGTGGTCTGGAAAAGAGAGGGATTGTGCATGGTCAGGGTCCTGGCCTTGGGCCGGGGTTGAACTGGAGCTTCTGCTGGTCTCATCTGCTCTCAGTGTGAGCAAGAAGCAAGCAGGGTAACCCAGGAGGGTCTGAGTTGCTCCCTTATGGGCGGGGAGTGTTTGTGCTCATCCCTTCAGCGGGAGGGCCAGAGTTAAAGTCAGTCTTGCAGAGTCCTGATGGTACCTTTGCTGTCCAGTCTCCTTCTGCTCACCATCTCATCAGCTCTCGGGTCTCCCTTCCCCGAGCCAAGGGTTGTCCTGACTGATAGCAGGAGCTGTGCTCACTGACGACTCCATTTTGCTGTTTTGAGTTAGGGAACAAGAGTCCTGGTTGTTTTCAGTGACAGCCGTCCAAGCTTACTGTTTCTGGGATGCTTCTGTTTTGGTAAGGTTCATTCCTCACATTTCCAGGAAACTGCTGGGATATGAACCACAATGAGTGGGCACCACTGTGACCTCTGCTCAGCGGTTACTCTAGAAAGCCCAAAACTCTAAGGTGTGCCTCAGGGAGTAACCATGGTCACACATAAGCTTCTGGTCTGGAAAGAATAACACAAACACTACTTTTGAGGAAGAACAGGGTAAATCCAATTATGAGCCGCACTTTCTTTTAGGAAAAGCATTATTTTAAACGTTGATTCTCCCAATACATGTTTGCTCTGGGCTCTTGGTTTAAGGAATAACTGTAAATGTTGAGACATAGTGCACTTACCCAAATTCCAAAGAACATTTTTTAGTTTTTTTTTTCTGTATTTCTAGGGAAGTGCATTATAATCTGTAAAAAAAAAAAAACAAAAAACAAAAAACATACAGACATTGTTTCACATTGTTCTATTAATTTATTTAGACATTTTCCAGCATCAGGCACAGTGCTTGTCTTCTGGAGGCTACCAAGTAGACCTGTTTGTTACTAAAAATGATGTTTGTGGTAACCATGTCCTGTCCCGAGCAGAGTGGAAGATGCATGTGGATTTGTGGCCCTCACCAGGAAAGGATGAGAACCCAGAGACCATTTTAGAGGTGAACAGGTAACAGGAGGTCTAGAGCTGGGCAAACGTGGCTGGTTCATGAGACTTGGCTTACTAGAACTATGGAGAGGAAGGCAGGCTTGGCTTTGCTGCTGTAGAAGAGAGCTCTTGGTCCCCTGAACGAGCCTCTCCATGAAGAAGATACTGGTTTTAGATTTCTGATATTTTTGGGCGAGACTGGAGGTGTATTTTTTGCAATCCGGTTGTTTTCCAAGAAAATCATGATCTGATAGATCCTTCAGTTTTCTTAAATTCAGACCATAAAGCTACTTGGTGAAGATACGGTCCTTTGAACAAGGACGCATGATACAGGCCTTTGCACACTTGATTTGGGAAGGGACGGTGACATTAGTGACTAGCTCTCAGGTACTAGAGAATAATAAACCAAAGCAAAGGCCTGTGTTTTTGAGAAAATACATATGCCTTCAAAGAGGACCAACAGGAGTTATGTGTAGTTCAGTGGACACCACCTCTTGTTTTGCTTTTGATTTTTTAAAGTTCTCTTCTTTTTATTAGATATTTGCATTTTTTACATTTCAAATGTTATCCCCTTTCCTCATTACCCCTCTGAAAACCCCCTATCCCATCCCCTCTCCCCTTGCTTACCACCCTCTCCCCAAACTTCCCTGTCCTTAGCATTCCCCTACACTGAGGCATCGAGCCTTCACAGGTCCAAGGGCCTCTCCTCTCATTGATGTCTGACAAGGCCATCCTTTGCTACATATGTAGCTGGAGCCATGGATCCCTCCATGTGTACTCTTTGGTTGATGGTTTAGTCCCTGGAAGTTCTGGGGGTACTGGTAGGTACATATTATTGTTCCTCCTTTGGGGCTGCAAACCTCTTCAGCTCCTTGGGTCCTTTCTCTAGTTTCTCCATTGGGGACCTTATGCTCAGACCATAGGTTGACTGTGAGCCATGGGTATTTTGATGCCCCATCTAAAAAGGATTAAAGTATCCACACTTTAGCCTTCCTTCTTCCTGAGCTTCATGTGGTCTGTGAGTTGTACCTCTTTATGAGTATGTGAATGCTTCAGTTGGTACCTTGATATTGTGTTCCTACTGACTGTTTAGTTAATGTATATTATAGCTCATGGCCTTAGATGCCCCTGTAAGAATGAACTTTACTGTAATTAGACAGGACACTTCATTAATAGAACATTTCCTGTCACCAAGAAATATATACGGAAATATTGGGAAGCTGGCAATATTTAGTTAAAAGAGAAAATCAGCCTGTGAGAAGGATTTCTATTTGCCCTTTGCCTGTGATCTTAAAAGCCACATGTACAATCAGATTGCCAGGCTTCCTGAGAGACCATGGGACGTAGAAATTTATTGTACCTGCTGTACCGTATTTCTCATCCCTAGAATGAGCCTGTGAGAAATTCTGGTACTTCCTGGGAGGAACTTTTAAGTAAAGTTCGAAAAACTCATTCACATTACTCCTGTTGCGTTTCTCTTCTGCTCTCCATTTCTTTGTCTTGGTTCAGCAGAAAATGGAGTTTGTAAAAACTACCTTTGTCCACCGCCTAAGCAATCTTTAACCAGAATAACCCGGCGAAGCATTCTCCAGGTCTCCGCTGTGTCTGGGTTTTATTTTATTTATTTTTTGTGCGATGCTCCTAGTGTTCTACCACTTTCTCTTTTGCCAGCCTCCTTATCCTCCTCCTCCGCACATCTCAGTAGGAAATACAGTCAGTGTCAGATGCTGAATCAAATCGCACCATCTCCCCGCAGAAGACGCCGAAGAGCCATTAGAGGACTCTCTGTACTTGAATCTGGGGATGAGGCTCAGTGAAGAACACCTCCCTGTCCTTCGTGAAGCTCTGGCTTCCATCCCCAGCACCACATACAACATAATGCCTGTAATTCTGACACTTTCACTGGGAGGCAGGAAGATCAGTGGTTATCCTTGGATACACGATGAGGCTAGCCTGAGCCGTCTGAGACCTCATTGCCACAGCAACAGCAACAGCCAAAACTAAAAAACAAACACACACACACACACACACACACACACACACACACAAACCAATCCCTGAAGAACTTTTTAAACCTACAGTATGTCGTATAGAAGTATGTTAGATTTATCTGTGTAGACTCTCGTCCCCTTCCGTCCTTCTGCCTCTCCCCTTCTTCCTCCCCTCCCCTCTCCTTCTTTACTTTCTTCTTTTCTTTTTTTATTGGGGATTAAATCTAGGCCTTATACACACTTGGCAACTATTCTACCCCGGAACTAGCCTCGTCCATACCTTTAATTTTTATTTTGAGGAAAGGTCCTAGTATGTTGCATAGGCTGGCCTTGAATCTGCTCTAGCCCAATTAGACCTCAAACATGTGATCTTCCTGCCCTAGCCTTTTGAATAGCTAGGATTAAAGAAATGTACTCCCATTTTGAGGTATTGTGTGGGCTTCTTTCACAAATAACTACTGACGACCTTTGCCCTCAGTGAGGCATCTGTCACTTTGATGGAAGCTTTCTATCACGCAGAAGCTTTCTCTGTGGTCGCACAGTCAGCCTGATGTGACTCTACATCTCCTGTATGGTGAGTGGTGGATCATACAGGTTCCTTCAGTTCTTCAGGCCTTCAGTGCTCACTTTCTGATGACTAAGACAGCTTCAACTCCCACCTCTGGACATGAACAAGAGGAGAACTTCCTTGTTCTTTGTACTCATCTTCTAAGACTGGAAACATCTGAATGATGAGTTGAAATGCATCCCTAGCCGTGGCCATTTTACTTGATTGTTTCCCTCGAGGTCAGTGAAGGTCACAGAAAGAAAACAAAACTACCAATTGTTGAATACCTGTACAGGATACTAACTCATATGTCTCTTTGTGTATTGCCTACTGCAGTCTTATCCTGAGTTATTGTTCCATTTTCTAATCTTTTCTTATGCTAACTTTGTCTTCTCTCCATTGTATCATGCTGATATAGCTGCAAAATTTTTTCTCAATGTGTCCAGCAGGCGTATCCCAGAGAAGTGACGTGTGAATCCCCATTCAAACTCTTCACCTAGCTCTTCCCACCCCTGACCCACTTAAAAAGGTAGTGGTTGGTGAATATCAGGCATGGGTGGGTCAGGCAGGGAACTATTCATATACCTTCAGAGCTTCTTAAAATTAGATATATAGATATGACTTAGAAGTAGGACACTTCCAACTGAGAGGAGCAAGCAGCTCAGTGACAGTTTTGCTTTTCAAATAGAAAATCCTGGTGTTTACCTAGCAATACTCAAGACCCTGAGCTCAATCTCCAGGTGCATGTACACACATGCATACATGCACAGAGAAGTAAGAAAATAATACTAGACCTACCTTTGTTTAGACCAGAATTCCCCAAGTTCTTTCTGGAACCCCTGGAGGCTATGGGTTGTCATACCTTTGGACCCTAGCTGTCATTTCTATGGAAAACAAGCATATGGACATGTGCTTATTATTAATTTTTTGGACACGTGCTTATTAGGCTTACTTGTTTCTTATCTTTATTCTGTTAGATTTCAGGCACTTTAATCTGGAGAGCCTCTAGGGTCATGTCAGCCTGAAGGCATTTGTGTCTTCTGTCCCCTGCTCCTAGCATTGGGGTGGCGTGTATTGATTAGCTGTCCCCTGAGATCAGTTAAGCAGAATGCGGTCTGAAAGACATGGGGAGTGAGTGTATGTGGCAGCCACTATCAGTGTCTTTCCTAAATTTTGTGGTTCGTAGACATGAGAAGAAGCAGAGGCCCAGAGAGTGTGCGCTAACCTTGTGTTGGTCTATGTGTATGCCTGTCTTTCTCTCTCTCTATGCTCAGTCACTTCATCTACGTTTAAATATTTATTTGGCCTCAGATATAGGATTATGAAAATGGCTTGCCTTATACACATGCACATGTTTCTCAGCTGTAAGGGATTTCGTTGACTAATGATACAGATTAGAATCATTGACAAATCAGACAGAGCTGGTGGGAAAATATCCCTAGCTATAATTTTTTAAGATTATGTAAGTCGTACTTCATGGAGAAGGTTAAACTATTTAAAATACAATTCTATTTTTTATAAAATGTCTCCATGTTTGATTTAATTCAGTGAGATCTCCTAAAGTTGGCCAGTAGTCAGTGTTCTTACTGGCTCTCATGATACAAACACATTTAATACATACTTACATAAAATATGCTTGTGGATATACTCTTATTAATGTACTATATCAAAATCTTATCAAACTGAAATATACAGAAAGACCTCTCCTCTCCTTCTTGATTGTGCTTTTGAGGGGGCTTTCACTGTATAGCCCAGGCTGGCCCTGAACTGGCTTTTCTGCCTCAGCCTCCTAAGTGGTGCGATTGCAGGCACCCCCTCATGCCAGCATCCAAAGCACTGTGGATGAATTGCTAACCGTTCTCTTTTACTTTCCTTCTTCCAGGGGCTGCCTTTGCAGCAAACACTTCGTGGCTTTTCCTTTGGTCTTCTCCCTTTTGCATGGCCACCTTCATGTCTCTATATGGTTTTCAGTTTAGATATTGTCTGTTAATATACTCCACAGGGGGGAAATATTATTTGTATGCTTCCTTCTTCCAGTTAGGCTATTATTATTATTTTTAGTTCCATTATAAATAACTCCCGTAGTTGGAGTAAAAAAGAAAACCTCATGCTCTGGTTTCTTTACGTAGCAAGACTGGGAGAATGCTTTGACTTCTTGTCAAGGACGTTAACGTCCATACGTCTTCCCTCTCCTCACCGCTGATCTCACTGGACTCTGATTGCTCCGCTGCACTCCGTTGTCAATACTAGTCACACCGATGTCCCTATATCTCCCCATTCAAGGCTGTGCTTTCTGCCCATTGAATCTAATGCTGAGAATCTCTTAATAGAATTCATATTATGGCTATGTTAATATAGTTCACGCTAAGGCTTTGATGAGCTCTGTACGAATGTTTTTTGAGAATATTTATTTTAAGCTTTAGCTTTAAAGTGAATTTTTAAAAAGTCAGTTTTCTTCTGTGTGTGTGTGTGTGTGTGTGTGTGTGTGTGCACGCGTGTGTGCATGTTTAAGAGGGAGGTGTGCATACAGTGTGCATGTGGAGGCCAGAGGACAACCGTGTGGCATTGGTTCTCTCCTTCCTTCCACACTTATGTGGGTGCTGAGCGCTGAGCTCAGGGTTCGAGTCTCATGTAGTCTTTAGTCACTGAGCCAGCCAATAAGCCTTTACATTGATTTTAAAAAAGAAAAAAGCCCATTATTATATTGCCAAGCTCATATCCCAAGGATATTAATAACCTGCAGGATGCTTTGGGGGTACCTTTGGGCAGGTTGCTCCCTTCTTGATCTGAGTCCAGTCCCCATCCCCCACCCCCTCTGCTATAGTTCCCAGTTGTTGCCTGGGTCTGCTGTATGGTGGATAAGTCAGTCACTGACCGACTTCTCCTTCTGTCTTGAGTGGAGGTGATTGCTTCCTTTTCTTTAGTTCCTCATTTGGTTAAATTATACTACCAGGAAGGATTAACACTTGTAGAACAGTTAGGCCCAGATTTCCTTAATCATTTTTTTCCCCAGTCAGTTTATGATTTGGAAAGAAAGACTGTAGAATTCTTTGAGGAGCCAGATATTATCTTCTACATGAAGCCCTCTCTTCTGATGCTTAAAAGAAACCCAACATTCTGGTTCTAGGTAGGGAAAGAAGGCTATTCTCTTCATTTCTGGTGTTGTGAAGTTTTATGAGAATTCATCTATAGGGGAGACTATTTTCTACTGTTTTATTTTTCAGCCGGTGTGTGCACGTGTGTGCCTGTGTGTGTGCGCCTCTCTCTCTCTCTCTCTCTCTCTCTCTCTCTCTCTCTCTCTCTCTGTGTGTGTGTGTGTGTGTGTTTGTGTGTTGAAGGGCCCTTGTGATCTGAAGAAGCTCTCCCATTAGCTTAGCTTATTCTTGATAATGGTCTTTCTGTCTTTATCCTTCTTCTGGTTTAATAACATTTCCTATAATTGTATTTTGACATTATTGACTTCATCTTCTCTGTCTCTGATATTTTCTCTATATATTCTGGCTTTGTTCTCCATCTTTCCTTTTGCAAGATTTCTTATTCTTTTCTAACTCATGTTGAGGGTTTTTTTTTATGTACTCACATGAATGTTCATACTGATGTTGATGTTTAAAGCAATTGTTTTTTTTAATTCAAAACCTTCTCTTTGATCTTTTTTAGAGCATCCTGCCTCTGTTATAGTTATAAAATCATTTTAGATCTCTATAAACTAGTAAGAATTTTTATTTTAAGTTTTCTAAATTAAATGTTTTTCTCAATTTTTTGTTTATTTTTATTTATGAAGCATATTAAAGTTTTGAATTTTCTTTTAAATTTCTGCTGATTTTTTTTAAATAGAATCTCACTGTAGTTCCCCTGGCTTTGAACTTATCACGTAGCTAAGAATGGCCCCAAGTGTGGAAATTCAGGCATGAGCAGATATCAGGTTCCCTTGTCCATCCATTTTAAGAAGGAGCATTTGAATAGACAGGAAGTCCCCAAGTCTTCTGTCAGTTCTGGGACTCTGAGGGCTTTGCTCTGAAGCCCAAACACTGAACTTCTTAGTACAGAGCATCCACGTGTACATGTGCCGGCTGCTGCTGAGTCTCGTACCCACTGAGACAGCTCAGTGTGGCCACGGGACGTCTCCTGACCCGTCCCATTCAGCTTGTATCTTGTATCTTGCTCCTGAGGGGCTCTGCCTGGACTGTTTGGTGTCCACGTCCTCAGAGATGTGCAGGATGTCCCTGTGACTATGTGCCCCTCCTCGAATACTTGATGCTACCATTTTGACATAGCATGAATAGTGTCAGCTTTAACATGCTGTCTGATTTTTTTCGGGGAGCATTTTTTGCAGTCTTTTGTCTGTGTTGTTATTTTCCCACTTCTTCTCATTGATCTCGATTAGCTGTAAACTTCTCCTAGTATTTAGAAAAATCAACACAGGATGAAAAGAAACCCATTCATTTAAGACTTCAGCTCAGTCGGCTCTCTTGAACATTCCAACCTTAGACATTTCCCTAGGACATAGGATTCCTCTGTTAATCAGAATGGTGACATTTTACTTTATCTTGGATCTAAGTGTCTATCTAAATGGAAGAGAAAAGGCCACATTTAGGGAGAAAACCAGGGTGGACAATCCTCTCCTTGGAAGCTTCAGGGCTACAGGAGCCTCGTGAAGTTCTTTTCTACCTTGGCTTAGGAGAATTTTATGAAAATCACTGAGTCAGAGCCTGCTTGAAAAGAGGCAGTGATCTGGTGATTCCGTCTGCCTAGTCTGCCCTCTTCTTGGTTTACCCTTTGCCCAGCTAGCACAGCTGGAGGTTTTCTTTCTGTTTCTGTGAAATTTGAAGGGCACAGTTGTGCATACTTTTACCAGTATTTTTGGATGGATTCAATTTTTTTGGTTCATTGCTTCACACTGTATGTGGGCTGTGACTATATGTGTAGGCATAGCCACACATGAATATGTGCATGTGAGACAAACAGCATTGCAATGACAACTGCTGTGACCACAAGGACTGCAAATGCCACAAAGCATTTGTAGCGGGTTTCCTAGTTTGGAGGGTGGTATCTAATTGTGTCAGCTTCTCATTACTTTGTCACCCGAGTAATGGTTTTATGGTGTGTGTGTGTGTGTGTGTGTGTGTGTGAGAGAGAGAGAGAGAGAGAGAGAGAGAGAGAGAGAGAACCAGAGACAGAATTTGAAAGACTTAAAAATATTACTTTAGACCACAGTGAAATTGAAATACTCATCACCATTATTAGAATGGAGTCATCATGAATTAAAGGACTTTTGCTCTTTCTGGTTGTTTATTTGACTTTGAAATGTCTGGCATTGGACCTAGGGAAAACTCACACATAGTCAGAAAATCAAAGCAGAAAAACCCAGAGCACAGGAGTCAGGCTTAAACTGATCAGCCACAGGGGTTGGTAGCAGAGATCGGAAGGAGTGGAGATTGGTCTGTTAAAGAGCAAGGCATTGTGGGTGGGGGTGTGTGTGTAAGACACTGGCACCTGACCCCTGCCTACAGCCCGCTCTCCATATAAAGGCATTGCCTTTCCTTGCCCCAGACATTGAGAACGAATGGCTTCAGCTTTTGGCTGAACCTCACTCTTACTTTGATAGTTATGTGAGTCTTTTGATGTCTTCTTCTTTCTATCAAACTCACCACACCTTCCACGTTGGTCGTGTGGTCTGAGCCGTTCCAGGTGCCCTGGCTTGTCTCTGCCCCAGGCTTTCTCGTCTTCTAGATGAACTCCCCGTACCTGCCTTTTCCCCTCACTTCCTTAGTTTTCCTTGCAGGTTTCTCTCCAATCTTATTGCTTCTGACTCCCATTGTGCCACTAGTAGACAGACGTTGGTGGCCTTGGGGCTGTCTTTCTGCCCGGTGCCTTCTGAGCCCGTGACACATTCCTTCCTTGTTTACTTCCAGCTTTCCAGGCCTAAGGGCTCCCAAGAGTGCATGTGGTGGGCAGCCTCCCTTCATAAGACTCGGATTTAGCACAGGTGCCTTTATAGTATTTCTAAATGGAGGTCGAACAACCCACTCATTATTTTTTTAAAAATTGTGTATGAAACGAAATCATGCTCTGGGCTAGACCTGTGAACAAGACTGTAGAAGGGTCTTGGCTTTGGTCTTGAAATTTATGTTAAATCACAAACAGTAAAATTGGATAAAAAAGGGATTGAAAAACAAAATGATCAAAGATATCAAAATTGATCCTTCGTAAATATGAAATTCCTTCAACGAGCTCCAAATGACTGGTAATAGTTTTGGCTTTCCTGATATTTACATTCTACAGATTTCTACATTTTATGTGAAGGCTGAGGCCTGGCAATGGAGGGCTCAGAGACCATTTTTGCTTTTTAAAAAATCTCTTTTTCTGGATAACCTGCTGTTATAGAAAACAAGACCATGCATTTCTTTAAGACTTTCTCAGTCTACGTCATTGTAAGGATGCCGTTATATTTCTCTTTATTCTGTGGTTGAGATGGAAAGCTGTTGCAAATGTAGTAACTTTAGTGCAGAAAACTAATGCCAGAGCGTCGGTGGCAGGTACAATACAGCACTTTACACACCAGGCTGTGACTGTGACTGAGGGCATCCAGAAGAAAGTACTTTTATTGTTCCACAATCAGACTGCTATTGCTTTTCATGTTTTGTCTGCTCTGTTGGGGAGGAAAGGGTTTTATTTGGCGTCACTTCCACATCCCTGTTCATCCCTGAAGGAAGTCAGGTCGGGAACTCAAACAGGGCAGGATGCTGGAGGCAGGACCTGCTTACTGGCTTGCTTGGCTTGCTTCCTTATAGAACCCATGACCAGCAGCAGCAGGATGGCCCCACCCACAGTGAGCTGGGCCCTCCCCCATTGATCACTAGTCAAGAAAACGCCTTGCAGCTGGGTCTTATCTATGGAGGCATTTTCTCAGTTGAGGCTCCCTCCTGTCTGAGGACTCAAGCTTGTGTCAGGTGGACTTACATATTCACTGTCACCGTGTTTCACTTTTTCTCCTCGTTAGACACGCTGAAGTTTATGTGTTGAGATCCAGATACTACAGAGGCAAGTTCTCTTTACAGGGGAGGTAGGATTCCTAGAGGACCAAGTTTATCCTTTGCCATGGGGTCCTGAACTTACCATCCTTGAAGTTCACGTGTGTATACATCGTGCATTGATATGAACATTAACGTATACAATTCCTGCTCTGCAGGAAGTGGTGGGTCAGTGAGCACTCGGAGCATACTAACCAGCTGAGCTTGGGAGATGTCCATCCCTAAGAGGCAGAACAAGCTCAAAGGAGGGCGGAGTCATCAGACCCACCCCATCAGGGCACTGAGCTCTTGGGTTTGAACCCATGGTAGCACAGACCGACATCATGGTGGGGACTTGCGGTGGTGTGCATACCTGCAACAAAGATTTTTTCCGGAGACCTAATTTCCTTTTACTGACCCCAACACCCTAAATGGCTTCCCTATGTCACTGTGATTCTAAAGGCTGGGGACCCAATTATAGGGCTTTAAAAAAATGAATTAAATTTTTCTGTGGCCCCGTGGCAGTATAAATCAGATTCATCCCTCTGAATTTTTGATAAATTCTGGAATTTATGATTACCTAGATTTACTTATATGTCCCTTATAATATCTAAGCTACCTTCAAAAATCTGTTAATTCACTTATAGGGCTGGGGATTGAATCCAGGCAAATACACTACCCCTGATCTATAGTTCCAACCTATACTATTTATTTAGAGACCTCACTGGATTGTCCAGGCTGGCCTTAAACTTGGGATTCTTCTGCTTCAGCCTAGGATTACAGGCATATCCTCTAAGTCTTAGAAGCTTGTAGGATATTTTGTTTGTTTGTTAGGATGAAATTGTTACTTAGCTACTCATGAGAATAAAGAATCCAGTATGGTTCCTAGGCTATGAAGTCCTTGTTTTAGCTTGTCCTCTGTACTTTATTAGCTTACTATGTGGTATGAGGTAAGGTGGGGCTTATTCTCTTCTTGTATTATATAAATATTTGCATTTTATGCGCACATTTAAATATTTCCCTATGCCATGCATTTCTTCACCTCTTTTTAGTGTATCTAATAAATATAATTGCAAAGGGCTTTTAAAAGTGCTACGCATAACACTAAAGCATAACAGCGATTTTCAAACAGTACAGAGTGTAATTAATTTTTATAGAAACAGTATGTACCTGCCAAATGGGTACTTTGAAAAATGAAACCGTTTTCGACTGTGCGAAACGGCTTGGAAATGTGATTCTTCGCCACTTTCTTTTCTTTATAGCCAGAAAACAGTGATATGGAAATTAATTATGACTGTGTACCCAAGGCTCGTTCTTTCTTTTTTTAAAACATCACACTTTAGAAGCAACGTTTCCTTTGGGCCAAGAACAATCCCAAGACATTTGAATGTCCTGGGTTTTAGCTGGAAAGGGAATTTGAACAGAGCCTTGAGTAAGTTACCACCTGTCCCCAAAGGTGGTACTCGAGGGTGTGCCCTTGTGTTTCCACCGGTGCAAGAAGGCCATAGCTCTCTCTGATTTCCCTTGGTCACTCACTATTGCAGGGTGATGAGCTTATATCTCAGGCTCCAACTCTAACTACAGAGCACTGGTTTATTCTAACAACATGTCCTGTTGCAAAACGTGCACAGTACTTCATTGTTAGTGGCCCGTTGCGTAACGGCTTCCTGGGTTTGTGAAAATCCACACACAGATTTCTGGTTCCCACATCCAGTCTAATTTGTAATCTCTCTTGGCTCTTGCCTGGTTGTCTTCTTTGGTTTTGGTAACGTGTTTCCGTGATCATCGTGAATCTCTGAAACAAAGCTATTTATTGACGTGGTTGGTTGTCCAGGTGAGGAATCAGAAGAAAAAGCCAAATATTCTTTTGCATGTATGTATTTATGAATTTGCTGACAATGCTTTTCTTGAGCTAGGCAAGGTGACAGTGGTAATTTGCAACAGGGCAGGTTGCCGGAAAAATAGCTGTGACGTTACCTGCTTAGATGTGATATCAATTCAGATCCCCAAGAGCACACCCGGTCCGCCAAGCCAAGATGAGTTTTCATCTTGAATGGTGGTTCTCCATTATTTTTACTACACACTGGTGCTACTTGGCAGGTTAGATAAAACGCCTTTTTCCGTGTCCCATGCCCAGAGTTTGGTTGGAACTTGTATGGGGCAAGCATCAGAATTTGGGTTCTGACACACAGCGCTGCGGTGATGTGGATGTTACTGGTTCTGGGTCTTCACTTTGGTTACCATGGAGACAGAGTACCAGGAAGCATTTGGTTGGCTGCAGGTGTCGGGGAGTCAGAGTGCTGCATTTGATAGGGAAGGAGAGAGGAAAAGATTAAACAATTTGAGGCATCTTACCTAATGTCCTAGGTCTGTTGGCCTTGGAGCTGTTACAATATGCATTATTTTTATTACTAGAAATTAAATGAAGTTTAGGAAGGGCGCTGGATTTTAGTGTTAACCCCAGCCTTCTCTTCCCTCTCTGGTTCCTGCATCTTTCTTCAGACTATGCCTTTTTCTGGCTCCCTAGAAAGAATAACTAGAGATTAGCCGCAGGATAGGTGCAAGCAATGAGACTGGGTTTGTTTCCTTGGCAAGATTGTTATGTCAGTCAAGTTTACCATTATATTAAAAGCCCATTGTTTTGACTTTTAGCTAGTCAGGCTTTATGGTAAGGATAGTGATGGGTTCAACTAGGCCTTACAATGTTTATCCTAGATTTCCAAAGCAAATCCGTTTCGTTAATCTGTTACCCAAGGGATTTAATGTATTTAGTTTTCAAATGATGACATTACTACCACTTATATAAAATGAATGTACTAATTAGAAATCAGTCTGACCTGCTTATCAGTGAAGACTGCACCTAACGTGTGTGTGTGTGTGTGTGTGTGTGTGTGTGTGATTAGATTGCCTTTCCTCCATTGATTAGGAATATATGGTACATTTTTCTCGTTGAGGAAGAACTCTCATCCAGGTAGTGCCAATGAAGAGTTTTGTTTTTTAACAAAAGCACAAAGATAAGCCTACCACCATTTTCCCATTAGTTTCCATCTCAGCATTATCTGGGGATGTTCATGTCTGTTCCTGGCACCTTTTGAGTCCAGTGGACACTAGGACTTTAGCATGCAGTTCAAAGCTTAAAATGCTGCCTTCAACAAGACTCCTGTAATTTTGCTTATGAAACACTTTGTCAGATGTTACTTCTTTTTTTAAAAAAATAATGCCCTGTGCTCAAATTTTCCTAGAATAAAACACTTTGCCAGGTAAAGGATTTAAGAGATCTAGGCTATGCTTACTCAATGAAATGCAGCCGAGTGGAAAGTACCCTGTCCTCCTGGCTCAGAACACGAGGCCTTCTCTGATGTCGTGGTTCAAAGAGATTATATTATTTAAAGAGCTGCTGGTACATGGACATTAACTTGCTAGGCGCAGATTTTCATCTTTTGTAACTTTGCGAGTTGGAGTTTCTTTCTGAAGGAATTCGTGTCTATGAAGAATGGGTTCAAGCCAAGAGTGAGCTGTGCTTGAACTCAGTGCTTTTCAACCTTCGCCCTCTTGCTGGGAAGACTTGCCTGAGTCAGATCATTGAGGATTAAGAAGAAGTGCACTGCTCAGCACCATGCAAGGGTTGGGTCAAAGCACTTTTAGCTTTGAAGAGTGACTCTTTGGCTTCATAAGCCTAGAAATTTCAGGTCCCACTGCAAAATGGAAGCCCAGGATCCTGCGGATCGCCATGGTCTCCCTGTAGTCTGCCAGCTCGCTTCTTTTCTGGGCATTCCTTCTGTTGTGTCTTACAGTGTCTGGAATAATTGGATAGATTAACGGTGATTTGGACCTCTTGCTGTTATTGGAAGATTGGTGCTATGTCATATGCCCTGTACAGTTTATCCATCTACTTGAAGAAGTTTGGCATGCTACAGAGGAAAAAGTCAAGTGTTGATTTTAGCCTGCTAGTAGGAATAGTAGTCAGGGAGCCCATGGCAAGACTACTTTGAAGCAAAGACTGGGGATTCTGGGCCAGATACCTACAAGGGGAGCTTTTTGTGACCAAATGTCTGCCAGACAGAGGAGGGCAGGTAGCTTTCCTGGGTGATCAGAGAGAGTGGTGTACTTGGAACGGAACGGTAGCCAAGGCCAAGGGTAGAGAGCTTCCAGGCATGTACCCAGGACTGGTTCTGTTGGTGATAGGTGGGAGCTGCTGTCTGTGGGTAAAAAGGAAAGGAAAGGAGGCCAGTATACTAGAGGTCTGTAAGACACAACGAGATAAGTGATCACTGCTAGAGAAATGGGACTTATAGTTCCTGGTTCAGATGCTTTATGCTTTAACTTAACATGAGACAGAAGCAGAAAATAAGATGAAACATTTGGGATTTTATATACTTTCCACTTAGCTATGTTATAATCCCGCCTGGATTCAGGAGAACTCTCTGGAAGTTAATGTGTTAAGTTAAAGGCCCTGCTCCATTTTCATTATCATCTCCCAGTGTTTAGAAGATGCTCAGCCAAAGCCTGTACCCTTGAAAAGAAGTCTCTGATCAGAGTTCACTTGTGTTTTTCCAGGCAGCCCAGCCATGACCCACAGGAATCTGACATCCTCCAGTCTCAATGACATTTCTGATAAACCGGAGAAGGACCAGGTAAGCAGACACTTCCTTTCTTTGATACTTAAGACAGGCCATGTATCTAAGGGATGCTGGGTTGGCTTAGAGAGAGTGGTTGTCCCCACTAAAGTGGACCGCCATTATGTGAGGAGGGGAGTTTGATTTTTTTCTGAGGGAGGAAGCAAGCTGTATGACTGAGAGAAGCAGGCGACTCTTGGCCTTGCGGTGCATTCTCTTGTTCCTTTTAGCTTAGGGGCTGTAATTGGCTGAGTCTGTACATAGTAATAAGCTCTACCTTGGGTTTGTTGTAGGGATTAAATGCAGGTATTTTATGAAAAAGTGTTTTGGTGTTCGATGAAAGGCTGCCTGAGAGGTGCTGGGGGAGGGGATGTTCATCAGGCAGAGGTAATGTTAATATCACATCAATTCTCTATGTGTTTGTGAGCACATATCATAAGTGTCTATTCATTATGAAGAACAGAGAGTTCAAATGACTGCAAGTTTTTGTCTTGAAAAGAATATGGTGCAAACTGAGTCATTTCCCTAGTTGGCTGGGTGTTTAGAGAGATTATATTTCAACAGCATAATATATTGATACTTTCTGATAAAAAAACATTTCAAGATTTCAAGGAAATGAAAGTTCCCTGTTTGAAAGGCAATGCAGGGGCCATTTGGTAACATGTTCTCTGTGTACACATGGAGATGATCTGAACTCTGTCCCCAGCACCCACATTAAAAACAAAACAGCCAAGTGCTGCTAAGCACACTTGTAATCCTCGGGCTGGGGAGGCAGAGACAGGAGAATCCCTGGGATTTGCTGGCCAGCCAGTCCAGTAAGATCAGTGAGCTCTGGGTTCAGTGAGAGACACTGCCTCAAACTAAAATAGTGAGTGATTGATGAAAGCATCCAGTACTAGCCATTGATCTTCACACACATGCACACACATACATACACACAAACACACACATGCATATATACACATATATACATAGACACATGCATATACACAAACACACACATACATACATATATGCATACACATACATACAGATAAACATATATATATATATAAACATGCATACACATACGTACACACACATATATACATACATACATACACACGCACATACACATACACATTCTTCCACTCTACATTGCAAAAATCACATATGTAGACACACAAACCTCTGAACACACATACTCATACACACATGCTTTCCCCATACAATGCATATGTTCACAAATACTCTAGACACACAAACCTTTGAACATGTACATACACACACACACACATGCTTCCTCCATACATTGTATATATTCACAAGTATTGCAGGCATACAAACCTCTGACCCACACACACACACACACACACACACACACACACACTGACTGAGTTACAGCATAAATAGTTGGGGACATAATTGAGAAAATATGGTTTTGCTACTTGTTTCAAAAGTAGCTAAAGTTTCCCTCTGTTAAGTGGAAAATATAGTACTTGATGTATATGTCAGAAAACCAAGCATCTGGCTTTTGCTCTTCTCACCTCCTCTTGTGTCCTTTGATATAACACAGAACACAATTCCAGCTGGCTTCATGCTTAGCACACTACCATTCCCATGGCTTTATTCTTTGTTTCTTTAAGTAGGGTAGCTTTGGCAATTTTTTCATATTTTGCTATTTTTTTCCACAAAAAGCAATATTTATGACAGTGTTCTTTTTTTTTTAAACTGGCAGTCCTTGTCGTAATGACAGAGTTTTTTAGGCCTTGGTGAATTCTCCAAAGTACAGGAGAGGTGAAATTGCTCTCTTACGTATGAAATGGCTGGTAGAGTCTTTCAACCTTCTCATCAACACGTCCTTAAAAGGCCTTCAGATCAGATCTCTAGAAGAACCTTTGCAGCTAATATCTCTTGTTCCCATTTTCTGTCAGTTCAGTTTGCTCTCTGTATCATTGCCCTCCTTTTCCCTGGGGATTAGATGCATAATAGGTTTCTAGCAAGTAGAGTTTGACATTTCCCTGAGATCTCCTGTCTTCCTTCTCTTTTATCTGCTGGTGTTTCTGGGAGAGGCCCCTTCATCAGGTCTGATAACCCCCTCCACATGACCTTCACATCCACTCTTGACTCCTTGGGCCTCTCCCTACAAATCCTGACCTGGTTAGATTTTCGGCCTTCTTCTGCCTCTTCTGGACATGGGCGAGGAGCAGGAGGGCATTTGCTTGTGAATGTGTTGGTAAGTACACACCTGTGGCAGACCTCGGACCCTTAGCATTTTCTTCAAAACTGCTGCGCTCACTGTGGCTCCCTTCAGCTCTTACTGCTGAGTGCTAATTACTCATGCCCCCTCACAGGGGACTTGATAAGGCCACAGCAATTAGGGTTAGGCATATGTGTTTGATACACTTTTAAAGACGTCTTCTTTTATTGTGGACAGCCATCTTTAGCCAGAAATCTGTGAACAGATAGCTAGCAACTGTGGGCTGGGAGAATTTTCTTATTTTGTTGGGTCTCTTCAGACCTGGGCATGTGTAGAGGAAGTTCCATACCTTATGAGAATCACAGCAAATCTCTTCAAGGATCGGAATTCATTGGAGCATCGTGGGCTTTGGTTGTCGACTTTGATGTAACATGTGTGCGGACTGAGTTCTGGAAACCAACCGTCTTTGCCCCTCCATAGCTTCTCATAGTAGCTGAGGTTGTTATTAAGGTGATGACCAATAAGCTCAGAGGTTTTTACTCGTTCTGTTTTCAAAGCTAGTCAATGCAAGCTCGCGGGTGTATCTTGAGAGAAATTCTCCACCCATACGTAGCTGTCACTCAGCCAGTGAATCAGCGAGGTCTTTCTCCTGAAAGCACTTCTGCTGCCTGTTTCCTTCCAAAGGCTGGAAGAGTAGCTCAAAGGGACCCACAGTCTTTTCTTCCCTCAGACATGGAGGAGGGGTGATGGGGGAAAAGGGAGCTAATGCTTCACATGCACTTGAAGCCTTTTAAGGCAAAAGAAAATCAGACTTGCAAGTAGATGAAGTTATGGTAACCCCAGGTTTTATTTCTGTAACCTGTTTTAATCCCATAAACCTAGTTTTTTCCCCCTTTCTTTCCTTTTTTTTTTTTTTTGTAACCTATTTTTCCTCTGGCTGGGGAAAACAGGTTGCCAGGCACGAATTTGTTTTGAAAAAAAGCTTTTATAATTAATTAGCCAATGTCCCAGGAGTGAGGTTGGCAGGGAAGTCAAACTCGTCCTGTCTGCTTTTTCCAAGTCAGCCTCCCAAACGTCCATCCGACTGCTGCTGAAGTTTCAGATCGAGTGATGTTTCTGACCGGATAGACTCCGAACGGTTGTGACCTTGCCTCATGGCTTCCGGCAGCAATAGAACTTCCTACTACACAAAAGATGGGCTTTATGTTGGGAGTACCGAAGAGGAACAGAGTGGCTCTTTCTCACAGCTATAGGATGACACCATCTGAGGGCACATTTCAAATGAGATGCTGTTTGGGGGAAGCAGAAGAAACAGATCTGTGGACTGCACTTTTTCTGCCAAGCCCATGCACTTAGGATTTCAGTAGTGGCTGCCCGATTGAGAAATAGCTCAAAACAGTTAAGAACAGCAGAAAAACAGCCCCAGTGGAGTGATTCAGTGCCCCAGCCTCAGCCCTGCGTGGATGTTATATTTATTAAGCAGAAAAACACCTGCGGGGAGGTACATTAGCAAATACATCTGCAACACATAGACAAGTGCATCTAAGTAAATAATCTGGTTTTCTTGTCTTTCTTTCATTCTTTTTTTTTTTTTTTAATTTGTTGCTCTGGAATGTTCTTTTGTCTGAGCCAGCTAAGAGTCCCAGTTGTCTCTGCTTGGCCTTCCGTATTCCTTTGTTCCTTCTCTGATCTTGGAGAAATGGAACCAGCTGCAGCAGAGACATGATGCAGAAGTGAAGCTTGGGTATTGGTTTCCATGACGCAGTGGGAAGACAGGAGGCGCTTGCCTTTCTCCTTCCGAACACCAGGCATCATCACATCTACGGTTTGGTGCCTAAGGTACAAGTCTGCAAGCACTGAGCTACACCCGCAGCGCTTAATATGGCTAGCCTCATCATTATCTTGTTAGCTTTAAGTCTCAGAGATGACTTATAGAGCTTTACAGGGCTTGACTCTACAGGTTGTGAATGATGCACTTGAAGATTCAGTGTTAGGGGGAAACTGCAGCCTATAGATCCACACTACACTTAGGAGAGATTGAAGCACTTTGCAGAGTCCAAGGAATACATGGAAGGGTCATGCGACCTTGTAACATCTTATCTGGTTGCCTCATCGTTTAATAGCATTATCAGGCAAAGTATTACATAGGTCTCCTGGAGGAATCTGATCTGAGATTAGTTTGTTTTTTTTTTAAAGCATAGCAGGATTATTTTAAGCATTATCTACTGCCTATTATCTTTAAATATACTCTGAAGCCTTGATTTTTATTTTTGAAGTGGTGCTGGTCATTTATAGAAATAAATGTAAATTTAAGTATTTTGTCAGAGAGTAAGTGGATAAACCATTAAATCATGTCTGGATTTAAAATTGCTGCCTTGACGACTATCAGGTGGAATCTAGAAGGGCAGTCTATGACTGACTGACAGCCAATCTTATTCTACACACACAACGCAGGGTTGACTGGAACCAGCTTAGCTGCGGGCATTGTTTTCATGGCTTCCGAGCAGAATCTCCATCCTAGGGCCACGATACGGGTTCTTTCATATTCACAGAGGTAGACCTGCAGCAAGGCAGTGCCTTCTCTTCTCTGTGGGTCTATTGATTGTGGGTGGTCTGACTTCACTCCATGGAAGAAGTTGCAGTAAAGCATTTTCTGAGGTTATAATCTTGTCTTTCAAGTGCTCTCAGGGACATTTGGGACACTGCTATGTCAGGAGGGCTCCAAACAGAGTGACATCTGTGAAAACTAAGAACAAAGGCATCTTGTCAGTCCTTAGATGTTCTCAGTCACTACAGATTGGGTATCAGCCATGAACTTCCTCTTCGTTCCTTCAGCTGTCTGATTTTGGGGTCTCTCTTTCTCTCTCTCTCTCTCTCTCTCTCTCTCTCTCTCTCTCTCTCTCTCTCTGTGTGTGTGTGTGTGTGTGTTGTTTTATTTTCCAACACATTTTAGTTAAAATAGAATTGTACGATTTCTTCCTTCTCTTTCCTCTCTCCCCTCCTAGGACTCACCCCCAACTCTCAAACAGATAGCCTATTTTTCTTTATTATTGTTACACACACACACACACACACACACACACACACACACACACACACACAGTTACTTTATAAAAGTACAATCATCTGATGAGTCCATTTTTATTATTTGTATGGATATGGTTTCCGGGCTGATCACTGTATTGTATAACCAATAAGGGGGCTCATCTCTGGGGGAGACTCATTCTCCCTAGTGGCCACTAGTTACATCTTGTCCTCTGTGCAGGGATGGGTGGGACCCTTTGAGAGTCCTCCCCTTCTGCATAAGCATGTATATTGATGTTGCCATTGTTTCTGGTCTTGTTTATGCAGCCATTTCTAAGAGAGACTGCTCACAGCAGGTATCCTGGAATTCTGATTCTTAGAATGTCTCCATCCTCCTTCTGCACTATTTCCTGAGCCATACATGTAGGAGCTGTGATATAGACATTTCTATTGGGGCTGGGCTCTCCATGATCGTATCACCTCTAATGTTTCCAGTTGTGGTTTTTCTGTGATGGTCTCTGTTTGATCTAAGAGGAAGCTTCTTAGATACAGGACAGTAGCTACACTTACCTCTTGGTATATCGATACAATGGACAGTAGCTACAATCACCTCTGGGTATAAGGATACAATGTAGACTGTTGTAAGGAATCATGCTGCTCTGGAAAAGGGGCAGTGGTGGATTCTTCTCTATGGTGCATGACTTCTCTAGCCTAGGAAGTTGGCTAGGTTTCCTATACCAGGCACGACTGCCTTCTATTTGAGGTCAGGATGGGGGTGTATGTTGCACTTTGTATCACTTGTAAGATACAAAATGAAAAAGTGGGGAGAGGAGGGGGCTCCAATTGTGGAGGGGCAAGGTAGAAGGAGAGAGGAGGGGTGGATAATACTAAGGTTGTTGGATAAAACCTCAAGGTATCTTACTATTTTACATATTTACCAAAAGTTATGGACAGTGTGTGTGTATGTGTATGTGTGTGTGTGTGTGTGTGTGTGTGCATCTTTTATTTATTTATTTATTTATTTATTTATTTTTAATTTTTTTAAATTTTTATTTTCTATATTCTATGTTTACATTCCAAAGGCTTTCCCCTTTCCCAGTTCCCCCCCACCATAGGTCCCATAATTCCTTTACCCCCAACTATTCCCCAATCATCCCCCCCCACGGTTTCTCTACAAAACTGGATCCAATCTTTACAGGCCCAGGGTCCTCTCCTTTCTTCTTCTTGGGAATCATTTGACTTGCTAATTGTGCCTTGAGTATTTAGGGCTTCTGGGCTCATTAATATCCACTTATCAGTGATTGCATTTCATGTGTATTCTTTGGTGATTGGGTTAACTCACTCAGGATGATATTTTCCAGGTCTAACCATTTACCTAAAAATTGCATGAATTCATTATTTTTAATTGCTGAGTAGTATTCCATTGTATAAATATACCACATTTTCTGTATCCATTCTTCCTTTGAGGGATATTTGGGCTCCTTCCAATTTCTGGCTATTATAAACAAGGCTGCTATAAACATAGTGGAGCATGTGTCTTTATTGTGTGTGTATCTTAAAGGAAGTTATGCCACTTGGGGTGACATGCTCTCCCCAAGAACAATATATTAACAAAGCCCTCAGTACCAGGCACAAGAAACCTCATTTTGGATGGTTGGCCCGCATAATGACTCCCAAAATAATATAGTCTATTGATATAGCACTTGTTTGCCTCTCAGAGGTAGAAGAAGGCAAGTTCCTTGTATTAGTTAGGGTTCTCTAGAGGAACAGAACTGATAGGATGAATACATGTGTATTATGTGTGCATGTAGGCATGTAAGTGGTTATTTATTAGAGGGGTATACAGGCTGTGGTCCCGCGGTTCAACAATCAGAAAGGCTAAGCATCCAGCGCATGTTTCGTCAATGAGGCTTGTTCTCTCGGCTGCTCTTCAGCCTGAGGTGGAATCCTGAAGAAGTGCGTTCTCATAGCCGTGAAGGGTGCCTCAGCAGCACAATAGATGAGCTTGTCTATGAAGGCAAGCAGGGGAAAAGCAAGCCTTCCTGCTTCCATGTCTTTGTATGCTGCTTCCAGAAGGTGTAACCCAGATTCAGAATGCAATGATCCTGATTTAGAGCGCGTCTTCTCCCTAAAGGGTACCATAAAGAAAATCCCTCTCAAGGTACCTAACCACTTGGGCTGTAATGGATTCCAGATGTAGCCACACCCCTCCTGCTAAAGATACCGAACACTTAAGACACAGGACCTGGATGCTTTTGAGTTGTATCTAACCTGAAAGCTTCCTTTCCTGTGGTGTAACTTCCAGGGTACCAGAAAATCCTAGGAAAGCTGCAGTGGAAGGGGAGCAGTGAAACAGCCCCAACCAGGCACAGCACCTAGGCACCACACAGTAGTCAGCTCAGCAAGATATCCATGCATGGGCCACATGGGCCACTCACATATGGGTGGTCACCAACCGCTGTCTAATCAGCTGCGTGTTTTTGATGGGAATGTGGGTGGCCATGTGACACTCATCCTTAGGTTCCTTTCCAGTAGCATCAGCTTGCACGGAGACAGTTAACAGTGCTGACACCTGTCAGCCTCCTTTTTTCCTCTAGGACTCGGACTTACTATATGTAGCTTCCTTTCCTTGGTGGGTCTGTCTTCTCTCCTGTGTTTCAAATGCTTTAACCAACAGTGACTGTGAGAGAGATTGAGTACTGATGTCAATACCAGTTTAAAGTGTTAGCTTAGAAACCCAGAGGTGACAGCGAAGGGGTAGTCTGTTAATTTAAAAATCAAGCCACCCATGTGCCAGCCACCCATGTGCTAGGGTGGTTTGAATGTATTCACTTATGCAGAAATGGGCACTGATCCCCTTGACGGTAGATTCCGGGTGTGAGTGGAACTCATTCATCCTTTGAGTCCTAGAGCTTCCAAAACTGGGGGACAGAGCTAGATAACAAGCACTAAAAACTAAGTAAATAGACAAAAAGGTTCCTTTCCCACCACAATGAACCTTGTCCTGACAGCAAGAATCAGGACTTGGGAAACAGAGCTGGGTAGGGGGTCATCAGTGGACTGGATCAAGGGAAGCCTTTTCCCCACTAGGCTGAGAAAATAAAAAAGCAAGTGTAGAGGTCCGAGGCAGGAATGAGCATGTTTTATTTAAAAAGCAGATAAAATAAATCCAGAGTGAGCGGCTAAAGCCAAGGTACAGGTGTGCAGTGGTAAAGGCGGCCGGCACACATCAGGGGGACCTTTGTATTTTATTATAAGTGCAGCGAAACACTATTTTTGGCTCTTTACCTGGAGAGTTGCGTGTTCTGATTTACATTTTAAAGCACTTTCGCTGTGGATACTGCAGTAGGATGGGGGAATTTGCCAATGTTCCGATCACCCGGTGTTACTATATAAAGCATTGTGTGAGCGTCTCTGTGTATTAAATTGAGTGCACAATAACCCAACGAGGCCAATTTCTTAACACACTAACCATAAATGTGAGGCCTTCGTACCAGCAAAGGAAGTTCTTCTGCAGTGCAGAGGAACTGTGGGAAATAAAGAGATTTCCTCGTTTAAAGTATTTCCTATGAACTGCTAAGCAATTATTCCACACTGATGAAAGCATTTAAATATTCCAATGCACTGTAAGTGGGCCTCGGCATGCTAGGAGAGACTAGGGAGCGCTTTTGAGTAATCGTATTCATGTTGGCAGTCCTCTCCATATCCCTGCGACTGAAATCAGTCATGCCACCTGAGTAATGGCACATGACTAATGCTACTAATGCTGTCTATACTGGAGGCTTTGCCGAGGGCTGGACACGCAGCAGAGTTATTATGTTTGGAAGGGAACACTGGAGTGTGCAGGAAAATAGGATCATCTCTGAGTAGTTCTCTGGTACAGCCTTCCATTCTTTTGTTCTCTGTCAGTCTCTCTGTCTGTCTGTCTGCCTCTCTCTCTCTCTCTCTCTCTCTCTCTCTCTCTCTCTCTCTCTCTCTCTCCCTCCCCTGTCGTCTGTCTGTCTGTCTGTCTCTCTCTCTGTGTGTGTGTGTGTGTGTGTGTGTTGTGTGCACACATGTGCAGATGTGCAGTCCAGATGTTTATGCTGGGCTTCTTTCTCAGTTGCTCTTCATCTTCCTTTTGGAAGCATGGTCTGTCATGGAGCCTAGAGTTCATTGGATTGGCTAGACTCTGTGATTAGTGAGCTGTAGGGACCTGTAACTTGGCTTCCCTAGTGCTGGGGTTACTGGCACATCGCCACACACAACTTTTATGCGGCTGCTGCGGATCCAAATTCAGGTCCTCACAGTTGTGTGGCTAAGCCCTTCACTGCAGAGTCATCTTCTCAGCACCTCGTGTCAGACTCTGCTCTGAACTTGAACTCTGAATGCTGGGTGCACTACCTCCCTGCATTATACATTTAATAGAAGAGTTTGCCATGGTGGCATGGCTTAAATAATAAACTGGCATATGGGATATTAGATATTTCTTTTTTCTTTTCTTCTTTTCAGTTTGCATTATTCTCCCTGTCATGATGTCCCGATCCCATGATTGTCCTTGCACTGTGTTTCATAGAGTAGTTCAGTGTCATTACCTGTCATCTCTTAGGTGTGTTCTCATGTCACAAGTTATCCATATCTAACTGAGTCCTCATCAAGCAAGACTTGGAAGGGAAAAAATTGTTACAGAGCCAAGAGCAATACCTTATAGGCATGGTTAAACAGTTTTTCTAAGGCCATTGTAATAAAGCTTTATAATAGTTACTATATCTATATGTATCTACTCTTTTCTATTGCAACCCTATTGTCTATGATTTTTTTAAAACCTCACTGATCCTCAATCCTTAAAAGTATGCAAAAATCACTGTAAAATTTAAGCAATGCAAATGTGAACAGTCTATTTTAGTTCTTGAAAAATAACAACCATTGGTCACTGGGCTTAAAGTTCCATTATTTCTGGTTGCACGGATATGTCTGCAGTTACACAAATAAATAGGAATCGAGTGGAAACTACTGTATTCTCTGTGAAGGCTGTGTGGCATACATGAATCAAATTTTAGTCAAGTAATCTAGTGATTGAAACCAAGTTATCATTTCCTTATGAATATAAGTGTGCCTATAAGAAATGGCCTTACCGCAATGTCCTGCTTTTCTTCATGAGTCTTTATAAAGACATTTTTTCTAAGTGCAGCTACTGGGTCATCATTTATTGACAATCTAATTAGCTTCCCCAAAGAGATACCAATTCTAGATCATTAAAACATATTTATAAGCCTCTTCCACTACTAATGTACTGTTTGCCGGTCAGGTCCCCAGTCTCTCCTTTACCCAACAGCTTAGAGACCAGGTGAAAGAGAGATTCCTGGTGCTCCCACATTTGCCTCTTAGTTTAACCTTGGGGTTTTCTGTAGAAGTTTATATGTAGATATTAAGACTGAGCTTATGCTGCTAGTTTGATTGGATGCCTGCTTTGGCACATTACCTCTGTCCTAAGGCACAAATATCAAAAGCTCAGTGGTGGTAGCCTTGGCCCCTTGTTTCTGCCGTCTTGGCCGAAGGTGCTGCCGTCCTCAGCACTGAGGCAGCTGTAGAAGCTCTCTGGGGCTTTCCTTGGCAATCAAGCAACGGCTTCTTCTCAGGAGTCCCTCTTGGTGGGCTGCACCTGCAGGGAAAAGAAGAGCTGCCCACTGAGCTGACAAACCTTTTTTTTTCTATATTCTTTGTTTACATTCCAAAGGCTTTCCCCTTTCCCAGTTCCTCCCTCACCATATGTCCCATATGTCCTCTTCCACCACCCCCCCTGTCTATTCCCCAATAACCACCCCACCATTTCTCTGTTCTGTTCTGGTACTCTCCTACAAAACTGGATCCAGTCCTTTCAGGACCAGGGTCCTCTCCTTCCTTCTTCTTGGGAATCTTTTGACTTGCTAATTGTGCCTTGAGTATTCAGAGCTTCTGGGCTCATTAATATCCACTTATCAGTGATTGCATTTCATGTGTATTTTTTTGTGATTGGGTTAACTCACTTAGGATGATATTTTCCAGATCCAACCATTTGCCTACAAATTGCATGAATTCATTATTTTTAATTGCTGAGTAGTATTCCATTGTATAAATATACCACATTTTCTGTATCCATTCTTCCTTTGAGGGACATCCAGGCTCCTTCCAACTTCTGGCTATTAAAAATAAGGCTGCTTTGAACATAGTGGAGCATGTGTCTTTATTGTATGCAGGGGAATCCTCTGGTTATATGCCCAGGTATGACAGGGTCCTCTGGAAGTGTCATGCCCAATTTTCTGAGGAACCGCCAGACTGATTTCCAGAGCGGTTGTACCATCTTGCAGTCCCACCAACAGTGTAGGAGTGTTCCTCTTTCTCCACATCCTTGCCAGCACTTGTTGTTTCTTGAGTTTTTAATTTTAGCCATTCTGACTGGTGTGAGGTGGAATCTCAGGGTTGTTTTGATTTGCATTTCCCTGATGACTAATGATGTTGAACATCTCTTAAGGTGTTTCTTGGCCATCCGAATTTCTTCTGGTAAAAATTCTTTGTTTAGCTCTGTACCCCATTTTTTGATAGGGTTATTTGGTTCTTTGGGGTCTAACTTCTTGAGTTCTTTGTATATATTGGATATTAGCCCCCTGTCTGATGTGGGGTTGGTGAAGATCTTTTCCCAATTTGTTGAACCTCTTTCTGAGGCAATGTTCTATCCTTCTGCAGTTTTGTTGGGCTCAGCCTTTCTCTTGTCCCCACCCCCTCCAATTCCTGTTCCTCAGGAGAATTTTTTTTTCTTTTTTTTTTTTTTTTTTTTTTTAGTTATTTTTATTTTCTATATTCTATGTTTACATTTCAAAGGCTTTCCCCTTTCCCAGTTCCCACCCACCATAGTTCCCATAGTTCTTCTCCCCCCCAACTATTCCCCAATCATTCCCCCTCCCCCCTCGGTTTCTTTACTAAACTGGATGCAATCTTTACATGCCCAGGGTCCTCTCCTTTCTTCTTCTTGGGAATCATTTGACTTGCTATTTGTGTCTTGAGTATTTAGTGCTTCTGGGCTCATTAATATCCACTTATCAGTGATTGCATTTCATGTGCATTCTTTTGTGATTGGGTTAGCTCACTCAGGATGATATTTTCCAGGTCTAACCATTTACCTACAAATTGCATGAATTCATTATTTTTAATTGCTGAGTAGTATTCCATTGTATAAATATACCACATTTTCTGTATCCATTCCTCCTTTGAGGGATATTTGGGCTCCTTCCAATTTCTGGCTATTATAAACAAGGCTGCTATAAACATAGTGGAGCATGTGTCTTTATTGCATGTAGGGGAATCCTCTGGGTATATGCCCAGGAGTGGTATGGCAGGGTCCTCTGGAAGTGACATGCCCAATTTTCTGAGGAACCGCCAAACTGATTTCCAGAGTGGTTTTACCATTTTGCAATTTTTAAGAAACCACTGTTGAGACTCTTAGCTTGGTATGGGGATTGGCTTTATCAGTGCTTTAACGGTGAGCTAGTATCTGAGTAGACTGCCCCTTACATTCTGGCTTACACTGGGGATCCTGCTGCTCCCCTCAACAGGGAATCTCTGTGGAGCAGAAGCACGAAGAGGTCATGGCACCCAAGGGATTTGTTCTGTTCTTTTTATCAAGGGGGTGGGAGGGTTGAGAGCTTCTTACTGTTTCCATGACCCTTGCCTAATGATCCAAAGGCCAGCTGATTGGTTTGCCACGTCACCTGATCTCGTTGGTCCCTCACAGGGCTTCCTGAGTTTTCCATGTGTTACCGTCAATACTATGGTTTTACTCTAAGAACTGAACTGGTGTGAAAGCCATGCTTCCCTTTCTTTGGCCACCATGTTAAAAGCCCAGCAGTAATTTCTTTGATAATTTGAGAGCCAGTGGAGCATACCACATAGACATTCCTGCCTACTTGGCGTTCTGTGCATATAGACCAAGAGAGTGAAGAGTTACTGAACGATGGCCTTGTAGCCGTTGCAAACGTTGAGCTTCAAAGCAGGCTGTCCTGGTGATCATTTAGCGACCTTTTAAAAAATAGTTAATTAATCAATTAACTTATGTGAATACTGACACTCTCTTCAGACCCACCAGAAGAGGGAATTGCATCCCATTACAGGTGCTGGGAATTGAACCCATGACCCCTGGAAGAGCAGTCAGTGCTCTTAACCACCAAGCCATCTCTCCTGCCCAACCATTTAGTAGCTTAATCTGGAAGTATTGAGATAACTGTCCCATTCCTAAGATAGCTGATTGAGTTTGTTTCCCTGAAAGGAATCAATTACCATTGACAACAATAGGGCCCTTCCTTACATAGATGCTTTGCAATGGTTAATATCAGCCTTGCTTTACATCTATCTAGTGGCAAACTTGAGGTTGTGTGAGATTAGCTGTCTCAAAGTGAAATTTAACAACAGAGCTGAGCTGTACTCCGGTCTGCATGCCTGTGCTTAGAATCTGCAATGAATTCTGCCTGTAAGGATTAGAGTTGCTTTTAGGACTGAAACCACAGTCAAGTAGACAGGTGTCCAGCTGATCACTTCTGGACTTTGAGGTGCACATCATGCTGAATGAACTAATTACTGAATTAGTATTTTAAAAATTCAAGGGATTCTTACGTGTCTGATGGTGTCTAGATGGACAATTCTGCTGCCATAGTGATTAAAAGATGTCACTCTGTCTGTCTTTATCCTAGATTAGATTGATGGCCATCAGTAAGAAATGGCTCTCATATATGTATTTTGATGTGTGTGTCTACATGGTGGTGTGTGTTTATTTATACATGTGTGTGCATGTATACTCCATCATGTGTGCCCATGTGGAAACCAAAGGTTGACAGAGGATGTCTTCTTTATTGCTCTCCAGCATTGTTCTGTAGACAGGTTATCTTACTAAACTTGCCATTTTGGCTGGATTGGGCTGGCTAGCATGCCCTTAGTGTCTGCCTGTCTCTGTCCCCTCAGCACTGGGGCTAAAGATATTTGACATTTGTCTTTAACCTGGGTGCTAGGGGTCTAGTCTCAAGATCTCATGCTTGTACAACAAGCACGTTCCTGCCCCCGACTAAACAATCTTGCCAACTCCATGGTAAGATGATTTTTAAAATAGTGCGATGTGTGGTCTCAGGTAGGGTGACCCATAGAGTTTAGAAAAAAAAACAAAGGTCCCAGAGCAGTCCAGAGCAGGCAATGAAAGACAAAAGGATGCTCTGGAAGCTCTTGGCCATTTAGAGAACATAAATAATGGAAGACAAGGATGGTGGCCAAGTGAGACATCCGTCCTCAGGGCAGTGGGGGAATAGAAACAAGACTGCATCTGCCTGCTGTTTAACAGTACAAGCGACTGACTTCTCCAACAAATGAAAAATACTCTAGCTTTTACTACTCTTTGAATGGTGGTCCCAAACCTTCCAATTTTTATGAAATACATTATTGTGTTACTATATCTGTATAGATAGTATTCCTGGCCAAATTAAGAAAATTAGATTAGATTGTTAACATGCTATGGGCCTCAGTGGACAGTCCAGTTAGAACCAATCTGATTGGTTAATCTTCACTTGCTTTGCTGAAACGCCTCACAGTTCTTTGGTGTCCGATTTTTCTGGATGCATCCTCACCATGGACAGAATCACCCCCAGGTCAGCAAGTCTAAGACCTACCCAGACTTACAATCTTAATTTTTTTTTTTTTTTTGCTAGTGGAAAAAGCACTGTAGTTGAACTTTGACCTTAGGCTCTTCTTGGGAACAGCACTGAAGACAATAAGAGGATTAAGTCTTGAGTCTTTTGAATTTCAATTTTCTGGTTTATAGCACAAAATTGTAAGTTACTTAGCATTGCCTACTCCATGGGGTGCCTGTCAGAAAGGGAGAGCTTTTAATGTATCAGAGTTCGATGTGTTTGAAACTGTGATGCAAGTCTTCTCTGTCACACTCACTTTTATCGTTTAAGGGAGCAATTGCCTTTCCATTTTGGTTGGGTTTGCAGTAAGACTGGGTAGGATACAAGTCAGACATTATTCCTCACGTTTCACATTTATGTTGCTAATTTGGCCCATACTATTTTGTGCTTTTACCTTTTGCACTATACTGGTTTTCCCTTCCTGTAAAGAAATGTGTCTGACGGTCCACCGTTAATTTTGTCATCACACCTACATTTCTGCCAGACTCAAAAGTTTATTTTTCTTTACCCTAAGACCTACCTTTAAAATTTTTTATTTTTTATATGTATGGGTGTTTTGCTTGCACATAAATCTAATGCCCGGGAGTTAGAGATGGTTGTGAGACCCCATGTGAGTATTAAGGTCAAACCCAGGCCTTCTGGAAGAACAAAGAGTGCTCTATCTACTAAGCCATCTCTCCAGTCTGGGCGCCATTTACTTTGAGATATATCAGTAGCACTTACCTTGAGCCCCACCATTAAATATTCTAGCAGATGTAAATGTTCCAGGTTTGAATTTATGACACTATCTGGAACCTACTATGTGCATTATAAAATTTTCACATGGTACATATTGTTTTTAGTGTGTCTACCTTCAGCACTGTGGGGAGAGTCAGGGGTCTAGTGAACTGGTTTCTCATAGGAATCTTTGTGAAATTTAAGTAAATGAATATAAAGATTTTTCATAATAAAGTGTTTTTTTGTTGTTGTTTTGGTTGGTTTTTTTTTTTATTTTCTTTTTTTGGTTTTGTTTCATTTTGAATTTTTTGTTTTTTAATGTTTGAGACAGAGTTTCTCTGTGTAGCCTTGCTGCCCTGGCACTCTGCAGACCAGGTTAGACTCAAACTTATAGAGATCCACCTGCTTCTACCTCCCAAGTGCTAGGGTTAAAGGTGTGCACCACCCACAACCTGGCATAAAGTGGTTTCCTAAAATGTTGCTTTTCTTTTCATTCTGGTGAAATTTCCTCTTATATTCATTAGCAGTATGTCTTAATAAGTGAACCAGTTGCTTGAAACATATATTCTTGCCTGTTTTATATATTCGTGTATTTTTTTTCTTGCTTAGGAAAATCATTGAAATGCTAACATTTTGAAAATAGTTTATGGTTTTATTTGTGAAAATCTATATGTTTTCTTGTTTTAAAAACTAAATGAACATCGTTAACCAGCTGACCGGTGTAATTTAAAGAAATCATCATAGGATTTTTATTTAAATAAAGGATAATATGTCTCAAGGATGTACTGGAAAGACAGCTGTCAGCACACAAAGATGTTCTTTTACAGGCGACATGGCTCTATCCTACCCATGCAGAGCACATTTCAGATCTGGACCAACATTTGTGGGTGTGACATGGAATTGTGTGGAATTCAGGGGCTGGGTGATGACACTTTGAAAGGCAGCTTCACCGTCAACTTGAATTTATCACTGTCTCTGCTAGTTCTTTACTTCATAACTCTTACACTGCCCATTTTCCTATGGTTAGCTCCCCAGGGTAACGTCACAGTAATTGTCAAATTCAAACCCAGCTGCTTCTCAGGATGACTTGCTTCAAAAAAACTTCCCAGCCAGAGACAAAGTGAATTCCCACTGTGCTTTTAGTGGCAAGGCTCAGTTCTCAAATGGAACTTAGAGCCAAGTTGTTTTTAAACCGTATTTTTAATATCCATGGATCTGAGAAACTAGAGATTTCAACACACAGCCTATAAGAGGCTGAGCTTGAGGAAAGAGCAGGCGTCTGGGTAATTTACTGTGCTGTTGAATCGTGATCTCCAAGAATGGGTTCCCAGCCATTGTGTTTTCAGAAGGAAGAACTTGTTTGGAAAAGTTAACAGTAACTCTTACTATTCTATTCACAATAATTGTGAAGCTCCCTTCCAAAGTGGTGGATTTTTGCAGACTGGCCCTTTTCATCAGGATCCTATGAAAACATCTGTAAGACTGTGGGATGAGGTGCTTTTTCTTTCTTTCTTTTCTTTCTTTCTTTCTTTCTTTCTTTCTTTCTTTCTTTCTTTTTCTTTTCTTTTCTTTTCTTTTCTTTTTTTTTTTTTTTGAGATAGGGTTTCTCTGTGTAGTCCTGGCTGTCCTGGAACTCACTCTGTAGACCAGGCTGGCCTCGAACTCAGAAATCCACCTGCCTCTGCCTCCCAAGTGCTGGGATTACAGGCCTGCGCCACCACGCCCGGCATGAGGTGCTTTTTCATTATGCTTTTTCATTAAGAGATAGCAGTATCATTCTCCTCCCTTGAGACGCTGACACTCCCTGAAGGACATCCCACTAATAGAACCTACCAGTGGGCATTCTGAAAAACCGGATTTGTGTTCACAGTTTGAACTTATAAAAACCACATTACGTATTCATTTTAAAAAGTTTTTAAAGTAATGTGTCAAAGTGGAACAACATGCAGTGTTTATTAAAATAAAGTTCAAAATCAAGAACAAATAAAAAATGATTATTAGGAAATTCTCTACTCTCCAGTTGCATCAAGGATTGTATACTCGTGTGTGTGTGTGTGTGTGTGTGTGTGTGTGTGTGTGTGCCTCATAGTCTAACCTATGGAATGGGCTGTATCCCACCATCATTTCAGCTCTTCCTTTGGGCTCTGAGCTTGAAAATACTTCAGTGTGGAAAGATAGAGGAAATGATTCAAACTTGTGGGGAGAAAACTCTCGAATCCTTCTCTAGTTTTCTTGCTAGCAGAGATGCGTGTGTCCTGATGGGCAGACGATTCCAATTTCCATCCTCTCAGGGATGCTGATTCAGAGCCTGGTGTCTACTGAGTGCTGAGTGAGCCTGTGCAGTCTGTTCCCCTCAGAGCCCTGCAAACAGCTTAGTGAATAAAGCATTGTATCTTTGTGTTTGTGTGACAATAAAAGGGGACAGGGGTTAGGGGGAAGGTTGAATACAACCCCAGTTGTAGCTCATGATAGACCACCCGCCTTGCATGCAGGAAGTCCTTGTTCTAGCCCCCCAGTACCAAAGGGAAAATGAAGCAAACAGTAACTGCTCCTCTTCAGCTCTGCCCCTGGCTCTCTTAAAAGTGTAGGAGTGGGATATACCATGTAGGAAAATGCCTTGTGTAAGATGGAGCTAGAGTGTCTTTTTTTATAGTTCTTGAGTGGTCCAAGAGGAAGTAGCAGAATAGAGCATCAGTGTGTTGTTGCTGTTTTCATTGGGATAGAGCACAATCTAGTATGATTCAGCATTCTATTTGTTCTATACACCCAGACAGGCAAGATTTATACTGGCGACATGTTCGCTTCCCGTACTTTCTTAATAGTAACGAGATAGTAGACAATCCATGCCGATCCGTTAACTATTATATTTACATTCATATACAACCGATGATATTACATCATACAACAACACGATGATATTAAACTATAGCATATTGGAAGCTGAAAGTGTCCTGAGGATATATGGCAATGTGTGGCAGGCGTCTCTATGAAGGAGACACAGGCACATGACTTGCTTGCTGCTGCTGCTGCTGTCTTCATGGCTAAGCCCAGAGTGATGCCCAGAGTCCTGCATCTCCTACCCAGAGTTTCTCGCCAGGGGACATGCATGGGTCTCATTCTTAGTGATTTATTACAGCCTCAAGGAAGTCTTCCTTCTCTGATACCATGCTGTGCACTTTCCTGCCCAGGTCTTTACACATACAGTTTCCTTCGTCCATAATGCTATTCCCAACAGACAGCTTATACTTGCGTACTTACTGTTTCTCTGTAAATGCTGTCTCTTTGGGGGGAATTTTCAGTGAGTTCCCAGTCTAAGCCAGTACCTGCTATTGTAGTATCTCATTTTACACACACACACACACACACACACACACACACACACACACACACACTGAGAGGCACAAACACACTTACAAAGATATACAATAAAAGGCAGAAAGGCACACGCACACACACACATACACACATATTAAGAGGCAGAATTTGTGGTTGGAATATGTCCTTGAACAAAGTTCCAGTGGAAGGGACTCTCAGATTCAGTGTTCACAGACTCAGAGAGACTGTCACCCCCTATGGTTTTCACCCCCAAGTGCAGAATAAGAAACTTATAGGGAAACTCTTGTATAGTTTGCCTGGTTATCAGGATGATACTCATCCCTCAATTCCTCTTTTTCACTTTGTTGCTATTCTCTATTGTTCTAATTTGGTACATGTTCTTAGAGACCTTGGTGAAGAGTACATAAAAAATAACCCTACTGAATAAACAATAGCATGACTACTACAGATTTAATTACAGCCATACAGCTGCCTGTTTCACGTGTTGTTCTAGGGCCATATGGTCGCTTGTACATCCAAGCCCTGGAAGGACTGGCTCAGTGCTTCCATAGGATAGTATTGAATTCTCAGAGAACTGCTAGTAACCATTTGGAAGTCAATAGATAAGTATGACTTTTCTCCCACTTACCCCTCACCCACACCCTCACTCCATCCAAATCCCCATAAGCACAGACGGACTTTCAATTGACAAGTTCTTGCTAGGCTTAAGTCTTTGGGTATTGGAGCATCCATTCACACACCTTTCAGGAGTTAGGCAGACTTGTCAGCCTGACAACATTTTTATTGCTACTTGTGATTTGATGGCTGGATTTACTTCTATAGGTTATCACTTGTGACATCTTTTAAACAGCATTTTAATAGGTTCTCATTAGAGTTGTTTACTCTCCCAGTGGCATGAGAGAGGAGAAGAGACAGGCCTAAGAGACAGTGCCTGTATTCAAGACATACTCAAGAACAGAATGTCTGCTCTTCTGGGAGTGTGACTTCTGGTTAGCAGGAGAGCCAGGTTCCTTCCAGTTCCAGAATCCTCTGAGTGGGAGTTAGCTGAGAAAGATGTGCTTGCCGTTGACACATCTGGAGGACAGAGGGAGGGCTTCCAGCCCACGGTGTTCTGTGGCTCCCATCTCCCAGTGCTTCAAAACCACACACTTTCTATTCCTTGAGGTACAAAACTCTTATACTTTGGAGTGTATATAGTACTCAGCCTTAGAGAGGAGCAGTTTTGGTTTTCATTGAGCATATTTTCAGTTGGAAGGCTATCTAATGTTTTGGTATTTTAAGGTTTCTATATATCAAGGATCCATTTGAGTTTGTGATAAAAGACTATGAACCTCTCCAGCTACAAATGTGCACTGTGATGAAGGCTCAGAGAATGCATGTGACTTGAGGGTGCTCGTGAACTCCCTGCGACCTCAACAGGCCCCCAAGTTATCAACCACTGCTATTTTTGTTCTCTGCAAGGGAAATACTAGTCGTGAGGTCTGAAACATCAGCTCTGAGGTTTATATGGGATTCAGGACACAGCTTTGTTGGATTCCTGGGCTGCGCTGGGGTCAGTCAAGGTTAGGTGGGATGTGGGGGTGCTTTTCGGTTTCTTCACAAGAAAAGCATTCTGCATGGGTGTTTGTTTTACAAAGCCATTAGCTTTCAACTCTTGGTTGCCTACGTTACCTCTGATGAGTACACCCTCCCACCTCCATTGCCTGGAAACTTCTTGTTTTTGAGAGAATAGTCTGTGCGTTTTCTTCGTTACCCTGGCTGGGATGTGTGCAGAGAATACATTGGGAAACGCGTCTCCTTAAACTATAATTTTCTCTTAAAGTCACTAACCCCACAATGCTAATTGTGTTTGTTTGTTTGTTTTGACTTCATCTGGTTGATCCCTATGCAACCTTTCTCCCTGTGTGGCAGTGAGAGGTTGCCGGGCAATGAAAGGAACCTTATGCTTAAAAATCTTTCTCTTGGGGGTGGAAGTGAGAAGACTCTTACCACGCGCTGCCTTTTAGATATTAATAGGTAGATCTGGAATTAGACATAAAGGATTTTCCCCCTCTTTGCTGAGCACAGTTGTTCAAGGACAAGAATGTCATTCTGAGGGATTTCAGATAAATACAATGGTGCAGACACCATGAGGAATTATATTTAGTTTATACAATAGTTGCATTGAATCGCCCACGCTCACCTCAGCCCCGGGTCCATCTGATACTATAGCTTCATTGTGGGGGAATCTCTATAACTGTCTCGAAGTCACAGCTCATGAAGCTTAATATATTAGGCATGATTAAGTCCCCTGGGGAGTTTCCCTACTGTGGTTATACAACTTTAAATCTAAGCTCCAAAGCAAGGGAAGAGTTTTTCCCTTCAGGATTTGGAAGGTTGCATATGGATTTAAAGCAGAGGTGGGTATGCAGCTGTTTATTTTATTCCTTTGGGAAAGAAAAGGAATTTTTCCCATCACTTCTTTCTGGTTTTTTTTTTTAAGGGTTATATTAAGAAAAATCACCATTTATTGGATATCTACTTTGCTAACTCAGCCCCAGTCCTGGGAGCTTTTCCATAGTCACATAGTATGTGATATGTCAGTGTTGTCTGCAGATACAGAAGAGAACTCTGGTTTTATTCGCAACAGCTCTGGAGGTTAAGGAAGGGCAAAGGAGTGTCAAGTGCTTGTCAGATCGTCAGCAAAGTGTCCGTTACCTGCCAGTGCTGCAGCAGGGCTTACCTTTGCTACTGAGGACCGTTAGGGTGTCTTAGGCTGTGCTCCAGTCAAGGCCCTTTCTGTCCCATCTTCCCACTGCCTAGACACTCCACCCAGTCCACCTTTTGCTTTCTCTGTGATATGTTTCCACTCCCCAGGCACCGCTGAAGCCTGTATTTCTTCACCCAATGCATTTCCTGTGCATGGGCATTCAAACATCATCCCCCCACCCTTACTCCTCTTAACAGCTCTATGATGGAGTCTTTTGTGGTCCCCATTTCACACATGAGAACAATCAGCTTGAAGAAATGAAGCAGTTTGCCCAAGGTCTCCTGCCTTGTGTGGGGGAAGAGTCCAGATCCATTGTCAGCTCGGTCTAATTACAAAGCACATCTACTTCTTCTCCATTTGCATTCAGAATAACGGTTAACAGTCCCCAGGCCACTGTGGAAGCTTAGGTGGTCGTCAACTGCCCTTCCCCCTTCCCTGATCTCATGCGTGTTACCATAGATCTGTAGACCTCACTTTCTTCATGGGCACATGGAGGTAGATAATGGTAGGTTATTTAAGAAAACGTGATTTGTCGTGTATAAAACATTCCTGGCTCAGCGCATGGCCAGTGATCACTGGTAAGAGGGAATATTAGTTATCTATATCATCATTACCGTCACTAATTTAAAAATAATTATTGAAGTCCTTCGTTTCTTTTGGTAACAAAGGCCCATTTTTGATCTTACTAATATGATATTTAAATCTTAAGTGAGGAAGGAAATCATTGTGCAGCTCAGCTCCAAAGGCAGGGATGTGAAAAGCTTGCAGAGAAATCTCCAGGCAAGGACAGCGCTATGCAGTGTCTCTGCAGGAATCAGAGAAAGAGGTTGGAAAATGTTGGTTGGCAACGCGTGCTTACCTCTTCTGGAACAGCAAAACGCCTTCACCTATTTACCGAAGCCCTAACTTTCTGTGGGTTTGTAGCAGCTGGTGGACACCTTCCATGGGACACACACTCTACCCTGCGGAGGATTCTAATGCTATAACCATCTAGGATGAATGAATTAACCCGGGATTCCATCTTAAATGTTTACTGAGTGCTTACTGCAGGACTTGGACAGCGAAGCGCCAGGGAAGTGAAGTTGAATAATATGTGCTGTTTAAAAAACAGATGATTTAACTACCTTCTTTAATGTACTTGTAGTCTAATAAAAGTCTCTGACAGTCAGTCAGTGACACCTTGTGCCAACAGCAATGACAGCAGACAGGGTAGAGAATGTCAGGGGCGAGAGGGGAAATCAGGGTCAGATGTACCATAGGGCCAGGCCAGAGTGAGGGGCTGTAATTGGAACCACATCATATAAGAAGACAGAGCACTCAGGCAGTGGGGACTCATTACTACACAGTACAACGAGTATCTGAAGTCTCCTTCCTTGATACATGGAGTGGGAGGTCCACACTTAAAATTGGTAGAGGGGAAGAACATTGAAAAAAAAATTCCTCAGCTCAGTGCCCAGAGTTTGCAGATTCTTTTTCTGTAAGCCTTTCCAAGTGCTCCTGTCTGCATTCTGGCTTTCTTCACCCCAGCCTTCTTTCTCTGAGCCATGCGGTCTATTTCATGCAGTTAAATACTATTAATATTTTTAAATGTGCTCATCCTAATTTTTAAAGGTTATTCGTGCAGATGTTTCAACTCAGATTTGCTACATGAAAGGCTTGGAGATTTTTAGGTCAAGAGCTTCTAAAATTGACATAATCAAATGTGTTTGTGAGACACGTGAGCCTTTCCCAGGGCCATGACCTGGGCAGATGGTCTGTGTTCGAGACTGGCCTAGTCCTTAGCTCGGTGAGTTTAGTGGAGACCTTTACATCTTCGGGACCTCAGTTTCCCTCGTCCTTAAAATGGTGGGATGCATTTTTCATAAGTTTGGTATAAGAACTCAATTAAAGTTGCATACATGAACACACTTTATTTTACTAAAAGCTAAATTCATGTTTAACAGTGTTATGGTTTTTTTTTTTTCATAAAAGACACAAAATGCGGCTCAGAGATTTAGGTTCTTAAAGGAGGGCATTGCTTGAAATTTCATCCTGTTTAGGGAATTAGCCCCACTTACTGTTATATTTAGTTTGCTGGCCATTCGCAAACAGGCTGCTTCACGGGCTCATTTGCATCAGTGCTGCTGAGATGTCTAAATCTGGAGACGAAAAATTGTAAAATCAAATTTTCACCTTCAGGCAATTGTTTTCACTTTGAAGTTGTATTTCTTAAAAGTGCGGAGAAGTTGGAAAGTGTTTTACAAAGCAAAGCAGGACCGTTAGAGCCTTCTGGCGTCTCATCTTAACGGCTTTACACACTCTCAAAATGTGTGTGGTTTTGAAACCTCAGACCACATCGTAGATGGTAAGCGCCGGTAACGGTGTAAGCAAGGGAAGATTTTTATGGACTTTCAAGAAACCGCTCATTTTACCTTCCTAGACAAGTTAGCTAAGACATACAATACGTGTCAAATCATAAAGTAGGACTGCTAGGCTATGTAGGCGCAGTTGGTTTCCATTGTATAGATTTTTGACTATTATTTCTTTTGCCCTCTCTAGGGTTTATATGCTATTTTGTTTGTTTCATTTGTTAGGGGTGTGTGTGTGTGTGTGTGTGTGTGTATTGGGGTGTGTGTTACAGCTTCAGAGCCTTGTGCACACTAGGCATGTGCCCTGTCTTAGAGCCATACACCCAAACTCTCCCATATCATTTTATTCTTGATGTGTTTGATGTGTACACACAGATCTTTAGCCTTTTTTAAATAAGGCTTGTAGTTAAGGCCATAAGTTTTAGTGACTGCACAGGTTTGGCTGTAGCCTGCATTTGAATATGCCATGCATTTAGGTTATAGGGATGCTGTGTTTAATAACCCAGCGATAATTTCGTATCAGTAAGAAAACTGTTTTGCCTTAAGGATAGGTATCTCTGAAATCTTACATCTTGTAACAAATATATTAAGATGTGATGAAGTCTTTTGGAAGCCTGTGTTTAATAGCTTTGCTGGCTGCTAGCTCTACTTTAAGGTTGTGGCTAGTTTGTGTTTGTTTCCCTTGCGGGATAATTTCTGATTAAATACCACCATGAGGAGAATTTGCTCTTATGGATGATGCTGTCTCCCTTCAAGATGGTATTTATTTTGCTATTGGTTGACATGGAGGGTGAAGATGGGAATATTGAGTTGGAGTCACGCTGACTGGAATCCATGACTCTGTATTGTTAACCAAGCATACAGCTGCCGACTTCCAACATCCACACAGAATCTAAATGATGGGAATTCATAGGTTCGTAGATGGCTATTAAGACAGAGACATATAACCAAGCCTGTGATGCAGAGTCTACTAGTCAGTCACGTGGCTACCATGCTGAGTCTCTTCTTCCCAGTCTGTTGCTTTGTTGCAAAAGAAAGCAGTCCCTGTGCCCCTCATCTGTAGGGCACCATGAACCTCACATTAGGAAAAACAATCCCATTTATTTGGTAAACTCTCATCTGGCTTTTCCTCTTGATGCACACAGTAGGCAGAGGAGACAGAGCACTGTGAGATGATTGGGTTGTAAGGTTGTTTTTTTTTTTTTCTGTCTGTGATAACACATAACACTGCTTGCATAGAGTGAGTGAGTAGATACATTCTCACAAAGTACAACTAATTGGCAAATGGCTATTTTACCTAGGCTTCCCCCGCCCCTGATGTTCATATTTCTTAAATGTTTAGTTTCTATAACAGGCAATTATAATATGACATAGTATGATAAGCTTTCCTTAAAATCCCAGTGAGTTTCAGATGTGAAGGGATTCTATAATTTATCTTTTAAAGCAAGGGACTTCTGAGATCGAAAGGAGGTACTCCTAACAAGTGTGCCATGACAGTGTGGCACGTGGAGAAAATCAGGAGCAAACCAGTAGGCGTGGTAACCACCTGACCCCTACCCAGAAATCCTCTGCAGGGAAGGATACGGTACCGGGGCAGTCTACAACTACAGCAAGCTAGCCTGATGATTTTGTGGGGGGAAGAATAGCAGCTGGAAATTCCCAAAAGAAGACCAGACCATAACCCCAAAAATAAGAAAACAAGGACAGAAAGAGAACCATCCATAACAATTCCAAGATCTCTGCTTAGGTAGACAGCACCACTGTAGTTTGTAGACATGGGGATGGGTAAGTTGAGAAGCATATATTACCAGATATAATTGCAATAATAATGAAGGGGAAAAAAGGAAGTTTCTTAACACCTGCCACTTTGAGAGGGGTGTGGTAGCTCGGGTCTCCTCCATGGTGATTTTTGTCAGGGGTGTGGGGGCAAGGTGGGCATGAGGGCATGCCACCCTTCAGTGGTTAAGCCGACGTCATATCACGATGGGTCCTATCTGCGAATCCTTAACTATTCAAACTATTTCCCTGCAAGAGGATAGGAGAGCCTAAGGTCTAAGTGGGGGAATGACAAAGATTGTTTCAGTGAGCTGCAGAATATTGTCATTTGGGGATGAACAGCTGTCTCATCTTGGAACACAACCAGAATTCCTCCTCCTCTACTCTTTACTCTGCTCTATCGATTTAGAGTTTCTAGTTTCTTCACAGACCTGTGCCACGCTCACTAGATCCATAGCAAAGCACCCTGAAAGGATGTGGGCTCAAGACACTGCAAGTGTTCATACCAGGGCAGGCTGCATGTGTCCAAGAAATTAGCGAAGGGCCTTCCTCTGGAGGAAAGGCTACATTAAAACAGATCTCAAAATATGCACATCTGGATGCACAGCTTGTATCAAACTCTGGCTTAAAAAAAAAAAAGCCAAAAGGGAAAAAAAAAAAGTGACAAAATTACTGAGCTAGCCAAAGTATATTTCAGTGATTATAGCTCCTAAGACAGCTGCTTGAAATCCCCTTCTCTGAAGTCAAGGTTGACTAAAGGGATCTCTGCACTGTGTGTGTTCTTGTGTTCAACTCTCCATATGATCGAGCCAGGGTTTCCCTGGGAGAAACTACTAAAGATCTCCGAGGAAGGGATGTGTCACGCTGGATCTTTGGAATTCAAACCAGATGATTTTATTGGGAGACTTTCAGCCAGATCTAAACGGCCTTGGCTTTTGTTCTTAGTCTCGTGATCTGCTGTTGACGTTTGCGGTATCTCCCTCTTTAATCTCTACAGTTTTCCCTTAGTGTTTTACGATTGTTCACAGTTTATCACGTAAGCCCAGAATTGGCGGTGTTCATTTTTATAGCCATTGTGTTTTCCTGTATTGGCCATTGTTGCATCCCTTACAAAAGTCACATGTGAATCGGTGTCTGATAGGCCAATGTTGTAGGGTAGGTTTTGAAACTCTGACACAGACACCTTCCCTGAACCCTGTGACTGGGTACGGTTGCTCTGCTCCGTGACCTCTGACTGTACAATGTTAACTTTCATGTTATTTCTGTGTCTTCTTTTGTGACGGCTATTTCTGAATCGGCTTCTCCGCTGCATTGTGAAGCTCAGGAGTGCAGGGCTTGTCTCTTCTCCTCCGTGCCCACAGCTAGACCTTGAATACTGTAGGCCCCTATACATTTTGACAAAGCGCGTGGGATCAGGTGAAAGAGGAAAAATATGTCTATCTAAAGCAGCAGTTTGCGATCAGATCTCATACCATAACGTACCTCTTCTTCTGGCGGGAGATGAAGTGTTCTGGGGCACACAGGCTCAGTAAAGGCTTTGAGAATGGCCCTAGTGCAGAAGCGTATATATTCAGCTTTTGTTGAACCTGGTGCTCCTCCACTCATCTTGAAATGCAATGCTGTAGCTGGGCTCTGCGGTGGCTAGGAACACACTCCAAACTGCTTTAAGCCTGAAGAGGCTTTTCCTTAACTGTTTTCCTTAACTGGGGCAGACTTCTCAGAGGGGCCTTAGAACGCATGTGCAGCTGGGACTGGGGCCTCAGCCATCCCTCTCTCCGCCTACTTTCTCTCCTGCTTTTGTTTGGTTTTGGGCTCTGACCTCATTCTTCCCTGGTATGATAGTCCTGAGACATTCCTTCAAGCCTGGGCAGGAACAACCATTACTGACTGGGAGGATGTTGGTTTCTTTATACATATGAATGCAAGTTTTTTTTAAAAACAAAAGAATTTGTTCTCTCATATGGGTTGTGTCTATAGTCTTCATTTCAGTCCTTCTTGTTTGGAAAGGAGTTTAGTAACAGTGGCCCGTGTCTAGGTCTTTTATTTACGTATGTGGCCAGGGGAGATATAAATGACTCACTTCTTTAAAGAAAGAGGAGGGCTGGGTGGATGGCTCATTGACTAGACACTCTTTTAGAAGCAAGAGTACTAGAGTTAAGAAGTGAGGAGGAGGGTGTGATAGCCCACCTCTCATTCCACCATGGGATGCTGAAGTAGGGGATTGCCAGCGAAAGTTTGCAAGATTAGCCATGTTGGCAAGCTCTGGGTTTTACCGAAAGACCCAACTGAGGGAGAGACTTGATTGGATTATATAGAAAAACAAGCAAGGATGATTCTCAAGTCCTGGAGCCTCCACTTGTCCCACACACCCCTGTCTGCTCATACACATGTAAAAAAAAGGCACATACATGCGTGCACATAAAAATAGAAGAAAATGTTTATAACATAAAAGGGAGGGGAAATCTTGCAGAGAAAAATAGACATAACAATTGCCGTTCATTCATGCAACAGTTATTAACCTTTCTTCTAGACACTCTCAGAGACATAAGGAACCTAATACCAAGCACATTAGATGACCATTTCACGTATCGGGAGCTTATATTGGGGTGGGGAGGCAGGCAGTGAAGACAAGAGGTCCATGTGGCATGGGTGATGGGAAACATATACCGGGTGCAAAGCCCAATGTAGAAGAGAGGGTGGGAAATGTTTGTGTGGAGAGGGCGTCTGTAGCTTGACTCGTACGAGCAGGGGAAGTCTGCCCGCTAAGACTGACTGTTAATAGATAGTAAGGGACTGAGGAAGGGACCCCGGAAGACATTCTTATAGAGAAAAACAGCAGCTAGGACAGAAGGACCTGAGCTGAGGAGACCTGGGCCATACGGATGAGGACGTAGACAGAGGCTGCAGTGTTTGCTAGGGTGAAGGCCAGGAGGAAGCGGAAGGGGATCAGGACATGGCGCTATGGTCTCTGGATGATGCTAGGACTTGGGAGTCCTCATAGTTGTCTTGGTGATACCTCACAAAATGGCAGCACAAGGGAAATGACACAGTGCCACGAGGAAAATGATCACAGCATGGACCAGCATGGTAACAATGGACGCTGATAAGGAACAATGGGATTCTAGATAGACTGTGATTGTGGCTTTAGCAGGATTGGCTAACAGAAGAGACCTGGGCATGAAAGTTAGAGCAGGCTTGAAGATGACAGCCAAGCCTTGGGTCTGAGCCGTGGAGGAATGGAGGTGCTGTTCTTCAGGCAGTGAAGGAACTCGGGAATAGCTGGCAGGAGGTGGGACACGGGTGAAGGGGAGGGGGTGGACACCATAAGAAAAGCTCATTTTGATTGCGTGGAATGAAATGCGTGTTAGAAATCCATTTGAAGGTGTTTCAGGTCTGGAGTTTTGTGAAAGGTCCTGGCTTAGGATGTGTGTCTTGAGTCATCAGCGTGTGGGTGAATCTTGAAAGTATGAGTCTTGACGAAATCAGGCAAGGAATGTGGTTCAGGTAGGGAAGATTCATCTAAGGACCGAATTGCAGGAATCCTGCAATCTCAGTGAAAGTGGGTCAGAGCTAGGCGGATCCTGTTGGGTATTTAGTGGACTGGCTATTCTGCCTGTTTTGGTGAGCTGTACAGTTGCTGCAGTCGAGCCCTGAAAGCCTCTATAAGTTTTCTGGACAGTTTGATGCTCTATTGACCTGATTCTCATTACTACGAAATCCATTATAGCATTTATGACAGATGAATTATGTGTCAAGTGGCTATTGAGTTTATGCCCAGGCAGCTGCTCTTAGTTGTTTCCACCCATCGAACCTAAGTGTGACTCGGAATTGACTAGTGACGTTTCCAAGGAAGTGGGCTGAGGCGGTAGAACAGGCGGTGCTGAGCTCTGAAGGGTGGTCCTTGGTCGGAAGTATAAGACCCGCAAGTATAGCCACCTCAGAGGACTGCAGGCAGCATGCCTGGCTCTGGTAGGCAGGAGTCTAGGGAGGAGAAGGATGCACAGCCAGGCTCGTGCACACTTTGCATTCTGTGTCCATAAAGAAGGTCTTATTTAGAAAGAGTTCAAGGGCTTCTTGTTCCTCTCAGCTATGCCTCAGTCAGCGTTTTGTGATTGGGAACCCCTCATGAGCTTCCTGGGCACTAGGAATTCTGACGACTGTCGACCTTTTGTAGGGCTGCTGTTTCGGGCATTTTATTTCCCCTTTTAATTTTCTTAGTGTACAAAATACACTGGGGGGTTTCATTAGGTTTCCACAGATCTCCACGTCATTGTATTGTTGTCCACATCCAGCCCACGCCTTCCATCTGTCTTTCCTCCCTCCTCACTTGTCTCCTTCCCGTCTTCAAACAATTCCCCTTGTTTTTCATATCAGTGTCACATATATGTGTATATATGTGTATGTGTAAAATCTAATTTGTGCATGTGACAGAAGAAAGTATAGCAGTTTATCTTCATCCCATTACACTTTCTTAGTCCCTGTCTCCCTCCACTAAGACCCCTTTTTCTTTATACTTTCATCCATATATATATATATATATATATATATGCATGTGTGTATATAAAATTTGAGTGAAGATTACACATATAGATATGAGTGAAAATATGATATTGATATTGTATTCAGCATCTGTTTTATTTCATTTAACAAGATGATTAGTTCTATCCAGCTCTAATATATATTATATATAGTATAAATATAATATATATTTATAATATAGATCATATTATAAATATAATTTTTAATATGATTCTTGAATGATGAGTGATAGAAGTTTTGGGAAAGTCTGTCCTGCTTAGAAGTAACCATGTTGTTGAGACCTAAGACTTCATACTCCACTTTGTCTCCCGTATAGTTATTTTAGGTCCCACTAATATCTTAGCCCTAACTTTTTTGCTTTCTAACTTTATAGGCTTCTTCTCAGGCCTGTGGGGATGGGAGGTGACGGAGGGTAACAGAGAGCTCGACATCACTTTCCATGTCACGTATTTTCCCCAGTCAAGAAAGTCTTAGGTTGAAGTTTGAAAGGAAAATGTTGACCCAGCCTCCTTACTAATTGGGTGTATTGAGCAGGGTCTGTATCTTAGCAGCAATCTATGGCTGAAATGATTAAACTCACTGGTGCTTTTGACACGAAGGGCGAGACATCTATATTGGGTAAAAAATGTTTATCTGAAGTCTGTGCCTTTTGTATGGTCTTATAAAGTTCTTATCTTTATCCTTTCATTGTTCCTGATATAATTCCCCTGAATTGTACAAACGAATAATGCCTATTAGACAAACTTCCAAATCGACTGTGTTCTGCAGCCTTTACTCAGAGAGAAAACAACTTTACACTCTCCCACCTCTCCTTAATCCTCCAAACACCTCCCTCCCCCTCACCACCAGCTCGCTTTTGCTTCACTGCAAAAATTCTGAGTCCTTAGAAGCCCTCACCACCACCTAGCTCGTCTCTCAAATCACCCACGTTCAAACCCATCCAGTCTGTGTTCCTGGTGGGATCCTAAGTTATGTCCCTGTATCCAGTTGACTCCTCTGTCTGTGATGTGGGTTCCACCCCTGCTCGGTAGTTCCAGGATGCTTGGCTTCGCGGTTATTTTTGTAGCTATTCTCTGCAGTCCCTGTAGCAGCAATCTGCCTCCATTAGCGCTCTCTGCTCACTTTCTGAGAGCCTGCAATAGACATGCTTTTCAACTCTGTCCCATTTTGCACTCTCTTCTATTGCCTCTCCATGTCTCATTTCTTTGTAGCAATATTTCTCAGTGTAACAGTCTCTGTGGCCAGTCTCTGCCTGTTGTTTCTTAGTTGTTTCCTGATGCCCACTGGACCCACTCTTGTCAAGACTTTACAGCATGGCTATTGTACTGGGCTCTTTGGTCCTACCCTTCAAGTTTCATCTTTTTGCAACCCCCACTCGCCTTAGGATGCAGCTGCAAATACCTGGTCATCATTTCCACCTTCCCAATCTGGCTCTTGCTAAAGTCCTGGTTTTCCTCTTCTTCTATCTCTTTGCCACAGTCCTCTACAATGCCTTCTCTTTTTAATGAAGGACAGAGGGTCCAGGGTATGGGTCTTAATGCTTTTCTCAGCCCATGTTTACATTCAGGGTTGTGATTTTCTGTGGTGTGGCCTTCAACACTGGTGACCCCCAAAGTCATAATTGGAGCAGACATCTTCCCACCTTCTTACACTCTTTCTCCTGGCCTTAGGGGACCCGTGGCAGGGTCCCCATGGGTCATGCAGCTCCAGATCCTCTTCTTGCCTTTGCTTCTTAGCTTCATGCACTTGGCTTCTCCCTGTTCTTTAGCCAACAACCTCTGTGCTGTTCAAGGGCCTTCCCTGGGCTTGCACAGTGTTTCAGTCTAGGTCTTTGCACATGGCTTGCGCCCTTTCTTCACTGTTAAATGTGTTTCTCAGGCACCTTCCTTGACAACCCTGAAAAATAGTACTTTCTTATCTGTCTGACTTTTCTTCTTAGTATTTATCATTACTTTAAACTACATCTTATTTCCCCTAGCTAATAATCCTCCTAATCAGGATATGAAACGAGTCTTTCTTTCTGCTAGCCCTGTGATTTAGATCATTTTCTTTCTGATAGCAAATTCTTAATAGTATACCGAGTGAGTGAATAAATCAATAAATGGAGATCTGTTGTATGCTAATATTGTATCATATGCTATTGTACCCTTAGTATTTTTTTTGAAGGGACAGATAAACATTTACTATAATGTAATGGTTAGTCATATTATAAAAATGTCTTGCCAAGTGCTGCTGTGTAAAGACTCATTTACAGAGGTTTCCTAGGAGTAATGTACATGGTATACTTTCTAATTCTTCTCTCCTGAAATAAATTATATTTTCTTGGCCCTTCCCGTGCAGCTGAAGAATAAATTCATGAAAAAACTGCCGCGTGACGCGGAAGCTTCCAACGTGCTCGTTGGGGAGGTGGACTTCTTGGACACTCCCTTCATTGCCTTTGTCCGCCTCCAGCAGGCTGTCATGCTGGGTGCCCTGACCGAGGTCCCCGTGCCCACAAGGTAAGCTGCTCTCCTTCCCACTAGGGTTCACAGGGTGCCTCTAGGACAATGCCATCCTTCTCAGGTCTGAGAATCAGTGAAACGAGGGTACACTCTGCGTCGGAGAGCTTTCTTTTCAAGTAGTGGCTGGCTGACAGGTGTGCTCTTAAATTACACGTTACTTGAACAGTAACGGTAGTGCCAGTTACTGTGATTGACTGGCCTGTGTGCTAGCGTCTTCTTGTGGGTTATTCTTTCTAATTATAAGTCTATTAGTGAGCCCATTCTAGTTGCCATATCAAGACACTGGGTTTAAATACCTTGTCCACAATGATACAATTAGTAAGTTGTTCTAAGGTTGTACATGTTTTTATGTCCTCCATCTTGTCAGGAAAGTGTTACTGGGCTCACACATGTAGAAGCACCAACACATACATGGACATGGCATAAGTGGGCATCTTTGTAAAAACATGGTCATCACTCTAAGCACTTAAAACCGTACCCTTTATATCAAGCATGGCGTTTTGCCTTCAAAGGAAGCGTTACTATCACATGATACTTTACTGCTCTTGCCCTAGAAGTCATCCTAGAAGCTGCCCTGCCAGCTATCTCTGAAGCTGTACTTAGTGGTTTGGATGTTCAACTTAGGCACAAGATTAGCAGAAGAGATGCTAATACCGCGCTTAGACTTGTGATGAGACCAAGGCTGTAGCTTCATCAGTTGACATCAGGAAATTATCACCTGATTGGGGGGGTGGGGGATGTGCTTGCTGTGGGAACTGGGGTAGAGTTAGGTGACTTCGTTTCTTTTTTTTCCCTTTTTTCTTTCTTTCTTTCTTTCTTTCTTTCTTTCTTTCTTTCCTTTTCTTTTCTTTTCTTTTTCTTTTTTAGTTTTTACATGTGAAAGGAAGGGCTTAGATCCTTCTGAGTGGACTCAGATGATCTGAGCATGGTTAACCAACCATGAAGAGAGGTTCAAGGTTTGTTCTGAGCTGGGTTAGGAAGAAAATGAGAAGCGAATGTCCCAAAGTCCTTTTCAGCTCAGCCATTCTTCCTGGTTACAAAGTCTTCGTCCCACCCATCGTTTTGAAATACCTGGGGAAGACACTGGGCACGAAGCCTTGGGGAAGAGGTGGTCACAGCTGTGCAATTAATGGGCTAATTGTGATTGGTGTTTTCTATAACGTTCCGGCAGAGGCTTGCAGCTCTGTCTGAGCAATCGCCTAGCAAGCCGCTGACTCAGGCTGGCGGGAGTCCAGCTTGATGCCCAGTGGCTTTATTTATGTCTTTGCACTAACTTTACTGGCGCTTGAAAGAGAAAACATGCTGAGAAGTGTTAAAGAAGATTGCCCTTGTGTTTTCATTTTTATTACCTATTTTTCTTTCTTATTTTGCTTTAGAAGCTACAAATAAAAAAAAAATACTTTAAAGGCATTTCGTTTAAACGGTGATACACATGCAGGAATCAGGAAACCATGACCATTTCTCTGTCTTTCTTACCATCCCCTCCTGTCTGCTCCATTCTGCTCTTCATTTTCTTCTGCACCAGAGGGGAAGTATTAATTTAGAGTTGAAAATATGGTATCATCGGAGGAGCGGGAGGAGCGAGCCATTTATTTTAGAGCAGTGAAGAGGTGTAATTCAATATCATAAAAACTATTTCGGAGCTGTAATCTGAACAATATACCCTCTGATATTAATATTGTTCCAGGAAATGCTTTATCTATTTGCTGTCTTCTGGAGCAGGGTAAACTGTAATCACCAGCAGAGAGGCTCCTTTGTGTGTGTGTGTGTGTGTGTGTGTGTGTGTGTGTGCGCGCATGTGTGTATTGAGAGAGAGAGAGTGTGTGTATATGTCTGTGTGTGTGTTTCTGTGTGTGTAAATATGAGGATATTTGCAATGACTGCATCCCATGAAATCTATAATGGAAATCCCATGAGGAATGTATAGTCATTGTGAATGACCCCATCTCTAGCCCATGCTGGGCTTTAACTTGTATCCTGCTCTGTTATTCTACATTCATGCTTGAAAAGTCTTTTATCACATGCGTCTTTTCATGGCCATGTTTTCCCCTTAGATGTAGAGGAGAGTTACTCTGTGAGTGCCATTCTCACTCTTGCTGAGAAATGATTTTCCTGTCTTTCCTCTCGTGGGCCATCTCAGAATTCGGGCCCTCTGGACTCCTTCCTAGCTCCACTCACAGGCTCCCTTACTTATTGTGCTTCCTCGGGTCCATTGCAGCCTCTACTTGTAGCACTGTGTCTGTCAGTGGCTGGGTGGGTAGGTGGGTGTCTATGCAGGGTGGGTCTGGCTTTTCATGTCAAAGCAAGCACACTAGTCTCTGATGTCTGGTGACTTGGTGGGATGTGTTTACGATGTTTTTAATATTTTGTAGGCACGTTTCTCGCTGTCACTTTATATCAAGTCATAGATATATATGGATGTGTATATACACATACATATAATACATTTTTATTACTGGACTGGAGGCAGTGGGAACATTTGCTCTTAGCTAGTAGTAGAACTTCACATTTCTAACTCTATAGCCTAAGTTCAGGGGCAACTTAGGTCTCTAGAATGGGTTAGGGTAAGACACTCTGGGATGGTAAGAAGCAGTAACAAGTGTAAACCAGTTGGTCTCCTTTGCATCCTGATCTAAGATAAAATGCTTGTCAGTGAGTTTTAGATTCTTAAGTAGTGCAGTATTTCTGTTCAGCATTTTATAAGTTAATACATAATGCCTGTCACAATCACTTGCCTATGAGAAGTAGTTTGTCCTTAATCATTTCAAAACATGACAGTATTTTAGAGGGGTTGAGATAGTATCCCAGCTATGGATTGTCACTGTCCTTCACTGTGTGTATGGTGGTAACTGGTGGTGTGTGGTCCTCTTGAGTCTGTTGTAGAAGCAACAGCTCAGCTACATCTTCCAAAGCTGTATTATGGGCTGTTTGATTCACTGCTGTTCCAGAGAAGGGGGTAGAGATGGGGACATGCTGGGGTTATTCAGGAGAGAGTTGTGATCGGTCTGGGAGCAGGGGCCTCCTGCTTTCCAAACAGCCTGGGTGTGTTAGGAAGGCCGACTCGTTTTCTGACACTGTGCTTGTTCTGCCTGTAATAATCTTGAGAACGTGAGAGTATAGGCCACTGGTTCTGGACATGAATCATCTGGTGTTTCTTTTTGTTGTGAAGTGTGCCAGAGGCATCCTCTGCAGGCATAATTAGTTATTTGACAAAATTTGCAAAAGTAGGAAGGGGCCTCCTGCGGCCTCCGGAGACAACTAAGGAGCCATCCTAAATCCCAACTCTGACGTCTGTCGTTGAGCGTGAGTAGAACAAACCCAGGAACATGAGCTCACTTTTCTTCCTCCCGAGCTGTCAGTGAGGGCTCTTCACCTCCAGCCACACAAATGCAATGCTCACTAGTAATTCGTTAATAAAAAGAAAGGCTTCCGGTTAAAAATAACATATGTCCATGGACAAAACCCAGCTTGCACCGTGGAAGGCGCTCTCGGTACATTATGAAAGCTGAGCTAGGCAGGATGGACAACCACTGTAAGAGTTGTGACAGCTTTTGCTTCTCTGAGGGTGAAAGGGCAGGGGGTGGGCATTGGGCGGAGGGGGTTTGGCTTTCAGGGTTGTTCTCAGCTGTGGCTTCCTCGGTCTCCCCTCTTCCTCATATCCGTTGCAGTGATGCTGTGGATTGGAACCTGCTCCAGCGTTCTGTTCGTTCTGTTCCTTCCGCAGAAACTCCGCTTCCAGTGAGACCCCGGGGCACACTGATGCCCAGAGTTCTTCCTATGCTCCTTGCAGGGAGTAGATCTCTGAACTGTTCTTAACCGAGTTCTTTCTACTTGGTACCTAGTGGCATTTCATAATGAAGAAATGTCTTTTTATTTTAGCCTAGATACCTTTCCATCAGGGTTATTGGGCCAATTTAATTTTTGCACTCTGACTTATTGTTTTAGTATGTATTATTGCTATCACTACACTAACGTATGACTTCCTTTCTTTCTTTGGTTATTATGGAGCAAAGACCAAACTGTAAACGTTTTATAGAAAACGTATGCCCTTGTGCTAGCTTCGTAGCTCCGTTACTCTTTAAAAAAAAAAAGCTTGCCCAGGTACTCCCTCCCTGCCTGGTTTTACGTTTGAGGACTGTTACTGATCAAGAGCGTTTCCTCACAGAGTACAAAATATTCAGTCAGGTTTTGTTTCCTTATGCACAACCTGAGAGGGAATCTATGAATCCGTTTCCAGAGTGAGTTGTTATAAGCTATATTCACATGGGGGGGGGGGTTGGAGAGAGGTCGGAGACGCACAAAGTGGTCCTAGCAAGGCATTAGTGATTGCGTATTATTTGGAAAGTTAATATTTAGATACATCAGAACAATAAAAAGGGCCAGACAAGAGAAATCCAGTACAGATATACTAAGCAAAGGAGCCACCGTCAAGACATTTTCTTCTATGATGCCCACATCTGCCTGTTTAGCCTAAAACTGTCATTTCTGCCATGTATGACCCACTGTAGAGAGGCGAGTAGAATTAGTAAACGAAACCAGTCCTAACCTTTCTTCATGGGACTTCACCCGAGTGGCTGATATCTTTGCTTGTGTTGTTCTAAGAAAGATGAGCGTTCCCTGTAGGAACCACTAAGAACTCTGTGCTGCCGCCTAGGTTGGCTTATTGTTGTATCCAAGCATCAACGGAAATGTTGGAAGAATGAAAGTGTGGTTCTCCTAGTGACCGCTTTCAGCCGTGGGCAGGCTTTCGGAGTTGCCGTTGCCTTTGCTGTGTGCTTCGCTGTGGCACCCGGTGACAGAGAGCCTCGCCTCCTCCGCTACAGGACAGGCTCTGAGCAGATACATGCTGGATGGTTTTATGGTTATTCTGATAAAAAAGATCTGAATATTCAAACTTTTAAGAACATTGGTTTTAGTTTTAATTCCTGATTATTATTATTATTATTATTATTATTATTATTATTAAAAAAATCTTTTGAGTAAATTTTACAAACGAAGAAAAGTACTTGTATGTTAGGACCATATTTGGAATAGACGGTGACATTCATTTACAGAGCACCTGATATCAGTCCTTTTCTTTTTGAGTTAGGGAACTAAATAAATAGAAGTAAAATTCGGTGAAGTAAACTATTAAACAGTTCCTGGTGTACTCTGCTCTTGTCTCCTCTTTCTTGTCTGTGGCTACGTAAGAATCCACAATTCTTTTCCCAAGAACCATGTGTGAAAACGCCTGTTGGACAGGTTTTGTCTGATGAGTCGCAGCCCCAGTGCATCAGGAGAGCAGGTGACACTCCACAGTCGCTAAGGGAGGAAGGGTCTAAGATGCCCGTGGACCCACGTTCTGCCATTCTGGTTGCGTTGTATTGACACTGCAGGTTCACCCCGAGTGTCGCTCATAGCCACCTCGTGTTCTGCCACTGAGCTCCGTGCTCAGCCTTGTCCTTTGCCAGACGCAAATGTTGGGCTCACCTACCATCCTCTCCACCCCCAGATTCCTTGCTGTTGAACAGAATGCGCTCTGTCTTGCAGTAGGTTGTGTGGGACTCTGAGAAAGGTGTGCTTTGCAGGCTCTCCGAAGCCGTGCAAACATATGATGCTGTGGGGTGTGTGTGTGTGTGTGTGTGTGTGTGTGTGTGTGTGTGTGTGGTCTTTATTCTCTCCCTGTTAGGTAATGCATGAGCAACAGCGAGGCAGGGATTTACCCAGCGTCACCTTCCGTACATCTTAATTACGTATTTATCAGGCTCCGTCTTCCTCAGTGGAGACACGCATCTTCAGTGTCATGGTGAGAGATGGATTTCTTCCAAAACGACAAGCCCATCATTGCTTATATCAGGACCTATTTGCTCTAGAACAACGCTCTTTATATTGTCAAGAAAATAAGTTCGGAAAAGATAATGAGGATACCCACAAAGGGCTTTTCACTGTCTGTAAACGGTACTTTAGTTTTTTACGTTTCTCATGTTTTTCTTGCCTTCCTATCAGCGTGTGTGTCACTCGTGAAGGTTTGGTCTTTGCTGAATCCCACTCAGCAGAATAGCAGCGGTATTTCCCAAGAATATGGAGAAGAGCAGTTGTCACTGCCCATACTGGGTACAGGGAAGTCAGAGAAATCAGAAAATATTCTAAGTCTTCACACTTAATGTCAGTAACACAGTTGCACCACAGATTCCAAAGTTAGTAGAAGTGAAGACAACAGTTTAACACAGATCAGCCCTTTATGAAATGGCTAAGGAACTCTTCTGCTCAGTGAAGAAGACTCTTGGGTTTCTCCCTTAGTTAAACCTTGTGATGGCATGAAGGAATGTCCTTTTCTTTATCCCTTAGAATTTCATCTTTCTTCAGTTTAAAGGTGGGTTCTAGGGCCTGGGAAGAATGCTCAGACCAGCTAGTGCTGCTTCACAAAAGTGAGGGTCTCAGTTCACATCTCCAGCACCCATGTAGTAAACTAGGTGTGGCGGTGTGTGCCTGTAATCCCAGCACTCAACAGGCAAAAGCAGGAGAATCTCTGGGGATTGCTGGTCTGGCTACATCTGTAAGGTCCAGATAAAGTGTGAAAGCTCATCCCAAAACCTAAGGGGAAGTACTATTCAGGAAGACCCTTGACCTGTGACCTCCGCATGTACATGAATGCGCACACTCATGCACACACACAATAAAGACGGTCTCTAGAGCCATCGTGATGAATCGATTTCTCGTGAAGATAACGATTTCTCGGTTTGAAGAACTGTGCGTTAGTTACAATCTTTGCTTCTCTCCTTCTCCATTAGGTTCTTGTTCATTCTCTTAGGTCCAAAGGGGAAAGCCAAGTCCTACCATGAGATTGGAAGAGCCATCGCCACCTTGATGTCTGACGAGGTAGGGGAGCCGGGTGAAGGGATGTGTGGTTATCTTACTTGTGTTGATTTAAACTGTGGATTGACTGTCACGGGTTTTTTCCAGTTAGAGTTATGTGGCTGTGAGGCTCTTCACAGAATGACCTTCAGTCATTTGTGACAAATGTCTTAGGTAGGACAGCTTCCCAAAAGTAAGGCATGTGGTTTGTTTTTGTTTTAGATTCTAAAGATAAATAGGAATAAATACATTTCCATTTTTTCCTAAGCAAAATTATCTAGAAAATATTCTAAATTTCTTAAAAATTTAAAATGGACAAATTTCATATAGTTTTTCTATTTATAGGTCACTATGTGACGTTTTAATTCATTACATACATAATTTAATTACATACTTTGGAGTGATCTGAGACAAGGTAGACAGTGAAGATCAACAGCAATTAATTATATGTTGCAAAAATAACTAGTAAAGAGGATTTTGAGTGTTCTTAACACCAACAGATTGTTACTGTCTGAAATGACCAGTATGCAGTTACCTTGATAAAATCCTTATGTATTTTTAGTTGTTAAAACTGATGTTTAAATATTTCTGGACCAGTTCAAGGTTATCCTGTATAACTTTATCCCTTAAAATAATTGATCCACTTCTCCGAACTCATATGTCTGAATATAATTTGAGAAATGATGACTTTAATCAAACAATGCATAACAAGTAGATGATACAGTTTTTAGGTATCAGGATGTATTTGTTTTCATGGCTGTACTTTGTGGGGAGGCACAGTGTGCCTCTGGGATGCATTAGATACTGTTTCTGACTAGTGCTTTAGAGTCTCATCTCATCCACACGTACCGTAGCATTTGTATTAATAAGCATATTTAGTCTAGTTATGATCAAACTCCAAACTGGTCTATGGAAGAAGAAACGCCGTTGGAGTACAGCGACATCAGCTTGTGCTTTCTCTGCTTTCTGGATCGTTGTTTCTCCAAGTGCTGTTTGTACCGTGGCTTTGTTTGTCACTCTTCCCTGCCAAGGGTAGAGCCAGAGGCTCTTCCCCCTGTGGGATACAGGACAGCTCCGATATCCCACTCGAGAGGACATTTATTTCCCTCCTTTCAGTTGGGTAATTTATTTAATTTTGTGTGTTGACATTTTTTTTCTTTAAAAATTCATTCCTAATATAAGGTAGGAATACTTTAGAGCACCTATGATGGGTGCAGAGTGGTGCTCTGATATCCATAAAGGCCTCTTTCAACAGGTATTTTACAGGTTTACTGTTCTTACATCTCATTGGTTGACAGTACCAATATTTCCCACCAAGGTTGGCTGGGAAAGCATATCGTTGACTCGATCTGCCAGAGAGAATTAGCAGAGACAGTATGTGTGTTACAGAGAAAGTAGTTGCCCTGTGTATTGCCTCTGTCTCAAACCCAGAACCCCCACACCAATGTTAATTGCCTGATAACACCTAAAAATGATATTCTAGGAGAAGAGATATGGTAGAAAGACTTAGCATAGGTTAAGAATGTTGAACAGGGGCAACATTCTCTTCTGGATGACAAAAAGAAATTAACTTACAAAGATAAAAGGATTGACTTTGTGAAGACCTTCAGATTAGCTCAGAAGAATGGGACACCGAAGAAAAGGACTGTACTGCATTCCGACGCCCCTCCTTTGGTGTGGACAGAAGGCGTGGTGTTCTTGTTTTCTGTATCAGTTGCCTCTCTGTTCTGTGTTAAAACACCATGACTAAGGCAATTTATAGAAAAATGAACACATTTATTTAGGTTCATAACTCCATAGGGATAAGAGTCCATCACCATCAGCGGCAGGTAGCAGGCATCGGGTGGCAGGCACAGCAGAAGATGCAGAAGATGCGGGAGCTAAGCTCTCACATCATCACCCTCAAGCACAAAGGAGAGGGAATCAACTAAACTGTAGGGAGGGGCTTCAGGTTCAAAGCCTGCACCCTGTGACATACTCCCTCCAGGAAGGCTACACCTCCTCCTTCCCTAATCAGTGCCAACTGCAGACTGCGTGCTCAAATGCACAAGACTTTTCTCAGTTAAACCCCTGGCTCGCCTTGGTGAATTACCTTGGTAAAAGGGAGGCATGTGGGCACTCATTTGAATCCCTGCCCTTTCTGCCAATAGAACTCGGGCTTTCTTCTTTGTTTTTGAATAGCTCCCATTGTTAGAGGACTGCAGAATGTGTGTGTGTGTGTGTGTGTGTGTGTGTGTGTGTGTGTGTGTGCACGCGCGCATGCACATATGTACTCCTTATCCTGACTTTAACAGTCAGTATGCACTTGTTTGCACACGAATATTTGGTTTCCAGAGTGGTTTTCAGTAGAGATCTTGAGAACATTTTTCAGCTGGCTCTCACAGCAACTGTGAGACTTTGGATGGAAAAACCATCTTCAAAATTGCCTCTCTTCAAACTTCTACTTAGATCCTGAGCTCATTACCTGTACCCCTCAGTACACTGAATAGGGAGGGAGATGAGAGAGCAGCTATGGGCGTGTCAGAGCGCACCGTGGGTTGTGTTCCTCAGCTGGAGTGTGTCGTGAGGCATTCAGAAAGTTGGCTCACTGGCTCAGCGCTTCTCTCCCTGTTCAGGTGTTCCACGACATCGCTTACAAAGCCAAGGATAGACACGACCTGATTGCTGGCATTGACGAGTTTCTAGATGAAGTCATTGTCCTTCCACCTGGGGAATGGGACCCGGCAATCAGAATAGAGCCTCCAAAGAGTCTCCCGTCATCTGACAAAAGGTAAGCTGCTATGCACTTGGCAGCATTTGGGGAGTGTCAAGGCCCCAAAGGAGGTTGCTTTTCAGAAAAGAAGTCAGGCTATGCTGTGACCGTCCCTGATCCCCATGGGGATTTTGCCGCAGACGAGTTGCTGTGCCTTCACTTTCCATTTACCTGGCACTGTAAATAAGTGTTACGGGCTCTGATGTGCTTTAATCACTGCACTTAGCTTTGCCCTGTTAGAAAATGTCACCACTGTTCTTTAGGGGATGCTCTGCCCGTGTCTGTGGAAAGATCGCTTTACTCAAGAAGAGCCCTGTAGGCTAAGCAGGTTAAAAAGTTTAGTGGAGTAGTTGAGAAGAAACTGGTTCCTGAAAATCTGTTACTCCCCAGGTGGAACGGTTTCATTCCTATAAGTGTGCAATAAGTTAAACTCTTTGTTGACCCAGCTATGTGTCTGGACACTCAAGAATTGTCTGTTAGCAAGAAAGATAAGGAGTCATGGTTGTTTTCTGAGAAGGCTTCCTTCTCTGTCTTTAAGAGCATACCTACAGCCATGGAAGCAGGGGAGCCCAATCCACTAATGTCTACTTGCATCCTGTTGTCTTGCTTAGAAAGAATATGTACTCAGGTGGAGAGAACGTTCAGATGAATGGGGACACACCTCATGATGGGGGCCACGGAGGAGGAGGACACGGCGACTGTGAGGAACTACAGAGAACTGGCCGGTAACTGCAGGACCCTTTTGCCATTCATGATAAGGTTTTCCTTAGATCTAAATTTCCCTTCCTTGTTCTCGATTCACTTTCAGTGTTTTACTTGCTGGTTTGTTCCGTTGGTCAGCCAACGAATGTTTATAGTCCATCTGTTAGTCCAGGTCACTGGGAATACAGCAGTATACGAATGCCTTGCCCTTACGGGCCTCACTTTGTAGAGTTGGAGGGGGGGTTAAGCAAATAAATACATGCACCAATAGGTTTATGAGGAAAATGGTGGCAAAAAAAAGTTGGGACTGTGGTGATGAATAGTATGATAGTTTTAGACAGAGTGATCTGAGTGGACCCTGTAGATAGGGCAATCATTCAAAGGAAGTCCTGAAGGGTGAGTTAGGGGCAGAGGCATAGAGCGCCCAGGAGACTCACCTCCGGGCAGTATGACCAATGGAGCCACTGATAGGATGATGCAGAGAGGGCTAAGTCTATGGCGGCTGAGAACGAAATGGGTGAAGAATGACTAGGTATCCTGTGTGGTTTTCATGGCGCCATCCCTTCCATGCACACTTACTCCAAAGTGTGTCACACGTGGAAAGGGGTGGTCTGCAGGCCACTGCCCTGGCTCCCTGTCCAGTCAAGGATTCCGATTCCAAAGAACCTTCCAGTTTCCTTCTTACTGTGATCATCTATTCTCCATTATTAGATGATTTGGGGGGGAGGGTAGATCTGGGAAGGTTAAGTCAAACTTTTAGTATGATACTCATCTCATGAAGATGTGGAAGTCACTGCAGATTTTTAAAAATGCAAAAATATGACATTTTAATATGCAGTTGAATCTGATTGAAATGAAATTATTTCCTTCTGCTGGTGACCCACTTGAGTTTCTCCTCTAGAGTAAATAGGAATTGTTTCCCTTCCTCCAACTGAATGAAGAATAAAACCTGCCCCACCTTCTATATTGATTAAAGATGGGGTATAGTCTAGAACTCTGTCTTTGGTCATCCTGCAAACATCATAAAGGGTACTTAGACTAATCTGAGTGCATTGGCCACTTGTTCAGTGTAGCCTCTGAATGTAGTGAAGAGACAGGATGAAGATGACATGTCAGAGGCCACTGGCAGCTTAACATGGTATTTTTGTTTTACAGTACACTTTTATAAGTAGAAGGAATATGAACTAAAGTAACCATAAAAGGCATCGGATGGCAAATACATGAGCTGGTACCAGAGCTATGTATGTGTGTAACCAAATACTTTTATGTAGCACCTGGTCATAGAGGCTTACCTATGCCAGCATATCACCGTGGCACACAAGGAGAGAACTGTATTGGAGAATACTGTCATATCTAGTGATGCTTCTTTGTGATAGTATCATTTAAGGGCCATTATCACCCTGTGAGACCACAAACCACATACGTGGTCCCTTATTGACCTTGTTGTCATGACACATTGCGTGGCTACAGTTTCTTATAAACTATTTTCACTAGGAAAAATATTGTCACTTTCTACTTACAGCCCAGATATGAGCTGTGGAATTGCATCAGACGGTCCTTTCCTTCTTTGATCCCTCCCCTTTACACACTCATTGAGCAGGTGCACAGCCCTGCATGTCCCTTCATCACACACAGGTACAGAAGTGGGATGCTCAGCTTAGCTGAGGCTGAGATGTCAGGTTATAGCAAGGGGCACTTTGGAGAAGGCTGGCTCAAGCCGTTCTGTTGGAAGTCAAGTAGGCTGGTGCCTGGACTCAGTCCGCGCCTTTGCCTGTCACACACCTGCATGCCTTCTTCACTTCATGCCTTTGGGTCCTTAGTGCAAATTCAGATTCTCAGAGGCCCACTCTTACCATCTATCTGTAGTTTTTTTCAATGCATCTTCTCTAGAACCATGCATGGGATTACTACCTCCATTTAAATTTTCCATGATTTTTATTTTCTTGCCATCCTGTTTATCCTGTTTTCCCAGAAGAAACCCCCATGATGTCACGACTTCAGATCCTGTGTTGTTCAGTGTCGTTTTCCCAGGACACAGAATAATGACAGAGGATGTGGGTCTCACGGGTCTTACCCTCACAGAGTGGGGTGACACGACATTGTGACAACATCTTTATGTGATGTGCAGTGTATTTGGATGTTTGCTTTTGGAGAATGGAAAATCATAATTTATTTACTCAGTGCTCTCATCTAAAGACCAACTGGACAATCTTTCGGAAATGTCGGACCTATTCTAGTAACTGGAAAAAAAAAGAGAGAAACAAGAAGATATATTTCTCCTCATTTTTTTCTGTCTCATCTAAATGAGACTATCTTAAATAGTATCTTGTCATTGACTCAAGCATTTTAAGTCCAACATCTTCGCGGTTGAGTGAATTATGTCTTGATGAAGTTGATGGCTGTTTATCTTATCCTTGATCACATGTTTGCTTTCTCCCTGCCCAGGTTCTGTGGTGGATTAATTAAGGACATAAAGAGGAAAGCACCATTTTTTGCCAGTGACTTTTATGATGCTTTAAACATTCAGGCTCTCTCGGCAATTCTCTTCATTTATCTGGCAACGGTAACCAACGCCATCACTTTCGGAGGCCTGCTCGGGGATGCCACCGACAACATGCAGGTGGGTCTGATTTGAGAGAGGACGCAAATAGTCCAGCGCAGATCGTCCTCCTCACCCCTGCAGCTCAGCGAGGAGCAGATGGCCTTTCAGTTACTCAGCGTGACTGTCTTTTGCTGGATGCTGCACTTTACTTTGGTTCTGGCTTGCTGCTGTATTTCCAGCATGTTAGTAATGATAAAAATAGCTTGATGAAATCTGGCTTGAGTCACAAGTGGGGAAAAGAAGGGGAGGAAATGCGGTTCTACAGTTCTATTTGGGCAGAAGCAGCATCTCCGCTGCTTGGAGCCTGTGTGGTGTGCAGGGTTCAGAGCTCCCAGGATGCGGAGTGCATGGGCCGTGTTTGGTTCACTTGGTGATCACACTCTTCAGGGATGTGTGCTTACCTGACTCTCTGCCCTTGTTCTAAGATGAGCAAATCCATTGCATCAAGCAACGGGGTGGTCTGTTCCATGGGATTTACATGTCTGCCAGGAGAACTCAGCTTTAGTGAATCCCAGCTGGAGTTGTTTCTTCTAGTCCTGGGCCAACTCTTACTATAAAGAACCTGGCTGGGTTAACATTATAATGTTAATTACAACCACAGTTTGTTGGTTACTGGGGAGGTGGTGTTTGCCATCCTTCCACACCAATAATAGCCATGGTTTTAATAAGATGTCATAGGCTCCCTCCCCAACCCCAGATCAATTAGAACAACATGTGGAAATAGCTTAAGGTTGATCTGAGCATTAGAAACAGTAGGCGTTGTACTTGGTACCGAATACACAGCGAATGGAGCCGAACATGAGTTGAAGCCCTTTTGAACTCTGTCTTTCCGCTTCCTTCCCATCAGTGTCCAACCCATGAGGCATTTACACAGGCTGCCTGCCAGCGTCTTAGTTCGTAAATGCAGCTAATTACCCTTCTGTGGCAGTCCTACTTTGCCTCTAGTCATACATCTACGTTCTAGAGTCCTCTCTAAATGCAAAGAGAACATAGAGACAGTGACTTTTTCTTTTTTTTTTTTTTTTTGTGGTACCAGGTACCAAGGAAAAAGTGTCACAATCATATTTGAGCTGAAGTGTGCTCTCCACTGTATGACGCTGCCCTTCATGCATGTGGCGCCTACGGGCTCAGCTGAGTGATTCTTTCTTTGATCCCTCATACCCATTACAGTTAGACGGCACCCGAGCTTGAAGTTGTCTAATGGTTTCCACTCACATAGTGCCTAGGCTTGAGTGACTGGAACAGCTGAGTTCTAGGGACGCTCCACCCAGCTCCTCCACAAGACTAGCTTGGACACCCTTAAGAGCAGAGGCTTCAGGAAAAGCAGGGACCACCATTTGTTCGTTTTTCATACCTATCATTGCTTCGTCTTCCGACTTTCACAGATGCACTGAAAATCCAAACTCTCAATGAGGGCTTTTAGCTTTTAAATCTTACCATTGATTAGCTCTTTGCTGATCAAAGACCATGGATCTCTATGGCACCCCCGGGCATAGTTTGCAGAGACCAAGTGTGCTTTGCCGCCACCCCTGCTGTGGATATCCTCACTCATAAGACAAGGGCGACAACTAAACTGTAACAGTAAATAAAAGGTTTGTGAACGCTGACCTAGATTCAAGTGGGGCAGCAGCCCCTCCCCCATCCAGATTACAACAGGCTGCTCGCTAAGTCATTTCGGAAACCAGCCGGAAATGAAACCGTCGAGGAAACACACCTTGAGGCCAGCATAAAGCTAGCACGTGCAGCCGCGTGTGCCGAGGAAATCAAAGAAATCTATGGCATTTGAAGAACGTCTTTGTAGGGGCTTCTGCTGTTTATGAAAAGCTTCGTTATAGAAATAAATGTTTTATTACTGAACACCTATCAGATCGTTGTATTTACTTTCTTTTTTCCTCTGCTTTTAATTATGCTTATTCTTGAGAAGTTCAAAAATGCTTGCTCTGTATTGTAATCATATGCATCCCATCCCCCACTCTGCTTCTCCCCGATTCACTGTCGCTATTCACCTGCAAACCCCGCCCCCCCAACTTCATGCCATCTTTTGAAAATAACCCTGTCAACCCAGTTTCTACTACCCATATATCCAAGGGTGTGGGTCACCCACGGAAGCACAGTTGACCACTTTCTTAAACGTAACAACTGATTCTTCTTACCCCAGAAGCCATCCCCTGTTGAGAACTCCTCAGATGGGGGCTCTTGAGTCAGCCTGTCTCCATGATCGCCTGCTGAATGGCTTGATCTAATGCAAGCATTGAGCAGGAAGCCACAGCTGCTGTGGATTCAGGAGTCCAGCAGTCCTCTTGTTTTCAGAGGGCTCTGTTTCACTCCAGTTCTTCCACCTCTGGCTGAGAGTCTTCCTTCCGCTCCTATGTGACGCTCAAGCCGTTTGGGGGAAAGGTTGTGTATAGATGCAGCATTAATGGCTGAGCCCTCCCTAGATACTTCTTCTCTGTGCTTTGACCTGTTGGGAGTTTCTCTGTTGATTACTGTCCACTAAGTACAGAAGCTTGTCTGATGATGGTCACGGGATGCACTGTCTGATTTGGTGCAGATGATTAAGGACAAAGCCAACTTTTGTTAGGAGATACAGAGGTGTGCTTATGCGGAGACATCTAAAATAATTTTTGTTTGTGGATATTCTTCTTGTTGAAATAGTGGCAGTGTAATCTTCCACATAGGATTATATTTCACATAGTGCATTTAATGCTTCTTTGAGATATAATTCTTACAGTCTTATCAGATTTAGCTTTATAGTTTTTTTTTGAGAGAGAGAATGAATGAATGAATGAATGAATGAATATGTGTGTAATGTGTATAGTGTGAGAGAGTGCTGAGGGCCTTTGGCAGCCTGGGTATCTTAGTTAAGGCTTCCATTTCTGTGATGAAATAACATTGACTACAGAAACATGGAGAGGAAAGGGTTCATGTGGCCTATGCTTCCACATTACTGATCATTACCAAGGATGATGACAGGGACTCAAGGCAGGAACCTCATGACAGGAGCTGATGTAGTAGCCATGACATAGTGCTGGTTACTGGCTTGCTCCTCCTGCTGGCTTGCTCATAGAGCCCAGGACCACTACCCTAGGGGTGATACCACCACAATTGATGGGACCTCCCCCATCAATCAATAATTAAAAAAAAAAGCCCTACAGGCTTGCCTACAGTCAGGGCTTATGGAGGCATTTTCTTAATTGACATTTCCTCCTCTCAGATGACTCTACATGTGTGAAGCTGATAAAAATCTATCCAGAATGCTGGGCAAGTACGCTAAGACTTAGCCAGATCTCCATCCCAGATTTAGCTTTAGAATGTAGCATCTAAGGTCAGAGAAGTTTGTACAAGTTTGTTTTGGTAACATTTGCATGAATCAGTTTCTATTTGAATGAGTCCCTGGGATAGAAGACTTTGTTGTATAATATAAATGGGTATGATGTGATTCCCCCCCCCCCCCGCTGTATATTGTCTGGGTAATTCCCTGGCTATGTTCTGGTTCTGAAGATGTCAGGAGACATGTGAAGGGCTTAGAGCATCAGTCCGTTAAACAATGTTCCTGGATATTAGGCTGGGACATTGATGACTCAAAGTCATACAGACTCATGAGGATATTTTTGGATGTACTTTATTATTTTATTATTTTATAATCATCATTGATAATTTTGTTGAAACTTAATATCGGCAGAATCTGAAATTTTTCTGCGAGTGAAATTACTGAACATACTTCACTTCTCTTGCATGTGAAACTTTTCCCCTTAAAAGCTACACGGTCGAAGTCCTTCTCCAAAGTGGGTAGCAGAAACACTGAAAAGAAAGCATAAAGAATGATTGGTTATCAATACTATTTTTGAATTGAACATTAATAAATTGTGTGTGTGTGTGTGTGTGTGTGTGTGTGTGTGTGTGTGTTTTAAGAACTAAAGAGTGAGCTGATTTGGCATGTGAAAACTATCTCATGTATTTATTTCACCTTACTTTATGGATGTTTATTCCTAAGACAGAAGTGTTGTGAGAAATATTAAAAAAGACCTACAAGTTTCCCACACTACTGCTGGGCACCAGTGGGCCGCATGACTCCAGCTGGGTGATCTCAACTTGATGGTCTCTCTGGGCCGGAGCTCCTGGGTTCCCTTGGCGGATCTCTCCCATGCCCACCCAATACATGATCATCTACCCCACAGTCAGCCACCATAACATCATTTATCCAGTAGAAACAAAACTCTAGAAGCTTGTTAATTAACCAATCAGATTTATGTATCAATAAATTTTTATTTCACAAGATCCCAATATAATAATTTCAGAACCAATTGATAAAGATTAAAGCTGACCACCTAGATTAGACAAATTAGCCTAATTATTTTATCCTTTATGATACCATAACTACCTGTGTTTTTTTTAAAACCACACTGGTTCAGGTTCTCCTTCCCGTCTGTCTGTTTTCATCTTGACTTCTCTTTCCTCTCGCCTGAGACACTCTCTGTTTCTGCAATTCTTAGCTCCGCCTCTCTTTTCCCTGTCCAATCACAAACCTCCTGCTGCACTAATATTTTAGTGTGATTGGACAGGGGAAATCCTCTCACATAGGAGCCTTTTTGACTTGTCATTGGTATAACAAAATATTTTGTGGATTTGATGATACATATCAGGTCATTTTATAGGTATTTGATAGACATTAATTTATGTCTTTGCAAATGAAGTGCCTACCATGTATTAGATAGAATTTTATGTGCTTGAGGTAGAGAGAGGTGAGTCAAATGGGTAAGAACCCTAGGCTGGTGGGATTTATATTTAGACTACTTACAGAAGTAACCTTTTTCTGGGTCCCTACAAGGGACTAGTATGGTATGTAATACCTCCAATTACTTTTCTAAACACATCCTCCAGAAAACACTGGGCGAACTTGAGTGTCTGCAGTTATAGCACATCCTTCACAAACGAGGCAGCAGGTTAGTCGCCATAACACAAGCAGCTCAATGAGTCAACTGAGAATAACATCCTTGCTTCTAAAGGCAGACTGCTCAGACATGGTTTGGCTAGGGCCTTTATTGTCAGACTACAAATAGACATGGGTGCTGGGGAGAAGCATGTTGTGAAAACACAGATGACTCACTGTGTGACTGTTGTCTAAGCATACTCTCCTGCCAGCTTCTGTTCAGGAGGACTGGCCTGCTGGAAGACAAGAATTTGCCTTCAAGCATTAATTTTAAGGGCTGATAGCATCTATTCATCTATCTATCTATCTATCTATCTATCTATCTATCTATCTATCTTTGCTTTCAAGCATTAATTTTAAGGGTTGATGGCATCTATCTATCTTTCTATCCATCCATCCATCCATTCATCCATCCATCTATCCGTCATCTATCATTCATTCATCTATCTATCTATCTACCTATCTATTCATTATCTATCCATCACCTATCTATACATCCATTCTCTCTCTCTCTCTGTCTCTCTCTGTCTCTCTGTCTCTCTCTCTGTCTCTCTCTCTCTCTCTCTCTATATATATATATATATATATATACATATATATATATATGTAATCTATCCATCATCTATCTTTCTATCATCTATCATCTATCCATCATCTAGCTATCTGTCATCCATCCATCATATCTATCTATCTATCTATCTATCTATCTATCTATCTATCTATCTATCTATCATCTATCCATCATCTATTTATCAATCATCTATCAATTTATCTATTTATCAATTATCTATCATCTAGCTACCATCATCTATCATCTCCATTACATCTTTTTATGAAATATGTATCTTATCTATTTATATGCTTGTATATCTCATTGTGCATTTGTATGTACATGTGTGTGTGTGTGGGGGAACAGATCATCTTGAAATGGCAAAGACCATTTCTCATAGAACTGTGTTCAGAATAAAGCAGTCAAGGCTACAGTGGCTGCCAGTTTGATAAAATTGCAATGCTAGTACAAATAACTCTATGTCTTCCCCAATGTTAGCAGACATATTTTGTCAACCAGGAAACTCTTAGAAGATGCTGAGGCTTACAAAGAGGACATTTACAATTTTTTTTTTATAAAAATAAGTGTGGGTATTATAGTTTAGCTTGGGTTTCTTGGGGCAACTGAACTGCTTTGCCAAGAGTCAACCTTACGTTCCTGTAGAACCCAACCTGAACTGGTGCCCATTTCTCTTTTTTAGAGTATAGAGAACCATCAATTCCTGAAGTTTGAGCATGGTGCATCACTTAGCTTTCTGGGTAAATCCCATCATGTTGGTTCTCTGCTTTCCTTGCCATGGAGTTGAGAAATTGTTTTCAGTCTCAGTGTTCTGAAATCTTATCCCCTCCATAATTAAACCATGACACCATGCATGCTGATATCAGATTTACTTTCTTGGTTACCAAACAAGTATATTTCTCATTTTTTAGATACTTTGAAATTGTCTATAATATTCATGTATAAATACCTTCCACTATTTATTAAAGTTAAGCATTTTTCATTTTCAGAGCTATTATATGGAGGTGGGCCTGATGGTACAGGTATGTGATTCTAGCTACTCAGGAGGCTGAGGCAGGAGGATTTCAAGTTCAAGGCCAGCCTGAGCAACTTAACAAGACTCTACCTTAAAATAAAAGTAAACGAAGAGTTGAAGAAATAGCTCAGTGGTAAAGCACTTGATTAACCTTGGAGAAAGTCCTAGGCTCAGTTGGTAGTCCTATAAAGAAAATACTTCTTTGCTAAAACAATCAGTAATCACTTAGATTTTGAGGAGGTTGTTAGGGTAAGGAATATTTGAGGATGCTTTGTGGCATGTCCTATGTTATTTAAGAATCGTTCTTCTCTAGCATACAGAGAACATATTTTAATGGAAGTGTACATTTGATTGTGAATGACTAAGCATAGCCTAGAGTGAAGACTGAGTGAAGAAAGCCATCTTAATTTTTTTTTCAGGAGTAAATATAATCCTATTTTCACAAACCTTTCAGCAAAAGAGTGCAGTAAGATTTTTAGCATTCTGTGAAATTTGTGATATTTATGGAGTCTAACAGAGCTCATTTTAAGAGAACTTGTCTCATAATAAGGAACATTTATAGCTGGCATCTCCAAATTTGAGGCTTTATTTTAACATTCTGCTGTGCTGAGAGATTTTCACCAATCTGCTCAAGTTGGAAAAGTATCATTTCTTGTGTCGGTGAGAAAGGTGCTTCTTTGCACTGCCCGTCATGCATAGCTTGTGGCGCCAGGACTGACATGAATTGATAATATCCTGGGAAGTAGACAATAATAATTGGGCTGTCTGACTGTTGCTCTTTGGCACCAACATGCTTTTCCCTTGGAAGTAGGAAACACAAAACCTTATTTAATCTGTACAGCAGCATATTGTAGCTTCCACAGGCAAAGCAGGAGTAGCCTGTGGGGATGATACAACTTGATATTTTTGGTCTGCCCAAACAAGCAAGCCTGTTTAGTGACAAAGGAAGAAATCCATCTTGTTTGCCCAGGGTTCTAGAAAGGAACTTTTACCTTTTAAAACATATTTTACAGGCTAAGGCGATGTCTCAGTGGTTAAAGGGTGTGACTTCCAAGTGTTGAGGACTGCAGTTGAGATCTCAAAAACACACATAGATGCTGGAGGGAATGGCAGATCCCCTGGGATGATAGCAATCTGGTGGCAGAGGCGAAATATCCCTAGAGCAAGCCACCGTGCTAGAGTAACTGTACTTGTGAGGTCTGGGCACGGTTGAGAGTCACTGCCTCAATAGATAAGGTAGTGGATGATCAATGAAGACTCCTGACAGCAAACCTGCCCCCCCACCACATGTATATATACATACGTATGCACGCTGCACTTACCTGCACATACCATGAGTGAACACACCCCCTCCATATGCAAATGTTGCTTAAGAAGCTCTGAGTTAAGTTTCATTGACAGAAGTTTAAGTCATTGGTACTTTTTTATTAGAAAGATGTTTGTCAGCTTTGTTTGATGATCAGAAAATTAAAGTCATTTGGATAGGATAAGGCATCCCAAATAATGCTAAAGTAAAATTTTATCTTTTTTAGCTTATGGCTATTTTGAAAATAGCTTCTCCAATATGACATTTTCATTATATCTTTCATACATACTGCAGAATATCCATGCACAGGTAGATAAACATGTAGGATATTATGTAAATGATGTCACATATTCATATTTTATAACAGCTATATTTTACGGGCATTGCCTACTTTAATAGGTTCTTTAACATAATTTTAGTGGCTATCACATGATATATGCACTATAATTTATTTAATAAACTTATATTCTCAGTTTGTGCCAGTTTTTTCTTTTATAAAGAATACTATGATCATCAACTATATATTTATTATATATAATTATCTCCCTAAGGTAAGTCCCTAGCAAAATTATTGTGCAATATCTTGATTATAGTTTTTATTGATTTCAAATTATACTAAAAATGGTTATCCTAATTCATATTTCTACCGATAGTGGGCAGGAGTCCCCCACTTGCCCACCCACCCCTTTTCCCCCCAGATTCTCACTTTTGTTATGCTGTAGATTGAAAAAGAATGGCTTGCTTTGATTTGATCTCACTCCTGTGGTTTTAATGAGCCTGGGTATCTGTCCACATTGATACTGACCATCCATTCTTCTCTATGCTCATAGTCTTGCTGTATTCTTCTTTGGGGGCATTTAGTTTCTCCTCTTAACTCCCTGTATAATAAAGCTGTCTTCCTTTACCTGTTTGACAAAGATTTACAAAGTGTTTTTTTCTAATGCTATGATGTCTTTTAACTGTGTGTGTGGCTTCTCTGGCTGTACAGATTTTAACTTCAGCACTCAAGCCTTCTGTCGTCCTTGTTTCTTGTTTACACGATATATTTAAAGAGTCTTCCCCTCCCAAAGATTAGAAAAATATTTCCCCGCATACTTCAGTTCTTTTATGTTCTCGATCAGTTGTTTTATACATCTGGAATTGATTTTGGTGTAGCGTTAGACTAGAATTGGGTGTGTTCACATACATGTTCACATTCAAGTTCAAAGAACGGAGGGCGTCTCTGTCTTGCCCCTCATTCTATTCCCAGAGAATTCAAAGTCTCTACCCGAAGTCCTGGGCTCATGCTTTTCTCAATCAGAGGTATAGTTTGTCTTCCCTGATTGTTTAGTTTCTGCTGGCAGTGTGGCCTGAAAGCCGGTTTATGACAAGCATAAGAGCAGGGAATATGACCGTGAGGATCTCGGATGCTTCCTCTAGACAGGACAGGAATGATAGAGGGTGGAACTGCCTCATTGTGGGATTAAAAACAGAGGCTCAACAGCCAGCCTTTCCCCGCTGGGAGAGTGTGTGTGACTAGCTCCTGTGCTGGTGTGAAGGAGGGGGTGAGATGTTCCAGTGGGTGTACCTCAAACTTGGACCTAAGAGAATCACCCGGGAGCCCCAAGCATTCATTCTCTATGCTTCATCTCCTGTCAATTGCTCTGTGTGGATATGAAGGACCAGTATTGTTCACAAACAGACAAACATGTATGACCCTTCTCAGGTAATTCTCATGTGACCTGAATTTGACCTCAGTACTTAAATTATTTCTTTTCCTTAAAATTTTTTTTTATTTATTTTTAAGATATGTGTGTGTGTGTTTCCCGCACGTGTGCATGTGCATCCTATATGTGCCCGGTATCTGCAGAGGCCGGGGGCCGTATTTAGGACCCACTGGAACTGGAGTTACAAAAGTCGTGAGGTGCCCTGTGGGTTCTGGGCACTGAATCCAGGCCCTCTGCAAGAGCAAATGTGTGTTGTTCACTGCTGAGCCTCTACTCCAGTCCCGCTCGTATCATTCTTAACTTACTTTTAATAGTGGGATTTAGCTGCTGCTGGGACATGACATTAAAATTCTTGCAGGTTTCACCACTCAGAAGGTGAAGGTAGACGTAAGATTGATTTCAGTCTAGAGGGGAGTGAGGGCAGGCTGAGCTATAAACCAAGACCTTGGCGTAAACAAACAAACAAACAAACAAACAACACACACAACAGTAAAACTGCAGTTGAGCCGGGTTCTCCTTACCGTTTCTTGTGGCATCCGCTGCCTTGTTTCTTTTCCTTGGCTAAACCTCAGATTCAAAGATTCATCTACAAAAATTCAATTTTATTATCCGGCAAGCTGTACCATTCATGTAAATCATTCCAAACGTGAGGTAAATTTTCTCTCTTTATGAGTAGAAATAAAAAAAAAAAGAAAACAACATTTTTAAAGCTTGTCATATCACAGTGATATTGGTGAATGCACTGTCTTTTAATACAGCTGATATATTTTATTTTCTAAGTTCTACTAGTTCGCAAATTGTCTAAGAAACAGAAAATCTGTTTTTCTTTGCCTTTATGCTGTTTTCTCCCTCTCTCCGATGGCTGCCAAGCAAGCCCTCCTCCACAGGCTAACAGTTGTGAACTAAAACAACAAGGTCCTTACTAAAAAGGATGTAGAGTCGCAAACGTTATTTTGTGGTGTCCTGACAAGATAAATTACAGTGAGGTGAAGGCATGCATCTTTAATGTTTAATGTTCAACTCTCCTGAGTGTCCTTGCTACTCAATTGTACACTGCTACTCAATGTTCGTGGCCCAAGTAGTCTAAAGTCAGGAAATGCTGATATTCCAAATTCAGCTGCATTTTAACTTTTTTTTTTTTTTTTACTCTTTCTCCTATGGCTTACATTTCTGTATGCTCGATTTTGAAGGTTTGAGAAGTGTTCTACTTTTTCTGGTTGTTTTGAAAACCAGAGGATATCTTGGGTTAAATTTCACACCCTCATGCAAGCAGAGAAACAGTTGCAAATTCTTTTGTGTGAGAGTTTTGATTTCGATCCTGTAACAGAAATAGACTATTTTGTTTTTGGTTGGAAACATCCATTTTAATGCAAGAAGCAACTCTTCAGGCCATAGCGTTGCCCCCCCCAAGGTATCTATATTTTAATGCAGAATTCAAGAGGCCCCGCCCCTTCCTATTAAAGACTAATCTCTATTTTCCTTACAGCTTCTCACCTTCTTCCTGTTTTGAAGGTAAAAGAAGTAATAATTCCTGGGTGTGATAAAGGGGATGAGAAGGCACAGGGAAGAGACCTACTATTACATCTCTACCTTGTGTTCTTCTGGGCTCTGAGTTCTTTTCCACTTAATGTGGAAGTTCTCAGCCAGTGGATCATGACCCCTTTGGGGGTCGTGTATCAGATATCCTGCGTATTCATTATAATTCATAACAGTAGCACATTGCAGTCATGAAGTAGAAACAAAATAATTTTATGGTTGGGGCCGGGGGTCGCCACAACATGAGGAACTACATTAAAGGGTTGCAGCATCAGGAAGGCTGAGAACCAGTGCTCTGATCCAAGTAATGATCCATCCTGGTAGCCATAGGTTTGACAGAGAGATGCTTGGCTCTAGGGCAGGAACTGGTGGAGCTGATTTAAGCTCACATAGCCATGTCTGCAAGGTGCTGGGCCAGCTGGCTGAGACCTTAGCACTCGCTCATTAAGCCCCACCTCTTTATCTTATATCCAAATACACATGTTGTGTATGAGAGGCTGCTGTTTTTCACAAAGCTTTCAGCCACCAGAGACTGTGCTAAGCATGCCCCATATTCTGTCTGATCTAACATGTAGATTAGAGGTTACGCCACGACTGCCACACAGCCTCCAAGGCACCTGGAGACTGTGAATGCAGAGCCCGCTTCTCTACTCTGTCGCCTTTTTATTTTATTACTTGAAAGAAGTGAGGTGACATTCTGAAGATCGTCGGGTCTCTTGTGGCAGAACAGTCTAGACTCTGGATTTCCTGATTGCTGGGCTGGCTGCTTCTACTACTGGTTCCTTGTAGGAATCCTCTGACAGCAGGGAGGAAGGAGGAAGGCCGACCAAGAGTGTTAGGACACCCTGTGTCCCCTCATGTGCCATGCCCCCAAGCCCAGCCACCTGCATCTTTGTGAAGTGCTAGGAAATCCTTTCATTCTAGAAGTCAGATGTAGAGGTATCTCTAAGACACATGGCTTATTGACAAGACATGACTCAAAGAAGCTTTCTTTTAAAATTCAATAGTGGCAAACTCTGGATGGGAGAAATCAGGAGAGGTGTTTGCAATGATTTGTTTTGTAGGTTACATTGAACTCTAGCTACAGCTAACGTTATTCATTGCCTTGGATTATTTAAAAAATATGTCTGGGTTGTGAAAAGGAACATGTCAAAATGTGGTGAAAATGGTCCTTTTCTCAAAACTGCTGGAAGCCTCTCTCATTTTAAGCAAGTTTCCAGCGCGGCGTGTGTGTAATAAATCACCCATCTCTCCTTCAGAGTTATCAGCCACAGAATGGAAAACTAGCACTTACGAAGGGATCAGGCACCGCAATAAAAATAATCTGCCTTCCTCCGAAGTCCTCATGTGGCTTCCATAAATCACTGTGTGGTTTTCTGGAAGAAACCGGTTGCTGTCTTTATTGACCAGTGGAGCAGCCAGGGCTCTTGACCTTTGATAAGGAGACCTAGGGCAGCACTTGGGCGTGCCTTCGGTTCCTTCAGCACTGGTGAGAACCTGCGAAGCTCGTGGAGGGATGATGGGCAGCAGGATGGGAGGAGAAACAGAAGATGCAGGAAGACCTTGTTCCTGTCCTCCCGGAGATTGATGGCTAGCTATACCGAGCCAAGCCAAGGAGCCGAAATCTCAAGTTCCTCCTTTCCCATTTTACACCCTGCCTTACACCCAGTCTGATCTGTGTTTTGGTCCTATGCTGAGGATAAGACATAGGGGTTCTTTGGTGTTTGATGAAGCATGATGCACAGTCTCTTTGCCTATTAAATATGCTTAGACTGTGTCATAAACGACACATCTTATAGGACCATGTAAAGGGATCATCTGGTCAGTTGGATCGTTTGAATCCTTAGCTTTCAGCAGAGCTATAAAAAATAAAATAAAATAAACAAAGATGAAATTATGAAAGCTCCCTGTTTATGGACAGGCACTGACAATTTCCCTATCTAGGAAAATCCAAGCCTAAGGATTTCCCACACCTCTAATATTTGCAAAGCATGATATGTGGTTAGATGGACACACATCCAGTAGCTCTTCTCCATAGTGCATGTACATCACTCAACCTACCTGAGTGCCACAGTGTCAACAATCAAGAAATCAAGACAATAGTCTATGGGGGATTGGGGGGCCCTTTTGGGGGTATCTTGGTTGTGTTGTTTTGCTTCCCACTAGAATTCTTCCCTACGAGGAACAATGAACTGGTCTGCTGTCTTAGTTAGGGTTTCACTGCTGTAAACAGACAGCATGACCAATGCAAGTTTTATAAAAGACAACATTTAATTGGGGCTGGTTTACAGGCTGACCTGGCTCAGAGGTCAGTCCATTGTCATCAATGCAGAAACATGGCAGCATCCAGGCAGATATGGTTGCAGGAGGAGCTGAGGGTTCTACATCGTCATCTGAAGGCTGCTAGTGGAAGACTGACTTCCAGGCAACTAGGGTGAGGGTCTTAAGCCCACACCCACAGTGACACACCCACTCCAACAAGGCCACACCTCCTAATAGACCCCTTGGGCCAATCATATACGAATCATCACAGATGGCTATTCAAAAAAAAAAAAAATGATGCTTTTCAAGTCATTCCTTGACGCTCACAGGTATCTAAGTGGGGCCCTCTGTATGCTGCTCCTGCTATAGTCAAAACTGTACTCTCCATAACTTGATTAAGGAAGGTCGTTTTGCCAGTTTGTGGTTCTTTCATGTTTTGCTTCCTGTTGTGCCGAAGGGAAAGAATGAGTTGATGTTCAGAGACGTCAACAAAGGCGTCAGCTCTTTATGTCTCTGCACATTGATTTTCTCTGACTGTAAAGTTCCTTGAAGTTTTCATGCAGTTTGCATTGGAGTATGTGTTAGCACAAAATGAGAATCATTGGTGTCGGGCAGCAGCAGCAGCAGCAGCAGCAACAGCAAACATTTTATTTTATTTTATTTTTTACTCTTGGTAGTTTAAAAATTGTAAATGGCCATCTGAGAGCTCTTGGCAGTTAACGGTTGCTGCGGGAGAAAGAGTCAGTTTTCCTCAGGATTGTGACCTCTGCAAACTTACTCAGATTCCAAGCAGATAGCCCTTTATATTCACACACACATATGCAACAACACTTACTGGACTTAGTGGGTTATGAAGAGAGGGGATATCAAGTTGGGAGGTGATATGGAGGGTGGTGATATCTAGGAGCAATTCAGTATGGTGAACAGGGTAGCTATAATCAAAATGCATGTATGCATATATGAAATGAAACAGACATAAAATGCATGTGTACATGTGTGAAATTAAAAGACATAAAATGTGTGTATACACATATGAAGCTAAAACATACCTAAAATGCGCGTATACATGTATGAAATTAAAGCAGACATGAAGTAATTGTTAAAAGAGCATTGCTCTCTCTCTCCCCTTTTCTCTCACCCCACCCTTTCAAATCTTCTGTTTGAAAAATTAAAGGCTTTCTGCTTAAATTGTAGCTACTTAAAAGTGCCTACTAAGTGCAAGGTATGATGGCATTGAAGGAAACACCAAAAAACCACGAGGAGAAAAATGGATTAAAAAAAAAAATCAAACACTGAACCAAAATCCTCTGTTTGGTGGGTTTATAGAATATGATTTTTATTGACGGAACCCCCAATACATTTTTAAGTAATGGTGCCACTCCCTCCTGGATACCAGTTGTCTCAGTCATTGTGGCATTGTGGAACAATCAACCCTTGGGACAGGGAAGATTTATATTATGTGTGTGCAAAGACCCTTGGTGGTATTTCATGGAATCTTGTTTTATTTGCTAGGGAGCGCCATTATAACATACACAGCTCCATTCTTTGGCTGATGTCACAAATAGGAAGAAAAGATGTGGGTTCCTTGATTTGGTTTTGCTTTACCACCTGTGTGTTCTTTCTTCTAGGGTGTGTTGGAGAGTTTCCTGGGCACTGCTGTCTCCGGGGCCATCTTTTGCCTTTTTGCGGGTCAACCGCTCACCATCTTGAGCAGCACAGGACCAGTTCTGGTGTTTGAGAGGCTCCTTTTTAACTTCAGCAAGTATGTATCTGTCTGCCTGCCTGCCTGCCTGCCTGCCTGCCTGCCTGCCTGCCTGGTTATTTGATCTCCTATGTTGTTCCATCTGGAGAAAGCACAGAATAGCCAAGAAATAGATCCAAGAAGCTGCCATAATATTAGAGTGATAAGATTTGGAAGTCAAAAGTGCCTTCCTTAATGATTAAGTTGTCCAGAGCTTAGTTTACAATCATTTCAAGAGGCCCTTCTGTTGTACTTTCTGCTCACTCCTTCCCTAAGAATTCTTTGTTGTTGGCTGGTTTCATGGCCTAAGGGCTGACTCCCAAGGACTAAAAGCCCAAGATTCCTTTGCCCTCCAGGGCTTCCTGCTGGTTTAGATAATGAAGAGAGAGAGCAAAGTTTCAGGATGTCACTTTCTCCCATCATCCCCTGCTTTCAACACAGCAGCCTGGCTTGCTTCCTGACACTGGCCTCTGTCAGGTGGCCTGTCTAGCCTAGTTTTAGCTCACCAGGCTCTTGTAACTCCATTCCTTGTGTGACCTTTAAAAGCCCAAGATTGATAATGGCTTCCTGCTCTAGTTAGCTCAGAGTGGATCTGCATTGCCTTTTAAAGGGGAGGGGGAGTTAGTCTTTTGTGAATAGCCTGTTAATTTTATTTTCCTTGGGTCCCTCTTTAAAATGTCCTTTTCTGCCATGATACTGAAACAGTGAAGAAACCAAATGACGTGTACCAGGTCGTATGGTTCTCTAATGAAAGAGACTGAATGTTCTTAACCTGTGGTTCCCCTGTTCTTCACTGTACATAGCATCCAGTACTCAGATGGATAGCAGTGCTGCCAATATTTTCACTTAGAAATTGATGGATCATTTTAAATGGTGGTAGGTGGGTAATTGAGATAAGGAATTTATTTATTTACTTATCTATTTATTTGTTTTTGCACAGGAATAGATTCAAAGTAAAATTGGACATTCTTGTCTATCTTTTCTGTGCTTGCTATACTTCTAGGACAGGACTGCCTTACTGGATGGTCTCAGTGCTTAGATCACAGTTTGATGTGTCCTGGGAACATTCCTTTGTAGAATGTCCATATTCTATGTTGTTACATATTGCAGAATTTTAGTTTCAGAACAGCCAGTATCTACCCAGTAACCACATCCGTTACTTCTCTGTTGCTGTTCTGCGATACTCTGACAAACTGTAACGTAGAGGAGAAAGGATTTTGTGCTGACTTACAGTTCACTGCAAGGAAAGTTTGGATAAAGAAGTGTGAGGGGTCCGGTCAGTCCAGAAAACAAGGAAGGACAGGAAGTGGGGCCAGGCTATCCAACCTCAAAGCCACCCTGCAGGGCAGTACTTCCTCGGGCAGGCCTCTACCTCCCAGAACTCCCATTCCTTTCCCTTATAGTGCGACCAGCTAGCGATCACATGTTTGAACCCATAACTCTGGGGGGGGGGAGGCATATTTCATATCAAACCAAACCATAATGGTACTTGTGGACTTTAACGGCTCTCATGGAACTTTTGAAGGTTTGTATGTCATTGAAACTGATCGTAAGTTAAATGAGACAGTGGGGGGGGGGGTTTGAAACTTTTTTTTTTTTTTTAAAAGCTGAGCAGAGGACATTGGTGAAAACTTTCTGAGCACTTGAAGTTGCAATCTTTAAATAAAATCGTGACTTTCCTGTAGATCATTATTACAGATTTCCCCTCTGCCATAATTCTGAGAAGGACATGGAAGGAATTTTATTCGTGTCAGTTTATAGAGAGAGTCAAACAGTTTTTATATGTTTAAGAAAACATTTTGTGAGACAAGAAAGGCTTCATGGGAAGATTAAACAAGTGTGTGCTATAAACAGGAACAAACAGACAGAGGCCTGCAGAGAGATTTATTGGATGCAATGTGATCAGAGTCTGAATCTACAGAAAATGTTTGTGTCTTGGTTTGTTTTACTTATTGTAGGCTACAGAGTATTTCCTTCCACCAAGCGAGTTCCCTTCTCACTTTCCCTTCTGTTCCATCATAATTGGTTCTGTTACATAGTTTCCAGCAATTTATTTGAAAACAGTTGTAAAGCAACGAGAAACATTTGCAAAACTGCCTTAAACCCAACATCACCTATTATGTGACAAACGGCACTTTTATTCACTGTGCTGTGAATTTATTCATTTACTTCTCTTAGAACCCCAGTAATGCTGGTATTTCCTCTGAATACAAAGTCCGTTGTGGAACACTGTTTCCCAAAGCTGCTTTGACCCACTGTCTGGCTTTAGATGCTCCATGGGAAAAAGCTTCCTAGTGTGCTTTGGAAGTCCACTCCAGTTCTCCATTTTGGTCATTTCCTCTTCAGTACACTAAAGAATCAAGATGGCTGTCCAGTCAAGCGACTATTAGTTCATCCAGCCCAGCTTTGCCCCAACATATTTTTCCCTTTCAGGAGGTGTAGTTGAGTCCTTGTTTCGAAGGATTGGGGTAGTTACCAGAGATTACCAACTGGTATGCTACTAAGATTTTCATCTGCTAGTTCTTCTTGAAACTATAAATGTGGATTCATAGCAGTGCTGTTGTTTTAGTTAGTGATTTTATTTGAGTTCAGTCTAACTAAACTATGCCAGTGGTTTAAAAGTCTCTTAGAATAGCGAGTTTGGTGTATACTGTTTAGGTTCTAAGATTTAAGCTTGTATGTTCATTTGTCCTTTGTGTCCAAACTAAGATGTTTTAATTGCTAACAATTAATGGATTTGTGTCTTATCCTCTCTTGAGAGTAAACATCAATTCTGTAACATCTTCTGGCATTCTTTGAACAAATCTGGAGTGCGTTAACTTTCAGTCTGGGCATGGTGGCCCATGCCTATAATTTCAGTATGTGGAAGACTGAGGCAGAGGAAGTGTTGTGACTTCAAAGCCAGCCCTGGTTATATATTGAGTTCCATTCAAACTTGAAATATTGAGTGAGCCCCTATCTCAAAAGCAAAACAGAAAATCAAACTAGCAAACCAGAAAGATCATTCTACATTTTATCTTGTTAGGGAAGTTTTAAGCTTTTAAGAAAAATGCTGGTTGGCTCAAATGGTAGTAAGAACATGCTTTAAGCATTGTTTTGGAGCTGTATCATCTGATAACGTAAACTCTCTCAATTCCTCCGGCATGTTTATACTGTAGTCTGCTTAACTTACACAGACATAGCATTAAGCAGTAGCGTTTATACAGACATGCATGGCATTAAGCAGTAGAGATGTAGATGCATTCAGAACTGGAATAGAAGGTAAAGCTGTTGTTGGAATATCTCTGAAGATCTATATAGAACATGAATCACACTAAAGTTCATAATTTCCATTTTTTTTTACGATCCGATTTTTCACCTAACGGGATGTGGCCTATCCACATTTAACCGAAGTCCATGCATTTAAATGTTAATATCTCCAGAAACAGACTCGTGGAAACACACAATAATGTTTTGCTGTATATCTGAGCACCCTACATCCCAGGCAAGCTGACAGAAAATTAACTATGCCCGCCTGTAAGAAACTTTAAAATCCAACATTCTGTAATTATTTCCTAGTTCTGTGTAGTAACTCGCAGGCCACTGCCAGTCACTGTCTTAGTCAAGACATGAGCTACAGGTGTGCTCTCCTTCATCTCTAATGAATGCATTAGTCACCTTTTAATGAGCAACGTGCTGTTCTGGGTAGAGGAATAGAATTCTGTTCTATGAGCAGTTGGGAAGTCATTGGAAAGTTTCAGTGGAGGTGTATGGTCAGCACTTCAAAGATTGCATTGTCTCTGGCATGGAAAATTGTTTTGAGTAGGGCAAGCGTAGATATCAGAGAATGAATGAGTTCAGAGATTTTTATCGGGCAAAGATTTAGCTGCTCAAACAGAGTTGATGATAAGAAACAAGGCAATATGATGACTTTGGGAAAGTACTCAGACAGCAGCTAACAGTTATCAGGGACCCGTTGCTTAGATTGTCATGTATGTAGGATCCTTGGCTCTCAGGTTCTAACTTCTCTCTTATCACGTTATGAAATAAAGTAACAAATTATGAATTAACACTCATTAGAAAACACTCACTCTCTACCTTATTAAAAGATAACCAATATGCAATCATGAAATATCAATACTTGACCCATCATTTTCTATCGATCTTGACCTAGATGAAATGGGCAAAGCATTGAAAGACAGTAGCCTACTTTAGCTGATGATGGTCCATTCTAAGGCATCTATGGAACAAGCCCAGGCAGAACAAGGTAGACACCATACTTCCCACACAGAACAATAAAAGGGTATCCTATCTGTGGGCGCTCACATGAGAACCAGTAGGGTTTGGCTGCATCATGGCTGGGCAACCTCTCTTGATCTGATAACAGCATGTGTTTCTCCTCCTCTCTCCTCTTCTTAGTGATGCTCTCTGTCCAGAGTTAACATTACAGGGTATCTTATAGCACATATCTTTTAGACTACTCTTCCACTTCCTGACCTGACTCTTCTTACTCAGTCTGAAACATTCCTTCATACATATTCTCAAATACCTTGATGTTCTTTCTGCAACTTCATTCCCTCCCAAAATTACCTAACCTCTCCTCTCATGACACCGCCTCTTGGCATTTTATATTATAATTGTCTTTATCATTTTGTCCCCTTTCGTTGACGACAGATCTTGGTTAAGCACACACGACATACTGATGTTACTGTTATCTTCATTCACCAGGACATTAACCAGTACATTACCCCTTACATGCCTGATATCTTTTAAGTAGTTTACTCTGTATACTTCATGAATACCTATTTTAAAACCGTTTTTTAAATTTAATGTTATTCTTTAACAATTTCATGCATGCATCATGGCTATACTCACCTCACTCTCTCTCATCTTCCCCTCATCCCTACAAACCCTCTTTTCATCCCTAGAAGTCTTTTTCTAAGACTGATCTCCTTTTTAGTGTTTTGTGACCCACCTAGTTCAACCAGGGTCTTTTGTGCGACCATATTGGTATTTTTCACTGAAGTCTGTTGGGTTTGCTAGTAGACAAGTGAAGGCAATAACTCCCTGTCTGCCAGAATCTACTGGCAGCTAATAGGTAATCCGTGAATTATAGGACTCCGTGAACCTGTTCCCTACCAATGCTTGACTATTGGTGATCTCATTTTTTATAAACCTAGTGTAATAAACTGTAGAAGATTGTGATAGTAATTCTTGTCTTCCCCCAAATACAGAACAGATGTCTCCTATCTTTTATTTTTCTTGTGGCCCCTTTGCTACAGAACTCCCAGAGCATTGCAAGAAATAGGTATCAAGAGATAAATATACGTATCTGTGTAGGGCTGAGCAGTCAATCATCACTTATCATCAGCAACTTGAGAATTCAAGGCCTCTGGTTTCAATGTCAGTCAATAGGAAGAGAGGCTTTCTGATTTAAGTAAAGGTATATTTGTCTGTAAACATCAATATTTAGTAGTCATTTTTATACATTTTATACTGTATCTGTTTAACTGAACAGTAATATTAAATTCTGCTTAGGCCCTGGGACCTCCCCAGTCATGCATTTTTAGCAGATTTATAGTACCAAGCACAGGATTACTCTGGTACAGCAGACCCGGACTCCAATCAGAAAGTAATTGGTTTAATCTGAAACAATCAGGTCACTGTTACACAAATGTGTCTGTCTGTCTGTCTGTCTGTCTGTCTGTCTATTACTTGTTAAGTTGGTATTTTAGTTTATAGGGTTCAATGCTGGATAAGAGTGTGGATACAGTCTCTTGCTCAGCAGCCTTCATAGTACCATTTGATTCTATGAAAGCCAGCTAGCAGGGAAAAGCTTCCACCTCAGAAGTTATTTTTTAAAAGCAATAACTAGTGACTCCCCCCCCCCCGAAAAAAAAAAACCTTTTAGAGTAATTCCTAAAGGTAGCACAGGAACATCATGTAACCAGATCCTTAAATTTTTCTGGATAAAATTTAGCTTTATATACATAGTATCTGAAAGTGATCTTGTGTTTTTAAGGCATTTTAGTTGGTTTTATATTCTGCATATATTTCCTGGAGGAACAGTCAAAACACCTGTTTGGTTTTGTTTGTTTGCTTTCTCTTCCCAGGGACCATAATTTTGACTACTTGGAGTTTCGTCTTTGGATTGGCCTGTGGTCAGCCTTCCTGTGTCTCATCCTGGTGGCCACTGATGCCAGCTTCCTGGTTCAGTACTTCACCCGCTTCACGGAAGAAGGTTTCTCCTCTCTGATCAGCTTCATCTTCATCTATGATGCTTTCAAGAAGATGATCAAGCTAGCAGATTACTATCCTATCAACTCTGACTTCAAAGTGGGTTACAACACTCACTTCTCCTGTGCTTGCCTGCCGCCCGACCCAGGTGAGGAGACCTTGGATAGAGCTTGCCCTTATGCTGGGTAGGAAGCTGGGAGCTCCTGTTTGCAAAGTTTCCGTATAGTGCAATGTCTCTCGGAAACATTTTCTCTGAAGAGTCATAGTACTGAATTTGACATATAAGGTATCTGAGCATGGTATTCAATGAGACTATGACTTCAGGATCACGGATAGGTAATCACAGCACTTGTGATTACCTCAGACTTCAATACTTACAAGAAACGGATGTCCACATTATTCTTAGTTTTATGGAGTAATTGTGGAGGCTCAGGCATTTATATAATGAGTCTAAAGATCAGATCAACCCAATTTCACGTTTTACTGTTTCTTGATTGCTTATGAGAATCTCTTCCTTTATATGATGTTTAAGTCAATTATCTTAAACTATAGAAGAAAAGAGGAATACTAATTCAGATTTTATAAGTTGAGTCATGAAATTAAAAAAGGAAGTTCAAATTAGAGACATTTAATGGACAAGTGGGACCTTTTAGTTTCATTCTGCTGAGCAGTGCCATTAAGGAGGGAAAGGCCAAGGAGAAGCTGAGAAGAAAGGAAGGCAAGCAGCCATGCAAAGATATATATGTATATATGTATATGTATATGTATATATGTATGTATGTGCATGTATCTGTATATATATTTATGTGTATATATACATATATGCAAACTTATATACATATATACACATATACATACTTATACACATATATACTATATACATGTATAGTTTACATATATACATATATATAAATCTGCTACTAGTATGAATATATATACATACATACACATATACACACACATATACACACACATATGCACACTAGTAGCAGATTTATATTGTGAATTCAGAAAAGATTAAGGTAACATATGAGTGAGGGATGTGACAATTTATAATTTAATATCCATCTTAATAATTTAACATCCATCTATTCAAACTTAAGTCAATGTAAGGTCTTTTAAATAAATGTGTTCAAAGTCATATGAAATGTTTTTAGAATAATTAATCATTGGTTTAGAGAGCACAAGGCTATGAGGGCCCACTCTGAGCAAGATACTCTAAATTTGTTATAATAGACTAATGGATTAGTGTTTTCATTATACAGTGTAATGACAATAGTATTATAGATACTATGATCTACAGTTAGCTATAGGTTTTGTTACCTAAAGTAAAAACTGATATACATTTCACACTTTTTGAGTTATGCCTAATGGAAGAGTCCAACAGAACCCCGAGGCAGGATGAGCAGGAGTGTAAAGTATGTTCACAGAACATTCACTTTCACTTCTGGATTCTGAGGCTCGGCCTTCTTCTATTCATAGTAAAATAAATGTGATTGCGCTGTAGGCCAGACTCAAAATGCATATGGATGTAAAATTAAAGAGTTGCCGTGCTTGTGGGAGTAACGCATTCTCTGAGAGTCTGAGAATATTGATGTTCATCTGCATGGTGAGGAGAGACAGTAGCACCTCATGGGTAGGTAACTGGCCGTAGTACTGATGGGAAGACTGGGTATCTAGGACTTCACAGCTATAACTCTTCTTGTCTAGTTTGAGGATGATAAGCAGACATTAATATAAAGCCTATATTTAAGAGCAGGCAGAGAAATATAAGATTAAGATTTCAATATTCAAATGAGCATGAGATTTACATAGTTTTAACAAATTTGAGGTGGTAGTACATGAAATATCTCATAGATTACAAAGAGGCTTGTGTAGGACATAATAGTATATGGCTCTGAGTCGGGGTTCTCTAGAGAAACATAACTAATATATTCATTATATAAATTGTATATATACATATTATATATATGATATTTATTACAATGGTCTATCTAGTCTAACAGTGGCTATCTACCAATGGAAATACATGAACAAGTAGGTATTAAGTCCATGAGGCTAAATGTCTCTCCAAATTTTTAATGTACACTAAAATCCCAGAGCAGTCAGCTTAAATGCCAGTAAGGGAATGAACTTAGCAATGAGACCAAGGGCAAATGGGCTGAGAACAAGAGCTTCCTTCTTCCATGTCCTGTATAGAGAGGCTGCAAAACTCTGAGCTGGCTTTTTACGCAAGTCTGAGTATACATTCATCAAAGTTTCTACAGGAAAATCATTGCCCCTCAATGTTCTGTGGTCTGAGATATCTGTGAAGCTGGATGAGGTCTTTGTCAGTATCTGTGTCACGCACAAAAGAAAGATCTGGTCTTGGCCCCATTCTACCTGGGGCTAATGGAAACTTTCATTATTTCTTCTAATTGGATGGCGGCAGACAAGTTAATACAGGACTAAGGAAAGCATCCGTGAATGTGTTCAAGTTGAGAGAGAAGTAGTGGGGAGAGACAGAGAAAGAGAGAGCGATAGGGAGAGGGAGGGAGAAGAGAAACAAACATGGGAACAGAGAGACAGGAGGAGGTTTTCTCAGAAGTTCCCCTTCCAAGTGGGATCTTTGTATGAAAAGTTAGCACTGCGCCAGCTTCACATATGCAGTGCAGGGACAAGCAGTGAGATTATAGCTTCCTTCTCCCTGTGTCCCCCCAGGTTCTGTGAAGCCCCAGCCCCGAGTTGCTCTCAGGACATCCACAATTCCCCTTCCCTCTAGTCGGCATCAGTGTAGCTCTCCTGTTTAAGTACCAGCTGACTGATGACAGATGCATGACTGGAACAAGTTGCCCTTCACCACATAGCTTGGTCTCCCCTTCGTCTATAAAATATGGTTAATAATAGTACCTTTTAGAACTGTCTTAAAGGAGGCAGATACGGTGGTGCATGCCTATAATCCAAACCTTGGGAGGCTGGGGCAGGAGGAGTTCAAGTTCCAAGCTAGCCTGGGCTATCTAGTATCAACCTTGTATCCATTCCTCCTCCAATAAATTGATATAGATAACTGCTTGGATTGTCTTCTAGCATGTAACGAGAAATTCAATGCTACATGCATTGTTACTGTTGCTATTATTCATTACAATCTAGCCTCCGGTATGAGTGTCAGCACAAAGAAGCTAGCATATATCATTTTTCCTTCTCATACACCATTAGCTAGTTGGGCTATTCTGCCTCCACATTGTTGGTTACACTTATTTTTTGTGGTGGGGGCACTCATGAAGCGTATACAGGAACTTCGGATGATCTGAGCCTGTCTAGTGGAAACCTGCTTGTGATTTGGAAAAGGGGCTTATAGACATGTCTTAGTTACTATCCTATTGCTCTGAAGAGGCACCATGTGTGACCAATGAAACTCTCACAAAAGAAAGCTTTTCATTGGAGAGCAACATACAGTATCATCAGCTCGGTCCATTGTCATATTGGCAAGGAACATTTGGCAGCCAATGAGGTGCCAGGGAAGCAGCTAAGCTACATCCTGATAGGTAGGCTGAAAGGATGTCTCTGGTCTTGGCTTGGAGCCTTGAAACCTCAAATCCTACCCCAAAGGACATACTTCCTCCAAGAAGGCTGCATGTCTTAACCCTTTTCAAATAGTGCCACGCCCACGACTATACATTCAAATATATAAGCCATTCTTATTCAGATCACAAGATATATGCATTTTTGTTAACAAGTTTCCATATTTTCTAAGCTCTATAAAGTTAATAACTATAGGCTGGATGGTGCAACATATCTTTAATTCCAGCACCTGGGAGCTACAAACAGCTGAACTTCAGAATGTTCGGGACTAATCTGACATATGTAGTTAGCTCCAGGCCAGCAAGAGCTACACTATAATATCCTACTTTTTAAGGAAGGAAGGAAGGAAGGAAGGAAGGAAGGAAGGAAGGAAGGAAGGAAGGAAGGAAGGAAGGAGATAGCAAAAGAACTATATGACTATATAGTTCCTACTCAACACTTGACCAACTTTCCCATAACCTTTATAGCTGTGATAGCAAACTTCAAAGGCTCACCATAAAGCCTTCCTTCTGAAGAGCAAAATGAAGGAGTGTTAAGGAGAGAATGTGTGAGGGAGAGTTGCACATATGGTTCAAGTAAGAGCTCTAAGAACAACAAAAGGCTGGTCTTTCATCACAACATGCACTCCTAGTAAAGGAATTCAATCAATGAGTCCATAATATTTAAACTGGCGGATGGCTTGTTTTTCAACGCTGGGGCAGTATGTAACAACACGCCAGCCACTGCCCAGATGGAGCCGTGATCCTGCAAATCGAGATTTTACAGAAATGGAAATATGGGCCAGTCATCTCTAAGAAGACTCTATTCATGTCCACAATACTTTATGACCTTTTTAAATGGTTTTACATTTTGTTGAATGGTTTATACATGTATTATGCTTTATTCTTCAAGAATTTCATAATACATAAATACAATATGTTTTGATATCTACACGTTTCCCTGCCATGACCCCACTCGAGACTCCCCCACCTAGTCCAAACAGTAGGTTTGCCTCTGGCCGCTGTGACTTCGCTGGCCATGGCTTTTTGACTAGGCATGATCTCCTTCCTGTGGGACAGGCCTCAAATCTTGTCAGAAAGTAGTTGGTTCTTCCTAGTAACACACTACTATTGCCCTAGTTTTCACATCTTTCCTGGCTTGTCTGTATTGTGACATGCAAGACTTTGTAGTCACTGATGTCTGTTCTCCCTAGCCTACATTGCACCTATAGGTACAATGAAAGCTGGGTGGGGGGAAAAGAAATGTCCATTGTTTCTAGACTGTCTTCTCTATGTCCTGCAGTGTCTTCAGAAATAGGCTCTTCCCAGCATTGCAACCAAGAACAATAGAAATAGCCAGTATTTTGTGAATGCCTTTGTGACCTCTCTGACCAAGAACTTAGATGACAGTAGCCTATGTCTGGCATTGAGATTTTCATTGAATAATCCAGATATTCTAGGAGTAGTGCTGTCTACCCATACCAGATACCTCTGTTCAAACTCCTTTTCTTTCTTTCTTTTTTTAAATTTTTTTGAGTTTTTAAATTTATCATTATTTTGAGACAGAGTTTCTTTCTGTAGCCCTAGTAGACCAGGTTGACCTTGAACTCAAGAAGTCTGTGTGCCTCTGCCTCCTAAGTGCTGGGATTAAAGGCATGCATAACTAATGCCTGGCCTAAAGATATTTTTTAAAATTAACTTGTGAGCTAGTGTGTTCCCACAGGGTTTCTTCACAAATCTTAGTTTTGCCTGTCACCTCTTTCTTCTTCCTCCCCACATCCCTGTGTACCCAGATCACATGGGTTCAATTTTGTCTTTCTGAAGACATTTCTGCTTCCTTCTTTCCTTCTTGGTTCTTTCTCTTTCTTTCTTTCTTTCTTTCTTTCTTTCTTTCTTTCTTTCTGTTTTGATAAATAGGCGTGTTATAGGTATATATGTGCAGTGTATGTGTACCCAGTGCCCACAAATCTCCTCTGAGATTGCAGCTACAGATAGTCGTAGGCCAGCAGAAGTGCTTCTGACTTCTGAGTCTTAATCTCTCATGCCTCCTTCCTCATCCTTCTTGTTCTTGAAAGTTTCTGTAAAATCTCATCACTTCCTTGATCACTTGCTGTTTTTCTTTAGGAAGCCTTGTTCTTCTCTTTTAGCTTTTGCTATCGATTGGTAACTCAAAGCATAGGTCTTGTTTCTCTGAAGAATTAAAAAGAAAAACAAGCCAGGAAGTTTGACCTTCATGTGTTGACACATGGGCTGTATGCTAACATTTTCTTTTCTCAGACATGATGCTAATCTATGTAGGGACAATAGATCTGTTTTCCACCATGCCTTGATGGTTGCATGGTATAAGTATGTAAGACAGAGGATAATTCAGAAGCCTGAATTGAAAACAAAAGTGGTTAGCTGGAAACAGCTCACCACTTCCCAGGTTATTACCAACCACCCTGTACAGGAAGTCATCAGTAGGCTAAACACAGACACCACATAACAGTATGACCATGAGATAGACTAATTATCCACAATCTGCAACTGAATTCCTATGGTGACGGAAGGTTTGTTATTAACAGTAAATGGCAAATGTTTATATATGTGTGTGTGTGTTGTGTGTGTGTGTACACATATATATATAAATACATATATATATATATATACATATATGTGTGTATATATATGTATATATTTATACATATATATATATATATATATGCTTGCCACCAGTCAACATTGAATCATAATGCTCTTTTTTTCATAATTCTCAGTGTCTTACATGAGAAGCCCCATTCAGTCTTGCAGTCTTATTTAAAGAGGTTTAAACATTCCCTTCTTTTCCCTGTAAGCTTCTATTGCAAGCTGAGCATGGAGCGTCATTGATCACCAGTGTGCTATTACGGACAAACGGGAAACACTAGGAGTGCGTGTTGTGATGAAAGACCAGCCTTTTGTTGCTCTTAGAGCTCTTACTTTAGCCATATGTGTGCAACTCTCTCTAATGTGCTCTCTCCTTAACACTCCTTCATTCTGCTCTTCCGAAGGAAGGCTTTATGGCGCGCCTTTGCAGTTTGCTATCACAGCTATAAAGGTTATGGGAAAGCTGGGCAAGTATTCAGGAGGAACTATAGTACTGGAGTCTACTTGATTTTGAAGAATTATGTTCCTTAAAATGATATGAATTGTGTAAATACATACATACACACACACACACACACTCATGCAAGCACACTTATTTTTAATAGAAAACAATCAACAGCATGTTCTGATCACTTTTGAAGAAGTATTATAAATAGTGTTAATTATTTTCTAATGACCAGAGGTCCAGCCTCATTGGACCCAGACTTTAGACCTACGTTTTTTAACTCTCGTTCCTCTGTTCATTTGCACAATATGGAAAGTTTATGATGCACACATGCTCAAGGGTGTGTTGATAGTTTAGAAAAGGTCAAAACGAATTTTCTGACCAGGTGTTGGGCCTTTCTCTGGAGGAGAAAGAAGCTTTGCTAAAAATAATAAATTGTAAAAGCAAGAAAAATAGCCTCAGGGGACGGACACTGTGCTGCTAACAGACGGGCTATATTTTATTGATTCGTTGTTAACTGTTCCAGAGAGAACGTGCTTAATAATGGATGAGTGATTAAGAGGAGGAAATTCTTTCTCAGACATCGAACGCATCGCTGTCTGTAATCTCTCAGAGTAAAGGATGGCCTTTCTCCTGGTGTGAAAATATACGACCAAGCTGAGTAACTGCATTAGCTCTGTTTCATGTCCTTGCTTTATTTTATTCAAGCATGGAGAGACATCTGAACGCTATGAAGTAGTTGTCACTAAGACAGAATTTCACTTTTTTGTTTTTTTTGGGGTGTTTTTTTACATATGTTTTTTTCTCTTAGCCTAATAGATAGATACCATAATAACATCTGGCCTCCATTGAGAAGAACTTCATGGTTCCTTGTGAGTCCTGTGGGCCAACGGTGTGGTCAGTATGTGTCTCCTAGCCCAGGTATAGAAATGAGGAAATGCAGTGTGATCATGATCCTGATTTATCTTTTAGGAACCGTGCCACATGAGGTGCACTTTCCCTTTTATTGTAGGTCATTCCTTTTTTTATTTTTTATTTTTATGAAGTCGGTTTAAATCATAAAGTAATTGCAAGACTTGAAAGTGTACGTTACTCTGGACTGCTCCTTTTCCTCGCTCTTGGAACAGTGCTCCATTAGCACAGTTGGTGTTCAGGTCATTCGTGGTCATGGTGGCTCCAAACACCATCCCCTCCGGGCTCCTCTCACTGTCCGAACCTGTGTTCTAGCAGTTTCTCCAGGATGCTTGTAGAGACTGGAAAGGGGGCAGGGAATGGGGCTTGGATTAGCACCAGACCTGGAAATATTCTCCAGCGTTGTGTTTATATAAAGCAAGTTCCTCTGGAAAAATGTCTGTGGCACACTGGAAACGTGACAGTGGGTAGATACGGGGGAGACATTTTTGTGGAAATGGTGCCTAAACATATTCCACTGAGTACGGTCCGCTGTAACTCGGCTCTTGAACCAGGAGCCCGGCATCTCAGAAAAACTTGTGGGCAGAGTGTCTGCGGCTGAAGACAGGCTAAACTAACTTGCTTGTCAAGGAAAGCTCAAGCACTGGATTTGGTAAAAGTACTTCGGAAAGTGAAAACAGTAACCAAAGAGTGAAAAGCTGAGTGAAAAGCTACAGAACATTGTTTTTAGATGAAGAGCTGAGAGAGTCCTAACCCCTTGCTGTTTCTCCCAGAATTTTCCTGATTCGCTTTGCCATTGTCTACAAAAGCGTTTATTTGTAGATTTGGCTCTAACAAGAGAAAGTGGTATAATCAAATTATCCGGGACCCTGAAATCAATGACATGCTCCAGTAGCAAGAAGGAGACCCAGTTTTATCTTTTGTCGGTTACTCACTCACTTGATTTCCTTAAAGCCGAATAACCCATGGAAGCCTGATAATTACAGAGAAGCCTTCAGACCCTCCTGTTGGCAGCTCTGAGTTACTATAGCCATGACACGCTGTCGTGATGCAGATTCAGATTAGCCTGGCCTTTAGTAAGCACCACCCAAATGGCAGGCATGTACTGGGGGGATTTCAGCAAACCTATGTTTAAATAGCTCAGTGTCTATGGATTTAATCATCACAGAAACCTTTGAGACGTAGCTGACATCCCCCACCCCAGGTCAAGGTCTGCTTCCTCCAAGTCATAGAGCTAATCGTGAAATTGGCACCATTTACTTAGCTCTGACCTCGAAACTTGAAACTCTCACAGCGCTAACAGGGTTGCCTGTGTTCCATTATTGAATCTGTTTTATCACTTCATGGGGTGGTTAGATTCAGATCCAACTACAGGTATGAAGGACTGGGAACTTGGAAAACTGATGTATCTCCTTTAAGACTAGGGAAGGAGTTTCAGAGCCCTATGTTCAGAACACGGCACAGTCAAAATGTAGGCCAGGACTGCTACACCCCTCTCTGATTTGATGTGCTGCACTGCATAGCCAGAGTTACCAGTTGGTGCCCACACTTGACCACGTAGCCTCTAGTAGGCGTGGACCTCTCCCTGTTGCCATAATTCCTGCCAGGGTATAAAGAAGGGGCATGTGGAGCCTTGGCATCAGGTCCGTGGTGAATAAAGAGGGCTACCTGTGTGGGAGGTGTGCCAACACCAACACATGTCCCTTTCTGCAGCTGAAGCCACTGTATCGCCTGGTTCTTTTTCTAGACTTCTCCAGAAGCACTGAGAAGGGAGGGCTAGCTTGAGGTTGAAAACTGGCAGACATACTTTTAAAATGTCCGTTTCTGGCAGCCATTTGAGTGGATCAGCTCAACTTTGATGTATAAGGACATAAGGAAGACCAAAAAATGAAAATCCAGATAATGGAAAACCATGAACCTGTGGGGATTCACACCATAGAGTGGACTGACCTGGCAGTGACTGGACCTAAGTTAGCCAGGCTCTTAAAGCAAAGACTTGCACTTTTCCCCTGAGCCTTGATGCTGAGCCCAGAGTGAAGACAGAGTGCAGCGTGTCTGGGCTTTTCCTTTTGACCTTTTCAGAATCCTAATTAAGGATAGTGCAGATGCCTTATAAATGGATCAGTCTGCAACTGGATGCCAAAGTGTTTATACTCTGTCTGGATCTAAATGGTGCCCAATGGCCCTTGTAGATCAAGAGCCCAGCTGTAATCGATCATTTTCTCATCAGCGAGCCTAAAGAAATTTACTTTTAATCTCATTTATGGACTCTACCAAATCCTGCCAATGTATATTTATAGAAGTGCGTATATATACATATATATGTTTATTAAAATAAGCAGAGAGTACTATATATGTCTTCCTGTTCTCTAGATACTGCTCTTCTGGGATTTTTAGGGCCAGTGTACTTTACTAGTTTATCTCAGACACTGAAAATGCAAAGAAATATAATTGAGTGGAGTTTATATATTTCCAACACTTGGGAGGAGTTACTGAAAGTTCAGACTCTTATTTTAATTTCTGTATTATCTATAATTATTCTAGAGTTAGAGTCTTACATTCCACCCCCCACCCCCACCTCCACTCTTCACCCCTTGTTGGGATGTAGAGAAGTGTTTCTTAGAAACTCTCACCAGCCTGCCACAGGAAGCCCGTGAAGCTAGCCGAGAAAGAGCGTCCACCAGACACTGAGCACTGCTGGGGGTTCCTGACTGCTGACTCACTGGTGAGCCCTGCCCCACCTTGAGTCTCTGGCCCATTAACATTGTCATCTAGATTTTGATGAGAAGGGATGCGGGTAGAAAGGAAAGAATACAGACTCTAACAAGGTCCAAATCCAGGTGGTCGCCCTGACTGCACGATTGGAGAAGGCATTTCTCAGGTGGTTCACATTACCCGGGATTCAAATCATGTGAGGAAGGTTACCCATGTGTTCTAGGACGATTTATTTCCTTTACATATTTATTTATTTATTTATTTATTTATTTATTATTTATTTATTATTTATTATTTATTATTTATTTATTACCTGTTTTTGAAACAGAGACTTATGTAGCTCACACTAGCCTCGCATTTCTACATAGCCAAGGATGACCTTCTGATCTTCTGCCTCCAATATACCTCCTTCCACCTTGCTTCTTTAACTACCATCAAGGTTGAAACCCCAGGCCCACACTCTACTGACTCTGATAAATCTTTAGACCTATACCGCGCTTTGAAAATGAACAAATTGAGTATTATAAGATGTCTTAGGGTTTCCATGGCTGTGAAGAGACACTATGACCAAGGAAAGTGTTATAAAGGAAAGCATTTAACTGGGGCTGGCTTACAGGTTCAGAGGCTTAGTCCATTATCATCATGGTAGGAAGCACATCAACCTGCCATGGTCCTGGAGAAGCTGAGAGCTCTACATCTTTATCTATAGGCAGCAGAAGGAGATTGTGTCGTTGGCTGTAGCTTGAGTTTATATGAGAACTCAAAAACCCACCTGCACATTGACACATGTCCTTCAAGAAGGTCACATCTACTCCTACAAGGCCACACCTCCTAATAGTGCCACTCCCTATGAACCAAGCATTGAAACACATGAGTCTATGCGGGCCATACCTGTTCAAACCACATAAGAAGGTGTACTTTGTTATTGTTTTCAAGAACAAAATGGTACTACAAACCTAGCTTTGTTAATAGTACCTGGCTAACTCATTGTTTTTTTTTTTCAAGGATTCTTTTCTTGTTGCTTAGGCCAAGCATTCTTTAGCTTACTTGACTCTGGGATTTGTAATAAAACAGAATTAAAAGAACACACCATGTGCTTATGTTAGGAATGCTGTGGTAGGTACTACCTTCCGGCTAAACAGTCTCCAAAAGCCCAATCTTTAGTGACCAGAATAGATTTTAATGTTGGCCTAAACTAGGCGCCCCCCCTGCCCCCCTTCCCCCCACCCTCCAACCCCACCATCCTCCAGCCAATCATTTACTCTCCTTTAGTTTCTTCGTCTCATCCATTTCCCTTGTCTGTATTTACTCTTAAATCATTTCCAGTGGGGAAACACCTAGTTCCCAACTTTGTTAATTGACTCTGGATTGTCATTTTGAGTGCCTGTGAGTTAAGACTTAGCCACTGTAAACTCTAGGAATGAGTATTGCAAAGCTATGGACCTCTGTCCTCACGGATCTCCCATTTCATATTTCAACTATGGAACACAGTCATGCATTTCCCCTTACAGGTTTACATAGACAAACTCTGAAGTACAGAGAGATAAAATGGCAGAGAATCAAAGAACAAATTTTTCAATGTTGAAATCTAATCTAATGTTGAATAAATGATATGATTCTCAGCTAAAAGCTTAATAAACCTTGTTTCATATTGCAACTAATTAAGTATATTCTCTGTATAATAGTTTAAAATGCAAATCTTTCCGTCGGTGGAAAAAGAGACTATCTGATAAAATGAAATGTTTCAATTAAAATATTACATTTTAATTTTTAGACCCATAAAATAACTAATGAAATGTTTCCAAAGTAAAGGTTAGTTTAATTTGTCAGAAAGGCACATCTTAAATCTACAAATGATGCCTCATTATATGAAAGTGTTTTAAAGGTTGATTTTATGTATATATATATATATATATATATATGTATATATATTCATCCTCATATTTATGTCATTCATTTAATGCTTTTTCACACAGTTTGCAAAGATTTTTATCATGTACAGTTCAGTTTTCTAAACAGTACAAATTACTTAATACTTAGTTAAGCTTCATAGTTCGAGGTTTTTCCTGTACCTAAATCCCAGTAGCAGCTTAATAATTGACAGTAAATATTGCCATTAGACAAATATATATTGAATATGTACCAGAGACAGACTTATAGATAGTAAAATCACTAACATAAAGTTCTGAGCTTTAGTACCTGCTCTCGGGCTTTGCCTATGTGTCTGTTCTTCTCAACTGGACTTCCTTCTCCTTTCCTCAAAGAGAAACTGGGAAAGCACTAAAAGGTGATCGATTAAGAACACAAACAAAATTTAATGTCATCTCTTAAATATCTGCCATACAAATCTGCTGAAGGTTTTGTTTTATTTACGTCTAAGAATACGCTTACAATGCTCACGTTATTTCGGGACTTCTCACGCCCCCTTCTGTGTTTTACAAGTCACGTATCTAGTTTATTTCTATTTTACTTTTCATATTAAGAAATTGTCCTTTTCTTACAGTCAACCTCTCCGTATCTAATGATACCACACTAGCCCCAGAGGACCTGCCGACCGTTTCTTCTACTGACCTGGTAAGTGACTTGATCTTTCAAACTCCCTGCAGAGTTTGTAGAGTATCCAGGCTGCTGTGTGGTCTCCATTCAGCAAAGCTGATCACCACTGCCCATAGAGGGGACCAAAAGAACACCAGCTTTTAGTTAAGTGTTTTCATCCCCTTCAAGAAAGGTGAAACTAAAATTTATTCATATAACATTCTTTCCAAACCTTCTTAAGGATCTATGTGCTATTTATTGTGACCTTGATATATTTCCACAAGGGCGAGGAGAGAGTTGAAAAAGAAGAGCCCATGTTATCTGCTTCTGGCCTGGCTTGGGTCTTGTCTGGTTGAAGTGATGGTACTGTCCTTCCTTCACTAAGGGTGCTCAGACTAAGACCTTCCCCCATTACTTAGAAGGGACTGAGTATCCATCACACAGTGTCCTTTCCCATGGCTTGTAACCAGGGACCTTTAAGGCCCTGGAATTAAGTTTTTAAAATGAGCTGTTTTGTATGGAAGGTCACAGGCTGGAAGACAACTTTTTCTTTTGGAGAAAATGAGGAAAGTGCTGTTTCAGGCCTCTGATTGTTCCTTCAATGCCAAATATGGAAGCCAACCAAAGAATATCAATCTCTCAGTTACAAAGACAGAAAGCATAATACCTTGTATTGAGAGAGTGCCCATCTCTCAGGAGACCAGAACACTTCTGCAGATATGGTGCAGCCAGTGCCCACAGCATCTCTGAAAGAGAGGCTGTTTGTGTCCTCTCTGGGCAGTTCTCACATGACACCTCCCCTACCCCGTCTCTCTCTTGTTCTTGTATTCTCTGGCTTTTTTGACTTCATTCCTTACCTCTAGACTTTTCTGACTTTTTTCAAACCTCATGTCTTTAGTTTTTGTTTCATACTTGTGTGTGTATGTGTGTGTGTGTGTGTGTGTGTGTGTGTGTGTGTGTCCTCTCTCTCCCTCTGCGTGTATGTAGGGGGCAGTGGGCAAGTACATATCTACATGTTGAAAATCACTATAGAAGAATTCAAATTTAATTTCTTTGCCAGCTAACTGAGAAGGACTTGCCTAAAATAGAGGAGGAAATGCTCCCTTTTAGGTTTTAAGTTTTGTTTTGTTTTTTTTTTTAAGATTTTTAATTAAAATTCTTTTTGTGCTTTAAAAGGAAGCCAATAAGTTCGAGGCCAGCCTGGTCTACAGAGTGAGTTCCAGGACAGCCAGTACTACACAGAGAAACCCTGTCTTGGAAAAAAAAAAAGGAAGCCAATAAAATCCTAAGTTCATTCGAAATAAAATTAAATTAAAAAAAGTAAAGACCTTCGCATTTTCATTGCTGCTTACCCTCAGAGATACCACAGGGGCCGATTCAGCAGGTAGCCAGCCACGAACAGAGCAGCTGCTTGAAGCCAGTGTTACTGTCCTCAGATCTGATCCCCACTGGCCCCTGTTCCCCCTGTGACAAGGTGAGAAGAACTGGTAGCTCTTACTTCTGAGAGGTACAGCTTCTCTCTTTGCCGAGCCACGCTGTCTCTGCCCCCCTGTACCTTTCCTGGGACACACAGTCATCGGGACTTAATTTTCCTTTTTCCTTCATGCATAAAAATTTATGACAGAAGGTTCAGTAAAGGTGACATGCAGCCCCTGGCCAGGGAGCCTTCTTCTTCTAAGGCCCCAAGAACCAGGTGTTAGAGGAGGAAGAGCCTCTCCCTTTACCCTCATTAGTAGCAGGAAGAGCCCTCCTCCTGTGCAGTCGGCATGTCTCCGGAAAGAGCAGGGAAAAGGGGCGTTCAGGGAACTGCCAAGGCATTCCTAAGAATAAGGGAAGTATTTCCAGGTCTTCTAGTTTGTTACTGGAATCATTTCATCCTCACTTCTGCTACTATTCCTATTGATGCATTGCTGGTTATTTCTCTTTCCACCTGGCAAACAAATTCTTTACATAGTCACTGAAAAAGCTTCAAGACGCACTGGTGAACACTCCACCAATGAGAGGCGCTGTAGCTGGTGAACACTTGAACACTCCACCAATGAGAGGCGCTGTAGCTGGTGAACACTCTACCTCAGTGAGTTAGGATCTATGGCTTCCAGCTTCAAGATTCAGGAGACCAATGTCATAATCTTATATCAGTATCCCCGAGAGGTGTCTGAAAGAATCGCTTAGCATTTGCTCCTTACAAGAGACATTCCCCTCTGTCCTTATTTCAAGTTCATTAGAGGGATCCCTTTAACACTTCTGATGTGGTAATTTTGGTGGGTTTTACAGCAGCATTCTCCATGTCTCAGGGAGCCCCCTGGAGTACTCTGTTGTCTTGTTTACATCCAAGCTTTCTGAGCCGAAAGATCATCCTTTGGCTTTCCGCCGCCCTGCTGCTCAGAGGGCAAATGTCTTAGTCCTTTTAGAAGTCACGGAATGCAGTAGGCACCACTGTTCATGGGTCTCTTTTACTAGGAGGTACTTGCAATATTTCAGATTTTAGTCTATTTAAATTTCTTCCGCATCTTCATCTCTGGTGGATTTTAAACTCTCTGATTTTGCAAACTCCCTCGCTTGCTTTGCATGTTAGTCTGGGAGCAGTGGTCCCAACTTTTCAGCAATGCGATCTTATTTCACAAGTAGAATAACCATTAAACGTCACCATTTTATAAAAGTACAAACAACTGCAGCTCAAATATATGCTGTATGTGAAAAAGTAAGATTGGAGAATATGCAAATATAGCTTGCCCAGGTAGGAAAAGCCCTAAGTGAGAAGATCAGCTACTCCTTAAAGCTCTTGTCTATAGTATCCATGCCGATCAAGAGAACATATCTTTACTAGTCTTTGTGTATTGAAGAAGAGTGCAGACCAGTTGCTTTCAACCTTTTTAATGCTGCAACTCTTTAATACAATTCCTCATGTTGTGTTAACCCCAACTAAAATTATTTTCATTGTTACTTCATAACTGTAATTTTGTTACTGTCATGAATCACAATTCTGTGTCTTTTGGTGGTCTTAGGTAACCCCAGTGAAAGGGATGGTCAACCACTAAGGGGGTCATGGGCCACACACTGAGAAGCACTGACAAAGACGTTTATTATTTATTTACTTGTTGCTTATTACACTCCCCAGTGGAATTAACAATCCCTACACTGGTGATTCTGTTAGTCACAGGAATAAGAACCATCACATAATTCTACTGGATGGTCAGCCAGAGAAACCGTAATGGTTCACTGTGATGTACCTTCAGGGTGAGAAGCACAGTTAGCATGCATTTTCATGGGAAACAGAAAGTCACATTAATCTCCTTATACATGGCATCCTTGCGGATTTTCTCCCACCGAGGAATCTAGGTGTAGAAAACATCCTGTCCTTAAGTATGTTTACAGAGACACATGTTCCAACTTTAAAACTATGTATTAGAAAACTTCATAAGAACTGAAATGAGAGAGCGAAGTGGACGGCCATGTGCATGTCACGTGGGCTGTCACAGGCATGCCACCTGGGCTGTCACAGGCATGCCACCTGGGCTCAATGTCACCTTTGTCTGTTCTAGCTCTTTGGGGAGGAGAAAGTATGGTACTTTATTTTTTAAGCAAATCCTTATATTTTTTAAGAATAATCCACTTAGTACAACAGGGTAATTCTCTTGAAAATGAGACGCAGAAAGATGGCATCTCTTTCCAGGAGATGTTCTTTCTCGGCATCTTCAGCTGCTTGAGGTTCCCTTCTTTAACCCTTTTGCTCGCTGCCCCTTTGTATGATGTGTTTTACCTGACCCGATTGGTCACGTAGCTAACTCCTCTATGGCTCTGTGTTTCTCCACGCCAGCATCTCTGCTTTCAGGGCCTAAGTCTTTTGTGTGTCTGCTCAGACATAAAGAGATGCACACCCAAGTCCATTGCTCATTTCCTCTTCCACTGGCTTTGTTCCCAGCTAGTTCTTAGCTCCCGTTGTCCTTTTTTTCTTCCCTTGGAGATGGAAGCACTGTGAGCCCATTCTCACTCTCAGGGCTCAGTGTGAACTTTGTCTTCCCCATACTCAGTGAGACAGACTCCCTCCCCTTCTGCTGTCCCAACCATGCGCTTACGCATTCTTTACTGCCTTGTGTTATGAAGTAATGTCTGAGCAAACACTTTATTTCCCTAAGGAAATTTGTAAACATTGCTGCTATTTCTTTCATCTTTTTGTTGTTGTTGTTGTTTTGCTTTTCCAGACAGGGTTTCTCTGTGTAGCCCTGGCTGTCCTGGAACTCACTCTGTAGAACAGGCTGGCCTCGAACTCAGAAATCCACCTGCCTCTGCCTCCCAAGTGCTGGGATTAAAGGCATGTGCCTCCACTGCCCAACTCCTTAATCTTTTTTAATCCTTTAAAACTTATGTTAGTTCATTCATGCGTTTGGATTCAGTGCATTCTTGATTTCCCTATGGGAGCTTATTTTAATTTTCCACTGGCTATTATTATTCAGATACCATATAGCTAAATGAGATAGCCGTGCCAGATTTAACAAACAAAATATGCAATATTCCATTGCATTCAAATGCCAGATGAATATTAAATAATTTTTAGTGTAAGTTCTGAATATTGCATAGAATGTGCTTACACTAAAGATAGTCATCGTTAAGGGTGAGTGTTAACTGAGGACCTAGTATTTTACCTGACCATTTTAAATTGAAAGTTTAGTTTAACTTTGTCCTCTGGACAGAGAGTTGACAAATGACATATTTCTTCTTTGAATATGCCATATATTCCAGACCCGATGAAGGCTTTTATTCGGTCACTTAATAAGACCTCTCTGGTGCCCACCATACCCTAACATAATCTCTGCTCTTTCGTTTCTTTGTATGGTTGTGTGCACAATCCTGTTGTAAGTCCTTTGACTCTATTACATCATTTGTAGCTATTACCTAGCCTCAGTCCAAAGTCAAGATCTGTATGCCTCACCTGTCTTTTTCTTCATTCTTGTTTTTCTCACTACCACCCCCTTCTTATTATCTCTACAAAGAGTTGAGTTTGGGTGGGTTTTATTGCCTCCCCCTGCCCCATGAACCATGCTTGTGTTTACTATGCCCGAGAATCTCCTATCCGCCTCATAATGCGCTTGTGTACTAGAATATCTTTTGCTACTGTATGTTTTTAACATCTGTCCTTGCTGTTGTAGTTTTTCCGCCCTGCTCATTTCCCAGCTCATCACAATTTTTTTTTCAGCGATTGTCCTCATCCATCCAGAGCCTTTCACGGCAGCCTACCTCCCTGTGGGCACACTGGACGCTCTTCACATTGTCCCTCAGCACATCTGTAATTGTCTGGAGCCCTTGCTCCCAGGCCAGCAGTTTGCAGCTCATGTCTCCAACCTTGACAGCTCTCCTAGGTTCAGACAACTTTTGGAGGACTTTCCAACACAACAGCACTAAACATTGAGGGTGGCCTGCAAGATAACTACTAATGCAAAGTTATAAGCCTCTTAAGGAAAAAGAAGTAATGTGAGATTCTAAGATCTTTGAGCATATATTCCCATTTGCCCTGTTCCGTAATATGAGAGAGTATTTTGCATGAGAAATGAAGATCAAAATTGTAGACCCACAAGGACATAAAAGACGGTGGCAGTTAGGTGCTGGGTCCCCTGAATTGACCTGGAGGAAACAATGCTGATTTGAACTCAAGAGGTAGCAGTGACTCTGGATGTATTCGCTCATGATGTAGAGTCTGTCTGAAGTCTGAAAGAAGTAACCTCCACTTAACATCAGCTTATATGAAACAACACAATCCTATAGATGTGTTTTCTCTGATGTTTAAATAAAACTGTCAGCTACAGTTTAGGTTTTAGGAAAGCCATAAACTTTTGATTTTAGAAAATTACCTATTTGAAGATACATGCTAACTACTTAAAGTTTTTATATGTGAGACCTTGGTTGAAGACGGGGCTTGAAGGCTGGTTGTTTTCAGATAACAATAACAGATTCATTTGGCACTTTAAAAATATTGGTACTGACATTTTGAATGAACTGATGCAAGCAAGGCTGCCTATCTCAGTGTCTGTATCTGCCATTTTCACCTGAACATTGACCTTTGTGAGGATATGGATACAAATTCCTGTTGGAGTTGTTCCAGGGTTGTCTTACATCCCTGGGGAAATTCCAACTATCGGGAAGGACTTTGCTGATGCTACACTGCTGATGTGAAATTAGGGCACAGTTTTGCTGATTTTGAAGCAAAGAAATATGTTACCAATTATGACCTCTAAACGTTAGTGCTAGTCTCCTGAAAACATCCATACGCAGAAATCTGGAAAACAACACAAGACATGATTAATCACCTTGCAGAGTTCAATAAGAGAGCAGTTATGCAGGTCAAGTGTACATAATCGGAGGTAACAGGAAATATTTCAAGTGACTTCACATTTTGAGCTCGATGAAAACCTTCTCCCTTTCTGGCCAGATTGGACCACAGATATCAATAGAATTTCTAGCATATAAAAGAGGTTGGTTTGTTTGGTGTGTCATAAAACTTTTGCCTGTAAAGGACAAGAGAAATTTACCATTCCATACTTCTTTGCAAGATAATTGCAAATAACATGCATACACTGTCCTCTTAGTCTGGAAGCCAAGAAGACACAAGTTATGAGTTCTTTCGAAACTTTCTCAGAGGAGACACCCAGTCACTTCCACTAATCCCACTGACATTCATTTAGGTAGAGAAGGTTCTGGAAATATATGTCTAGGGAACAGTCATTGCAGTCACAGTATCAACAGCAAAACCAACATACTTAAAGGACAGTTACTGAACAAGGATCAAATACAAGAAATGACTGTACAGGAATTTTTTCACATAAGGAAATGAGTTACCAAGTAATTTCGTCACAGAAAGCCATCAAGCAGAGGAGGGGCCTTCATCCCTGTACTCTTGGATACTAAGGGTGAGAAACCTGTTCAAATCACTCAGGGGTTATAGATGACATTCTTAACATTCTAGAAAACGTTTCTTACACTTAGAAGCCACTAATTTCAGTTGTCCTATATGTAAAGTAAGCTGACTGTTTTAGAAATAGTTTCTAATACAGAAATTCCAGGTTTATCTCACTAGTCAAGAGGGCAGTCTCAAAACTGAGTAAGAGAAACAGTCAGGACAGAGAAACCATGAGCATGGATGTGTCTCAGCTAAGTTTAGCCTCAACCCAATTCATGTAGAATTCTGAAATATAATTTGTATCACAGGGATGTCCCCCTCTTTGAACAGAAGCAGGTAGCTTATACCCCGCTAGTGCTAGGCATTAACTGTTTAGTGGCTGTGGGTTGACAAAGGTAGTTTGCAAAGGGTAGGCAGCTGTGATTGGGCAGGAGCTGGATGTGGGTGTGCGGCTATACCAATGACACCAGCAAGAGGATCTGCTATGTATTAGGTACAGAACATAGGAGGAGTTGCCGGGACAAAGCTCAGTATTGACCATAGGGACAGCACACATGGCACTAACCTGTGTGCTTTAGGTCATGGAGTCATGGTGATCTCGCACGTGACTTCCCAGGCATGAAGAGATCAAGGCCACCCATCAGGGATGTTCCAACTGCTGACCTGTAGTCAACAAGAAAAAAAAAGTGTGGTATATTAGGTTTGCCACTGAGAAGCCTGGGACTACGCACACTTTGATAGTGTCATTTCTTCAAGCACTAGAATGTACTTACTGTGAGATAAGACATAACCTACTCGTGAAGTCCTGGGTTAGTTGCCTTCCGATAACTTTCAGAGCATTGACAATGCTATAAGATAGGTGAGTATGGACCCAAGCATGCACAAGTAAGTACTTTCCGAACAATAAAGGTGTTTCTGAAGACTCCCGTTTTGAGATGCAGGATATTAATATATCTCAGTTGACCCACCGGAAGGCCGGCAGGAAAGAAGGACTTTGCGGTCTGTTTCCGTTGAACAATGGATGATTGTGAAGGTGGAGGAAACACACTGCCTCCCTCTCACTGCCTTCTTCATAGTTGTGCCCTCTTTATCCCCGGATACTCGAGTGAGACCTTGTCAGGTTACATCCTGTGGCGGTTATCTCAGAGTGTTTCGGAGGCGGTTCGTACAGTCCATTTGAAGCCAATTAAGTAGGAAAAGCTGCTTTAGATGATGTCAATAGTCTCTAAAAACAACAACAACAACAAAAAACTCCTCCCTGTTTTCTTTTCAGTACCATAACGCCACCTTTGACTGGGCCTATTTGTCAAAGAAGGAGTGTGTGAAATATGGAGGGCAGCTCGTGGGGAACAACTGTGACTTCGTGCCTGATATCACGCTGATGTCCTTCATCCTCTTCCTGGGCACTTACACCTCGTCTATGGCTATGAAGAAATTCAAAACCAGCCGCTACTTTCCAACCACAGTAAGTAGCTGGGGTTAGAAATCACTTCCCATTCCATTTGCTTTGTATCGCCACTAATGCAGTTTTACAAGATGAAAAAAAGGCACCCGCAGTTCAACGCGTCCAATGGTACTTTGTTCATTTACATAATACATTCTGGTCTTTGCTCATGGGCATGCCCATTTAATATAATCGTGGTCCTGCCTCAAGAAACCTTCCAAAGATTTGCTTTCATAATTTGATCCTAAAACTTCCGGCAATAGTACGTCAAGGGAGAAATGTAATATGCACAGTCTAAAAAGCACGGGACTGAAGAAAAAGACCCTTCAGCCTAAGATGTGTGATTATATAAGCACAAACTTTCAGTATCCACCAGCAATTTTGATGGTGTTGAATTTCTCAGGCATTGACCATATGTGTCTTTTAATACTGGAACGCAGTCTATGGGCATAGGCTAAACCTGTATTGTACACTAGGATTGGTACAAGATATGGCTGCCATTTGGGCCAAACTTGCCTTCCCATAATACCGAATGCTGTAACACCCAGGGTGTAAATGGGTCACGTAGATCTCCTCTCCCATGCTAGTGTGCTCGAGTAAACTTAAATTCAAAGCTTTGAGAGACTAAGACGAACATTTAGCTACTAACTGTCATCTTTTGAGCTGGGAAATGAAACTGAGCTATTCTGCTTTCCTGCTAAGGGCTCAGTGGTCCCAGGCAGTCCTCATTAGACATAGTTTATATCAGTGACCCGTTGACCTCCTGAAGCTGCCTCACCGTGTTCTACAGAGGAGAATGTTAGTAGACAGAAACCCCCTTTTTAGTCCCAAGAAAATGGAAATTCATATATCCACTGTCACATAGGAAGTTGTGGGCTCTCTGATTTCTTCTTATAAAATAGGGAATAGAGGAAAACATTGATAACGAGAGGTCTAAATGTAGATAGCTCAAGGACTGAGCATTTTTCCATAAAGAGAAATAAGGGAGGGGTTTACATAATCTGATTAAAATAGACTTTATATATTGGCGTTTGGCAGGCTCAGAGCCAGCCTTTGTTTAAGCATACAGTGTGCTAACAGATGTTTACACACACACACACACACACACACACACACACAGACACATACACAGACATACACACAGACACATGCATATACAGAGACACACATATAGACACATATACACACATGTGCGTGCACACACACATGCACATACACACATATACACACATGTGCGCACATGCACACACATAATACACATATACACACATGTGAGCACACACATGCACACACACATACACATACATAGACACACATACAGACACACAGACACAGACACAAACACCCACATACACATATACACACACATATACACACATACATACATGTGTGCACACCCATGCACACACATAGACACAGACAGAGAGACAGACACACACACACACACACAGACACATAGACACATACACAGACATATACACATAGACACATGCATATACAGAGACACACATAGACACACATATAAACACATACACAGACATACACACATAGACACATGCATATACAGAGACACACAATACACACATGTGCGCACACGCGCGCGCACGCGCACACACACACACACACACACACACACACACACACACGGCATTGCCTGTAACCCGGCTCTGCAAGGAGTTCTTCTTTTCCCATCTGCTGCTGTTGAGGGCTTCCTTCCTCCTCACTCCTGACAATTTGGGGCTGTTCCCGAGTGCATGTGACATTGTGATCTTAGGACACATCCCCAGAGATGAGCTTACCCCCATTACTTCTTCAGTGGAGGAGTTTAAATAGAACAGATTCCTGGATAAAATGTTTAAGGACAGTTTCTTCTGGATTTTGGTTTTTCCTTTGTAATTACCAGTTCATGGGATCTTAGGTTTTGTTTGTTTTTGTTGCATTGTGACATATTTTACAGATCATTACTTCTTGTAAAAGTGTAATTGGTTTTGAGCATAGTTGGTAGAACTGTGGAAAAATTGTAAAGCTCTTAGATGCTGTAATTTGTAAGACTAGACGAAAAGACCAACTCTCTTTTCTAGTTTTTATTTTAATTGATGAGTAATGATATGCATTTTATGGAACACAATGTGATATGTTAGTTTATGGTTTACATTGGTGAATGATTAAGCTAATTAGCATATCTGTAATTTCACGTGGTTAAATCATTTCTGCAATGAAAACAAGGTCTCCTCTTGGCCATTTTGAGCATGTCACCATGCTATGTGACGTATGTCAGGAACTTACTCCTTCAGTGAAATGGAACTGCATGCTCATGCCTGCTTCCTCTCTGTCCCATGGCTCCCTGTTATCTTGGTCTGTGAGTCTCCCTTCTAGGTTCCACATGTAAGTAAAATCACACAGTACTAGCCTTCTGTGTCTGACTTACTTTACTCTTCAAAAATGTCCTTCAGGTTCCCTCACTTTGTTTTAAATAATAGGATTTTCTCCTTTTAAAACTTCCCAGCCTTGTCTACAGAGTGAGTTCCAGGACAGCCAGGGCTATACAGAGAAACCCTGTCTGGAAAAACTTTTTTCAAATAATGTAATGTTGTGAGAAATAGTAAAAACATGCCTGCCAACTCTCCTTGATGCAGACTATGCTCTCGCACTACCCTCCCCAACTAATGCCCCACCCTCCACCCCCATCCCCCTTGACTAACATTTCCAATGTCACTATGCTATGTTTATTGTGAATGGTGCTGTGACGTAGGGAAGTGCACACAGTCTGTGGTACAATAATTTTATTTTCTTTCATTATATATTGAATGATAGGACTGTTGTGTCATATGACAGGTCTCCTAATCCTTTGGTGGAACCTTCTTCCATTTTCTGTAACAGGCTAAACTAATTTACATTCCTAACAATAGATTGCAAGGATTCCCTTTTCCCCAAATCTGTGTCAAGCCTTGTTATTTGTTGTCTTCTTAATAATGGTGATCTTTAACCTATGTGGTTTTGCATCTCACTGTAGGCTGAGTGATTTGCATTTCTCGGGCTATTAGTGTCTTGAGCATGTTTTCAGGGTCTTTTAAGCCTATTAAATATGCTCTTCACTTTCAAGTGGGCTGTACATGTTTTACTCTTGTGTTCCTCATACACTCTTGTCATTACCCTCTTGTCAGGTAAGTTGCTGGTGTATATGTGCCCACTTTGTACTGGCTTGGTTACTCTGCCAATCACTTTTGCTAATTGCTGATCAGAGACATTTGCGTTTGATTCAGTCTGATTTGACAATTTAGCATTTTTCCTGTGATTGTTGGAGTCAACTCTCGTAATAAAATTAAGTGTGATGTTAGAGTAATTTTTTTATTTGCGAATAAACTTCATCAAGCTCAGCATAACACCTTTTTTATGTTTTCTTTTTAATATTTTTATAGTTTCAGGCTCTTCAGTTAAGTCATCAATTTTGGGTTGATTTTTGCATGTGTGAGGTAATGTTCTATTTTCCTTCTTCTGCACGTGGATACCATGTTTTCCTAACATTGATCATTGAGGTGTCTTTTTTCTCTCCACCGTACACACTTGGAGTCTTCATTGCTGATTTCTGGGATTATGTTCTGCTCCACTGTATGAAAAGCATAGTCTGTATCACTTATCTTTGTGGTGTAATTAGAAGTGAGGTATTGGGATGGCTACCGCTGTATTCTTTGCTCAAGACTGCTTGCTTGGCTATTGCTAAGCTGTGTACTTCCATATAAATTTTGGAATTTTCTTTCTGCTTCTCTGAAAAATGTCACTGGAATTTTTATAGGCATTGCACTATATTTCTTTGGGTAGTATGTGCATTTTAATATTATTTATTTTTCTAGTCCATGAACATGGGATATCTTTTCATTTATTTGTGTTATTATCAATTTCCTTCATTAACTTTTAAAAATAGATTTAAAAGTATACATATTACTTCTTATTTACATTTATTACTATTTCATTATTTTTGAAGGTAATATAAATATAATTGTCTTTCCTTTATGATTTTAATTTTTTATACATGGATACATTGTATTTAAAAAATTTCCTCACCTTCTCGTACAACTCCTTCAGTGTCCCCTATAACAATCCCCTCTTAAATTCATGGCCTCCTCTATAATTTTCTTGTATTTTATACACATGCATACACTCACACACCCTACAGATTCTTGCCTATATACACATGTGTTTTAGACTGCCCATTTATTATTAGATAACCTATCAGAGAGCTCACCTCTGAAGAAAACTGACCTCCACTTCAATAATTATTCTCTACATGTAGATCGTCATCTAAGGGTGGGGGTCTTACAAACTTGATTTTGTTTTTGGAGAGTTTGTGATAATGCATAGAAAAAAACCAGGTATTGTATATTGATTTTATATTCTTAATTATACTGAATTTAATCAGTTTTGGATTTTTTGTTATTTTAATGATATATCTATGGCTTTCTGTCAATCAGTCCACATTGTCTGTATCCAAACTTCCTTTTGTAGTTGGATGCTTTTTTTGTCCTGGTATAGACTAGGACTTAGAGTAGCCTGTAGTCTGTAGGTCAAGACATCATAGGGGCTGAGTCCATTGCTCCTGACCTGGTACTAGGGGGTGGTTTGTACTTAAGACTCTGAGGCATGTCTACTGTGGGATGGGTAAGAGACTGAGTTGTAAAGAAGTTACAGGACCTTGGGCTGCTGGTCCAGACTAGGCTGAGGTCATGGGAGCTCATCTGGTCCTCATTTTCCTGGGCATGGCCAGCATTTGTGTCTGGTGGCTTATTCCCTGTGCTTCTCTCCAGGAACTGTTTCTGCCTCCAAGTCGCATCGCCTAGGTTTGGAGAAGGTGATAGATATAGCATATGATTTTCTTTATTAACTTACCTGTGTCTTAACTTACTTGTAGTCTAGACAGATGTGCTATGTAACCACTCATCCGGCTTTTTTTAGGCCTGGAAAAGCTGTTTGTTGGGTAGAGAGTTGTTCCATCTGATGATTCTGTGGGAGGAAGAGCATTAGAAAGTCCTATGCCACCATCTTTCTAACTTAGCTCCCGGCCCAATAGTGACCGTCTTAACTGTACACGTGAAGGTAACTTTTAACAGTAACCTCAAAATTCAGACTTTGAAAAAAAAATATCACATAAACCTACTTTGTAATAAGGTAAATTTTTGCTATTGACAAATGCTACTGAGAAAGTCATAAAACTGAGAAAATAGAAAAGTAGTAGCACCCTAGTTATGATTTCTACTGATGGTTAACTGTTCTTCTGTCTTTGCTTACATGCATCGTATAAGTAAATGTAAATAATCCTACAGATATAACATGCATATTTTTAAATGAATAATAACACTGTTCATCTCTCACTTCAGCCTGCCATATAGGTGGGTGGCCTCCGTGCATTGAAACAGACAAGTGTATAGATTGCTGAGCGTGTACATTAACAATTAAAACTTACATGCTTAACAGGAGATAATTGTTTCATCCCTATATGTATGTATGACTTGTTAGTTAATTCTATGAACTGTTTGAAAATTATTATTATTTTTTATTTTGTCCTTTATATCAACCTTACACTAGGTGCTTGGTATGTGCTGACTTATAGAAGTCACTCAGATAGCAGGACATGCTGTCTTTTGTAAAAAGAGTATAGAGATTGAAATCCAGGTAGATTCTCATACCAGAACTACCATGAACTATCAGTGTGCCCTCTGATGCCCAACTGCAAACTTAGTAACCTCACCTACAAGGGGAAAGCTCTGTAGACTATAATTAATCTTGTTTTAAGTGTAAATAGTTCTGCAGGTTTAAATTCAGCTTTGAGGCTTCATCTCCTAAGTGGATACACTCTCTGTATCCTACAAGTCCTTACAGTGACAATCAAACATTAAAACTCCCCAAAGTTGATGATGATCTTGCTGTTCAGGCCAGGCCTTCTTTTACAGCAGCTGAGTCTCTTCCTGTGGATGACTCTCAAGTAGCTCACAGATAATTCGGAGCATTGTTTATTTTCTTTCCACAATTGATCCCATTTTTCCTTATACATGTTATATCAGCTGGTTAAACAAAACAAAACAAAACAAAAAACAAAACAAAACAAAACAAGACAACCTATCTTCCTGACCACCATGGTCAAAATCTTACAGTGATACTTGGTGTCAGGGTCCCAGGGTGAAGCAAATAATGAACTCAAATTAGGATCATTTGAAATGATCATTTATGATATTTTGATGGAGGGTGTTATTTACAAAGCTGAGTTTGGAGTTTGGTATCATACTGCTAGTAACAGTGGAATTGTGACGATCCTGGGCCCAGGGGATGTGGAAAAAGGTGATGGATGAAGCCTAGAATGAAGGGAAAGAACAGAGAGAGATCCCGAGAAATGATGTGAATGTAGCCTTGAGGAGCCAGTCTCTCAGGTCTTCTTATGAAGAACCAGCTAGGGCAATCACTACCCTGGTCAGTATGTTCCTCTATCATCGATCCATCGATCCATCCATCCATCGATCCATCCATCCATCGATCCATCCATCGATCCATCCATCCATCCATCCATCCATCCATCCATCCATCCATCCATCTATCTATCTATCTATCAGGCCCCTCTCTCCTCTCTCTAGCCCCCTTCTACCTTCTCTTCTCTTCTCTTCTCTTCTCTTCTCTTCTCTTCTCTTCTCTTCTCTTCTCTTCTCTTCTCTTCTCTTCTCTTCTCTCCTCTTCTCTCCTCTCCTCTCCTCTCCTCTCCTCTCCTCTCCTCTCCTCTCCTCTCCTCTCCTCTCCTCTCCTCTCCTCTCTTCTCTTCTCCTCTCTTCCCTCTCTGTCTCTCTGTCTTTGTTTCTGTTTCTGTCTCTCTCCTCTCTCGTCTCTCCTCTCTCCTCTCCACCATTACTGGCTAGACCCAGATGGAATCCAGAAATCAAAGGAGCCCATTGGTACAGAGGGGTAAATTATAGACCACTGTGGCAAACTAAGATGCCCATTCCTTGCTATGTTCCAAGCTTTTCATTTTCATAGCAAACTTATTATAGGTTGTTTTACTCTTTCCCTTTACACCAACACTTAGACTTCCCTCAGTGTGGTCTCCATTGTCTTTGACTAGACTAGGTCAGTGACTAACACCCCTTCAGTATCTCATGGACCAAATAGCAGTCCATCAGTATAAGCACTTTGAATGAAACAGATTAACTTTGCTAGCTTGATTACATAATTAATATATCAGACCTGCTAGAAACCCAACATTTGATGGAACATGGTTAGAATCCCAGAATCCCACTGGTGCCTGTTGTTCTCTATTCTTTTCAGAGAGGCACATCAGTCCTCTATCCTGTACCGTGAGTGGTCTATTAGATCAGCTTCAAAGTCAGAATCTTTTAGCGTCAAACTTCTAGGAGGAGCATCACAGCATAATGTGCGATTGTCTGTGACAGATGGCTCAAGGCATTCACATGAATGTTCTTCAGGAGTCCCACACCAGCAAATGATTGTCAGCATGGAACAATGCTACTGCTGCTGTTGCTACATGCTTAGAACAAAGAAAAGGGGAGCTTAAAGATACAGTAGGATCGGATCATGACAGGAGTTAGAAATCCATAGAATGCTATAAATTAGGCAAAACCATTGGTCCTTTGATAAAGCTGTACTCTCATGTGACTAGCTCATGTGTGCAGTAGTCCCAAGGATGCCTTTTTTCAAGGATCACTCATAGAAAGGAGCTTCAAATCTAAATCTGCAGTGCTCATTGTCTACTATTACATTTACATCCCAGTTATACAAATAATAATCCCTATTCCAGATAATATCAATAGCTATATTACGTTCCACATTATGTTTAGATGGTACAAATTACCCATTGATAACGACTGTTGTATACCTTATTAATTGATATTCATCCCATATGGGACAAAATAATGGTTATTCTAATGTGTGCTTCACATTAGACTAGGTGAAGAACACCAAGATGAATAATTCAAGAACCTGATACTTGGTGGGTACTTAATACATTTAACTTAACTGTTAGGTAAGTTGTATTTTTGTCCTCTCAGATAAGGATGACTTTTGTTCCGTCATTATTTCCATTCATACTAATGATCTCCAGAGAGATCCCGTTTTAGAGCCTACTGCCTACTGTGATAGTGGGTCTTGAGGAACTGGCATTAGGTATTAAAACAAAGTGTAGCAATTCCGGAATTTAAATGAAAACATAGTGGGCATTTTAGCTATGTGATACATTTGTACTTTTTGCTCATGCACCACAGGAAAATCTAAGGTTCCACAGGTACTTAAGTTTCTCTCAATCTTGCCTGGCAGCTTGTCTATCGCTGGCCTATTGAAACTGATTGTGTTTAGAGTTAAGAGATATGCATTTTATAAACAGTTCTTTCTAAGAGGTAAGTGAAGTTCCACTTCTGTTTTCTTTTCTCTTAGAATTTTCTTGTGGAAAGGTAAAAACTGTCAAACTAAAACAACTAACATATTAAAAGTGAATAAGAAATAATAGGTGTATATTCTAGGTTGAGTTCTGATGTCGGTAACGCTGAGTGACATTTGTATAGTTCAAAATATCAGGCCAATTCCCATTATTGAAGTTCATTAAAAATATGATTTTTCTGTCACCGAACATATCAGATTTTTTCCCAGTCCTTTTTGATATTTTATACCTAGGAAAGTCATTTTGAAAGTCAAATTTGCTTTTGTCTAACTTTTTTTTTCATATTTATTTCACAAAGAATGACAAAGAGATATTTAGTTATAAATACAATCCAGTTTTTTATATGTTTTTCACAGGTGCTACAAATATGTCAGCTCTCAGAGATAGATGACAAAAAATTGCAGTTAACTTGTATTGAATCCCAATGAAAATTAAGTTCAGAGTTACGGTTGCCTACAGTATTGGGAGAGGGCTTCTCATAATGGTGCAGAGGCAGGCTACAGATAAAGAAGCCATCCCCTTGACCATGCAATCCTCTTGGTCCAAAGCAAATTCAGCTAACTTGTCCATTATAGTAGGGTCAACACCTTCAGATCTGTGCAGGGATTTCTAAGTAGTCATGCAAAGCTAAATTCTTGCCTCTTAATATAAATTCTGAAATTAATTTTCTTTGTCAAGCCTGAACCCCTTTATTAGATGCCTTGAATGATACCCAAGGAGATTCCAGGAAAGTGTTGGTCTGTAAGATCTTACTGGATTTTAATGTTCAGTTTGATTGCTACCGAGTCTAATCTAGCCTCTAAGAATCTGAAAAGCTATGGTCTTCATGATGCCTGAGAGTCTCTGGAACAAGACCCCAGCATTCATTAGACCTGCTGAGGAAGATTCTACTGGCACAGATTAGCACCACCGTGAAAAATTATTCTGCCTGCTTCTTTTTCCCCCCAAATCTCCCTGACTTGAAGTTTATAGAATTAAAACCATACAGTCCAAACCAGGCTTTTCTTTGGTGTGATTTGGAATATAGTGTGCATCATTGGATGAAAATGCAGTGAATTAAGATCACTACTATAAGTAATGTTAATGCTTTATCATAATGATGATGATGATGATGATGATGATGATGATAATAATAATAATAATAATAATAATAATAATAAAGCAACAAGCTTTCCAGTATTGACTACCAGGGAGATTAAATTTCAAAATGGACATGCCGTTCTGTGCCCGAGACTGCCAAAAGGCACGTATTTGTCTAGTGGACTTTTTTCTTCTGGAATAAATACTTTTTTTTTCACACTATTGTTTAGAACTTGCAGGCACCAGTCTCATTAGAAGACTTGACATCATAGATTAATATTTACTGAGAGCCCACGGGGTGCCTGCTGCCGCTGGACTTGTCTCTCCCCAGAGGCTACATCCATTGAGATCCACTCCGCCCGCTCACAGCACCCAACCCCGGCCCCAGTTAATTTAAGAGCAGCTGTGGTCCTTGCAAAGTGGAAACTGAATGTCCTCTGGGGCTTCCTAGGAACCAAATTTATTTTTTCCCCGTAAATTAACTAGCTCTCGCTGTTGGTGTCTCCATGATTATGACTCCCTCAATAATTAATATGGTATCATCCTTCATAAAAAGTGCATTTATAATAGATTTATAAGGTTGTTTTTGCTCAAGAATAAAAGAACAGCGTATGATTATTGGAATTGCCTTTCTCATCCACTTAATTTTTTCTTTACTTTGGTAGTTTAAATATTTAATATGGTTGCAGCATGCTAGAGTAATTGAGATATTTTCTAATTTATTTTTCAGAGGATAGAAAATATTTTTCAAGTTCTTTTTACTAATAAAAATAGCAAAGAAAAAAATAGCAAGGAAATGTAAAAACTAGTCATAATACACGAAGATCATTACAGTCTTATTTTAGACATGTTTCTCTTTTGTAAGTTACAGTACCAGGTGTAGCATATCCATGTACCATGAAAAGCAATTTTTAAAAATAGCAAAGTTTTAGTTTCTATAAGTTATCTTTGTTTTTTCTCAGATTGGAATAATTGATATCCATAATGTGTTGAAGGTTAGCCTGAAGATATATCTAGTACTAGGTTTGGACGGACAGTTGTTAAGTGTCCTTCCAAACTAAACCTGAGTTCCTTGATCCACAGGCGTGGGCGTAAGATCCCATAAAAAACAATCACAGTTTTCTCATGAAAGCATTTATCTCTTTACTGTTAATTGTCATGAGTAGTCATTACCAGAGAATTGCAAAATATGGATTTCTAGATTTATCTTTTATTTTTTATTAATTATTAATTAATTAATTAATTATATTTATGTTGACTCACATAAATGTTGTTTTGAAAGGGAAACCAATGGAAGAGAACAATATGATTTCTTTTTTCTAAATGTGTTTGGAGAGGTGGGAAGGGCCCAAAGACCCCCTGGGTCAGATCAGACCCCATGATGCGTCCGCACAGGCCCTGGACTCCCTGTTATCTGGCTGACTTGACATCTGTGGCTGCATTCTGATTCTCGAGTCAGTTTTCCCAGTTAATTTTAGTAAGTCCTGAGTACCCTGCTAACATGGCTTCCCACCTGGCTTTCCATGTTAGATTTAATGTGAAATACAGAGGTGAACACGGGAAAGGCAATGTCCTTGACATGAATGTCAAAACTGGATCCTGCATCTTAGACATGAATTACCTAACCATAAACACCCCTAGGAGTGATTTCTACACTTCCTTGAATATATATTATATGATTTAAGAGGAAGGAGGATAAATACAAGTTAATATGTTGCAGAGAATGCTGTAGCTCTGCCTGAGATTGTAAGTGAGGTATAGAATCATTACTAGAGTTGCTTTTTTATCTTCTATAAATTTTTAAGAACTTTAATTCTGGCATTTTTAAAAATTTGTCTTTTCAGCCACTTTTGTGCCCATGTTACAACAGTGCCACATTTAACAAAATGACTCTTGCCCAGAAATCCTACCATAATCAATGTTACATGCATATTACTCTGATACATGTATGTGTATATGCATACACATATATAATGCATATATATGTGTGTACACAGTCACAGTACTTATTAATTTATCTTATCAAATTATCATAAACGTAGTAGCTTAGAACAATAAAAAATTGGATCTAAGAGGCAGCTGTGGAGGTTTAAATTAAAATAATGGAAGTCAGGAGTGTGACATCGGTCTCAATGGAGGACTGAAAATCACGGTGTGAGCACAGTGTCCCTGGAGGCTCTGGGGGCAACACATTTCCTGCCTTTACCTAAGCATTTTCTGCACTAATCCGAGCTGGGGCTTCTTCATTCAGCTTTAAGACCAGCAATGGCTGCTTAGTCTTCCTCACACCTTAACGCTTTGACCAGTAGCCCAGGTGGGCCTGGAACTTGCTATTTATTCAGACTTGCTCCAAATTCATGGCAATCTATAACAGAGGTATCTAAGACAGACAGATATGGAGCAGAGGAACTGTGAAAAATGCTAAAATAGCAAGCCATGTGAGGTAAAGTAGTAAGATCCTATGCATATTTTCGAGATAATTGTGAACTTGCTAAATGCAGGATATTGTTAGTGGGTTGGCAAGCTGTTTCTTTTATCCTTAGCAATAGGGCAAATTAAGCTGCCATCAAGTACAATGGAAAACACTGGTCAGAGGGAGGGCCTGGGCAGCAGTGGTCAGGCAGGCTGGAAAGATGAACCAGAGATTACTTTTTTTTTTTTTGACATGATTTTGAGATACCTCTAAGAAGTACATCCAAGTAGAAGTATCGGATAGGTAGATGGTTCTGGAATTTAGAGGCATGATCAGTCCCAAAGCGATCAATTTTTAAGTATGTGACGAAGAAAACCACTATAGCAAAGAGCCTAAACAGAAGCAAGAACAAGAACAAGAAGAGGTGGGAAGAGTCGAGAAGAATCCAGCAGTAGTCTGACAGTAACCAGTGGAGTAGCCTGGGAAGTCTACTAGACTCAGTTTCCAAAATGTCTCCTGAGTATCCTAAGCATTCCTAGATCAAAACAGGACAACTGTGAAATATGACCTTGGTTGTCTGGGCTCTTTCCCATGTAAGCCCTCTGCTCTTGGAAGGAGGTTCCGAATCACTTAGAATTCTGTGTTTGCTTTCTGTCCATGCAGTGTTGGCTTTATACCATTGAATGAGATACTTCAGAGAATAAATATTAATGTCATTTTTTTAAAGGGCAATGCATTTATATAAAAACTGTGTGAACTACAAGAATCAGAAGGGAACAAGAAATGCAGTGGTTTGCTAAGTCACACAAGAGGACTATTTTAGGAGATTGGCTAGTTTATATCCTTTTGAATATCGTCAAGGGCAGCAAATTGTTTTCCCTTTGAGTATGGATTCAGCCTTTTACATTAGGCAGAATCATTTGTATGTTAGGTAGAGTGAAATTGGTAGATCGATATTACATTCTGGATGGTAATTTGGCATTATGTCCCCAAAGCCTTAAATTTTTATATACACATCGACAGGACAAGTCTGCTCATAGTAATTTATTCCAAGAAAATAGCCCCAAGGGTTTGCAAATATTTCTTTATAATATTTTTTCATTGTCTAGAAAAGCTGGGAACAATCTGAATATAATGATATTAGGAGAAACTGGTCTTGTATAGCTGTTCAGCATAATAGTTTGACATTATTAAGGTTGCTGTTACAGAAAACATCAAAGGAAACAGGGAAAACTGTGAAGGAGGTACACAAAATAGAACGTGAGAATCGGAAGTGTAGAAGCACATGCCTCACATTCTAGCATTTGTGAGGCTGACCTGGAACCGCAAAGGGAGATCTTACGTCAAAACAACAATAAAACAAACAAACAAAACCATCAAAACATCAAGGGTTATATGTCTACATACCTGTGAATATGCATTCAACGAAACCTACATATCCTGTGGAACCATTCGCTGTCTTTCTTATAACCTTATACGCAACAGAAGTATATGCTCTCATATATTTCAGATAGGGTTTATTTCTATGGAGAGGAACTGAGAAATACTTTTAAAATTTTTTGCTAAATATTCTACAATTTTCTAAATGTTTTTCTAAATATCCTATAGTTTTCAAAGTGGGAAAACTAAATATAATAATAATAATAATAATAAATTTAAATAAGAATGAATCATGGCTATTCCAGGCAAATACATGAAAAAAGGAAGGAAAGGAGGGAGGGAGAGGGGATGGGAAAGAGGGAGGGAGGGAGGAGGGAAGGAGGGAGGGAGAAGAAAGAAGAAAATGGAGTATGATTTCCACGCTATTCCAGGCAAATACATGATGGTTAATATGTATAATCCAGGAAATACCCATCCATTTAATAATAAAATCATAAAAGATATTTTAAAATTATTTGAAAAAATTATTCAATTTATTATTGAAATAATAAAATAACTCCCAATAGAACAGGTAGAAGACAATACTAATTTGTATTTAAAACTGGATTTGGAATTTTTTGCCGGTAGAGGCATATTTTAAATTGAGTCATTTAGCTAGGTGTGGCGGTGCAAGCCTTTAATTCCAGCCCTTGGGCATCAGAGGCAGGTGGTTGTCCCTGAGTTGGAAGCCACCCTGCTCTACATAGTGAGTTTCAGGAGAGCCAGGGCTATGGGGAGAGACTCTGTCTCAGAAAAAAAGGAAGGAAAGGAGGGAGGGAGAGGGGGTGGGAAAGAGGGAGGGAGGGAGGAGGGAAGGAGGGAGGGAGAAGAAAGAAGAAAATGAAGTATGATTTCCACAGCAAAGTAATCACAGTTTCATAGTTCAACGAGTTTTAGAAAATACTGTATATTTCATACTTAAAATACCATTGTAATTTGTTATGACATCATTCTTTTCATATAGAAAGACAATAAATGGGTTCTAGGCATTTTAGAGGGAATGTTTGTCTCATGGTAGTTTCCACCTTGTGCCTTGCTCTCGCTCCCAGAGCGTACAGGCCCCATGGCTCATATTGATCACTTTTATTGGACCTTAATGGAGGATGGGTTGGTCCTGTGGTGGTTCAGACATACAGTCCCTCACAACTGGGAAGGCATGATTGCTTCTGCAGGACCATGAGGTTGTGCCTTTCCAAATGGCAACTAACCAGAATCAGGACAAAGCTACCACCCCAATGAGCCACTTCAGAGTTACACTGCCTGTCAGACAGACCTCAGATCTTCCCAAACAATGTTATCATCTGGAAAACAGGTGGAAAGCACATGAGGCTGAGGGAAACATTTCTCATCTAAAGCATAGCAAGGGCCAAGTTAGAGGCTCCACAAGTAAACTCAGTGCTGACATCCAGTTCACCATGGTGGACTGGCAGGGTAGTCAACTTACAATAGACCCAAGAGACAGTCTCTTCTCTGCCAGGTGCCAATCGGGACTGCAGCAGCACAGAGGGACTCCACAGATAGATCTGGGGGAACTTGGACCACAGAATTGCATTAGCATCTTTCTTTTTTACAGAAAAAGGAATAAACTATTTTAAAATAACTGTTCCCACTCTTTGAATGATGTATAGGATATTTGAGTTGTTTGGCTAGATTTTTGTGGGTGAGGATTGGGGCAATAATAAATCTTAATAAGAGCTACTTGATTTGAATGAACTCTGCTTGTAGAGGGATTTGTGGCTTCCCAGAATAGAGATGTCTGTAACACCCTAACATAGCACTGAAACTGCTTCCTAGAACCAACCTTGGCCAGGTTATCCCGAACTATTATTGTCAACACTACTTGAATAAAACTTGAGAAATAAGTTTCATCCAGAACTGAAGTCCTTGGAAGCGTTAATTCTAGGGATTTCCAATCAAAATAGTCTCGGAATAGCAGTTCCATAGGACCACTGGACTTGGATGTTTTTTGTTTCTTAGAATTAAAGATCCATCTCAGAGACTTCTTGGCAGTAGATAATCTAATTATTTGAGTGGTCTTTGCAGTCAAGAGGCCTCCTGGAACACAAAATAACACTAATAATTTATCCAGATATTAGGTTGAGTGATTTCCTGGTTAATCATATTTAATTCTGGTAAAGAAAACCAATGGGAAGTTGGCGGTGTCCTTCTCACTCTCTTTTGCAGATGAAGCCATTGAAGCTCATAAAGGCTTTGCCTTTGATTCCTGTCATCTGTTTGCTTTTGACATCATTGTGTGTAACTGAAGTGAACTCATTTCAGGGAGCCTGTTCCCTCTTCCAGGGCATGTACTTCTTAAGCGAACTAGAGCTAAAAGAATCTGGCCCTCAGAGGAGCTCCTGAGAGCATGCTGTGTCATCATGTAATGCCCGTTCCTTGCTTTAGCTCCTGCTGAACACATGGAGATAACGTCACTTCCTGGAGCCTATTGATCTTAAATCACGTTCTTCCTCAGCCCAACCTCGTCACTCAGCAGCATCAGAAGACTGACCATTCTCCTTGAGAGAGATTGATCTTGGACTCTTTACCTAGGAGAAATCTTTGTTGGCTGAAACATGGCTTGGGGCTTCATGAAGATATGGGTTATCTCTCTTTTACTCACTAAGATGTTCTTCTCACAAAACAAAATATTAGGAACTGAAGGGCTCTTAATGAGCCATCCAGGGACACACTCCTGTCATCCCTCCCGTGAGCTCAGGTGTCTGCTCTAGTCAAGCTATTAGGCCCTGAGCAGTGTCTCTACTTACTGCAGAGAATGCCTATTACAGTCAAAAAGTCCTGTGCTCCCCTTAATGACTTTAAACAGCCAATCTGTACATCTTCATGAGAAAGCACAGGTTTCAATGTTCAGGCCTCGTCCTGACCAGAGAAGGCACTTTTAGGATATTGGATGCCCAAATAACATTGATCACACTTTAGCAATGAAGAGCTTTCTCACGTCAAGGAATGTTCCAATCCTACTACAATAAGGAGTGTGTTCTTAGACCAAGTTTGTGCAGCCTTCAGTTTCTATTCATCGTCTCTGGACTTTACTGTGGTTCTTGATGTTGACATTGCTCAACAGCCTGGAACTTGGAATATTCTTCTGATAGATTTGTATCATCCTCAGGCTACTGAATGGGTTTCTAATTTGTGGTTCTTTGAATAAGAATGGTCCCCATAGATTCACATCTCTGAATGCTTAGCCACCAGGAGATGGAACTGTTTGAAAAGATTATAAGGATTAAGAGGTGTGGCCTTATTAGAGGCGTAGCCTTATTTGAGGTGTGGCCTTGTTGGAGGAGGTGTGGCATTATTGGTGAAAGTGTGTCACTCGGGGAGAGCTTTGAGGTTTCAAAAGCCCAAGCCAGGCTGAAGCTCTTTCTTGTTGCCTACAAATCAGGATTTAGAGCTCTCAGCTCCTTCTCCAGCACTGTGTCTGTCTGTGTATCAATATAATAATGAACTAATCACTGAAACAATAAGTTATCCCTCAGTTAAATGCTTTCTTTCTACAGTAGTTTCCTTGATCATAGTAGTTCTTAACAGCAAAAGGACAGTGACTCAGATCCTGTTGTTTTATTTATTACTAACAATGCTGCTTTCCAGATAAGCTGAGTCCTATTTCAATGTGTAATTTGTGCTTAGATTTTATTCTTATCCAAATGCTTTCCATGTTGCCCTTAGGGCAAAGAATATATACTGTTTGAGTGATCTCTCCTATGTCTGGCCAGAGGACAATTTGTTGATAAATTCTTAGTAAATATCAAATTCCTTTTCACTTCAAACATGGGCACCAGCAGGTATATATGGTACTAAACAGTCTTTTGTTTCCTTTTCTTTTTTTTTTCAGGCGAGAAAACTGATCAGCGATTTTGCCATTATCCTGTCCATTCTCATATTCTGTGTACTCGACGCCCTCGTCGGGGTGGACACTCCGAAGCTGATTGTGCCAAGTGAGTTCAAGGTGAGCAAGTGCCTCTGTTGCTGGCTGCTCAGTCTCTTCCTTCCTTTCCCTTTATTGTGGTCTATTCCGAATCTTCGGTCAGTTTTGCGCAATTACCCATTTTCCCCTCAAAGCAAGCCTCCGTTAGGCTCATTTATAGATAGTCTAATTTCTTCACCAAAATTAAATGCCACAGTGAGGCTCAAACTCAGAACTTGAGTTTTATTGACTTTTATTTTCAAATAGCATGTAGTATTGATGAGCTCTGCCTTATATATTTTAGAATACTTCAGACACGCTTATAGACTTAATCCGCCTGATTCATGCAGTACTTCTGAGAAGCACGTGTAGTTTGTTTCATAATCCATGAAAAAAACTATAGTTCACAAAAGCCAGGCAAAAGCCCATTGCTTCTTAACTAGTGGGGGCAGGCAGTGAAGTTGGAATCCAAGCTTTCACGTTCTAAGTGGGTCTTTCCCTCCTACCTAATTAAGTGCTCCTGCCAGGAATACTTATAACATGAGGCTTAATTGTTCAAAGAGGACAAAAGAATTATGTACTTTTTGGACTTAATGTGTATATATGTGTAATATATATAACTTAAATGCCATTCATTCATAGTTATGTACTTATGTAGTTTTTAATTGCAAATCTTCAACCTATTTTCCAGAAAAGTCCTCACTCTGTTCTCTTCGCTCTTGAGATAATAATGTAAAACACTATTAAGCTGATTGCAGTGTCCTGAAGCCGAGAGGAGATATACACGCTCACATGTACATATGCGACAGTAAAGAATATGTCTGGCATGATGTCATATCCATTAGCAAAGCTAAATTCTAGTTTGACTCGATCACGAACCCATTCGAATCACTATTTTTTTTTTCAAAATGTTTGCATGGAGGCAGCCTCTATCCTGTGGGTTAGAGGTTGAAATGCTTTAATGAGCAAGATTAAAGGTTTTGCCTTACAAGCTCACAATGCGTATACAAGTAGCGTGAAGACAGGTTTTGTTTCACTGAAGGAGTTTTGAGCAATCTGAGAGGGAAAATGCATCCAGGGTTTGTGGCTTATGCCTACCAGCCCAGCACTCAGGAGACTGAGGCAGGAGGATTTCTACAAGTTCAAGGCCAGTCTCCATTACATAGAGAATTCAAGATCAGCCTAAGCTATAGAATAAGACCCTGATTCCTAAAAAGAAACAAACACATACACACAAAACAACAAACAAAACAAAAAAGAGGAGCAAACACCTAAATAATATATTTGCATCTATTTGTTTTCTTAAGGTAAGAAATGGCATAAAATATTCTCTTTCTGTAACAGACATGTATAGTATCCTGACCATTGGAGAATAAGAACTTCTCTGATTTTCTGACACAGTTCTGGGCATTTAATGACTTCTGGATAATTTTCTTATGTGAAGTAAGAGATCTGAATACTTAGTTCAGGGATAACGTGTAAAATAGCCTTTTATGTGTTAGGAAGCCATTTATTTGGCAGGAGTAGAAACAACTATTGTTAACTACTAAAATTCAAATAAAATCCATGGTGGCTTTGTAATTTTTTGCTACCTCTTCTTAAAATATTACATTTGCGGTTTATTTCTGCATGCCTTAATGTTAAAATTTTCTGTTGTCTATCTGATACCTTATCTCAAATAATTTCATGTATTCAAAACATCACCGCCTGTTTTTTCAATAGCCCACATTTTGTATATTCTTTTCTTTAGCAATCAGCTCAAACATAACATCATTTGGGAAGGCTTCCGTTAAATGATTTTTCTCCAGACTATAATTGTTTCTACTTTTTAAAAATATTAACCTTCCCGAGAGTTGAATTTTGTTTTAAACCATGTAGTGTATATAGTAACACTGTTCTGAAAAAGTTTATTTCTTTGCTTTAAGCCAACCAGTCCTAACCGGGGTTGGTTTGTCCCACCGTTCGGAGGAAACCCCTGGTGGGTGTGCCTGGCTGCCGCCATCCCGGCTCTGTTGGTCACCATCCTGATTTTCATGGACCAGCAAATCACAGCTGTGATTGTGAACAGGAAAGAGCATAAGCTCAAGGTGAGTGCCCAGGAAAATGCTTACCGTCGCCTCCCGCAGCGTTCTTGGCTTGTGGTAATGCCTGTTACCTTAAAAGCAAGTGAGCCTTATTGAGAGTTAGTGTCTAATGCAGACTCATCCAAATGTCACCCTAAGAGCCTCAGGGCAACATCTGGGGACGAACTCTCTTAAATGAGAGCAAACCGTTTCACCTTGTATTCGTATCACTATCCAGAAATGGGTGTGTGCAGCAGTCTTCCTACTCTGGATTTGAATATGGCAACCGTCCTTCATGATGACATGGTGACCAAAGATTTAGCTAAAGCATCTGTTTTCTGTTAAATAAACTCAGATATTCCCCCTTTCCAGTTAGGTTAAAGAGGCTAGGAAGTAGGTAGGAAGGTAATAAGAGTGTTTATCTTCATCATAGATGAAGGTCCTGATTCCACTCCTGCTACTGAACACAAGAGTGGGTTTCATCTGTTTATAGGTTAATGTGACACTTTCGTGGGTGCTGTGTATAATGGCCAGCTCAGGTCCTAGTCGTGGCCATTTCCATGTCTTTAATCACATCAAGTCTTAGTGCTGGGAATGAGTAAAGATTTATTATTAACGATTATTTGCCAGTTGCAAGCTGGTATATTTTTAGCATTCACCTCCCCCCCCCCATTTCCTTAAAATATTTGTCTCAGGAGAGTAAATATCATAAAGTATGGAGAAAGGGTTTTATTTTTATAATGTAGGCCTCACAAACATTGGTTTAGTGGCATTGTCATGAACCTAAAGACAGTGGTTTAGTGGCAGAGGGTATCTCTCCAAAGACTCCTTATATGGTTAATGCATTATATACGTTTTCTCCATATCTAGTGATATTTTAGGTTTAAGTCACAAACGACTTCAAAAATGCCACGTGGGGGCTGAGAGATGAATAATGGCAATAAAAAAGCTAAAACTTTATGGATATTTGCCGCGCACCAGGTCATTTCCTAGGCACTCTGTGCCACATGTCAACTCATCTTTTCATAATCGCCATAGAAGAGAAGCACAAAAATGTATTTAAACAACACCAAGGGGTCCAGGGCAAGTCAAGCATTGGCTATAGAAACATACCAGGCAGATGCCGAAGAGAGCTGATGCACCGTCCCGTTAGAACTGTGGGTGAGGGTGAGCAACTCCTAAAATTAGGAAAATAAGAAAACTAAAGCTTTCATTGAAAAGATGGTTCCGTTTTGAAGGCTTTTGGAGAAAGACAGCAGTCACGACGTGTGCACATACAGCACATGGCTCATTCCTGACATTGCTGGGAAGGTAGGGGAAGAAATCTAGGGTGTTGAGAGCCTCTGCATGGTTGTCGACTTCACTGGCACAGAGGGTGATCAGGAGGAAAGCGTCCTGGACAGTTGCTGAAATCCTGTGGCCGGGGTGGGGGAAGAGATACTGGAAGCAGTGATTTCCCAGTATATTTGGGGATGCGGAGAGATACGATGAGGGCAGGCTTGCATTTCAATAGAACGGAAATTAGAGAAGCCTGAGACTTACCGACGTATACATGCCTGATGAATGCTGAAAGCCTGAAAGCTGCACAGACACTTGAGGTGGTCACAAAACAAGGCACTGATTTTGGATTATCGTTAGGGAAACTATTGAAATGTCCATTAAAATGTCTGTATCACATGTTGTGTGTGAATGTATGTGCACCTTATGTATGTAAGAATGCTCACTCAAGCCAGAGAGAGTCACCTCAGGTGTCATTGTATCCATCTGCTTTTTTGAGACAGAGTCTGTTGCTTGCCTAAACTTACCCAGCAATGAGTCGATTGGCTTGTGAACACTCCATAAGGACCAGCTATCCCTGCTTGCACAGTCCTGAGTTTGTAAACACACGCTAAGCTCACACCAACCATGCCTTTCTCATGTGCATTCTGGTTACTGGCCTCAGGTCCCCATTTTTGCATGCCAAGTATTTTACCAGCCCCATATAATAAACTTTGAACATCCACTTGATTTGTTTCGACTGGGACCCAAATAGCATTTGAACACTTGCCACTTTTAAATATCTATAAACTTTTAGCCTACAGATCTTCTCCCTCTGCTCCTCTGTTTTCCTTCCCTTTGAACTTTGTCCAGGACAAAGAGGTTGTTTCCTGTTCTTTCTACAGCTTGCTTTTGCCATTGACAAGCCATCGAACACCCCAGTGGCTTAAAACGACAGAGGCGAACAGTTCTCGGGGCTTTTGTTTCTGTGGGTTCACTGGTGCTGCAGGGCAGTTCTTACTGGAGGTCTGGTTGGATTTGGAATTAAATAGTGTTGGATGGCGTCACCTAAAGTCCCAGCTGGGATGGCTGTCATGGTTGCGTCTTCACTTGTGTGTTTGACTCACGTGTTGCTTTTCCATGAGTTGTCTGCCTTCTCTCTGTCCCCCTTTTCTCCCCACAGCATGCTCCTGCACCTTTACACATGTGTTATGTGTCTGAGTACCACTCCACCTTAGCGCTCGGCGCCTTTTCTCCCAGGGCCTTTCTGTGGGGCTGAACTTCTCATGGCAAGCTAATTGTCCTTTGCGCTTGTGCCGTGGCAGCTGATTTCCATGAGTAAGAGGGGGAAGATGGAGGAACAGGTTCCTGGTCCCGGGCAACTCTCAGCTTTGTTTCTTCTCCAGACCAGCAAGTAGTTAAAGAAGTCATAGCTATTCATTCTTGGGGATGTGCAAGGAATCTGCCTTTAATTATAAAATGGACTCTACAAAGTTTATTTATTGGGCTGCTTGTCATGCAAAAATGGGGACCTGAGTCCAGTCCCCAGAATGCACATGAAAAAGGAACGGTAGTGTGTGCTTATCATGTGCTTACAACCTCAGGAACCTAGGGAGTGTTCCCAAGCCAATCTACCCTTGCTGGGTGAGCTTAGGCACACAATAGACTGTCTCACAAAAACGAGTAGGTACAGCGACACCTGAAGTGGCTCTCTCTGGCTGACATGAGGATCCTTACACACATAAAGTGCACCTACATTCACACACCACATTAAGAACAAAAACAGGAGAGCACATGCCCCATCCATTTCTCTCTCTGTCCATTCATCCCGCAACAAATATGCATACCTGCTCACCTTCCAGGGAGGAATGGGTGGGGCCAAGAATAGACACAGTCATTTTAAACTCTATTTTTAGCTTGGGCTTTTCCAAGCCTCATGGGTCATGTGAATTCCAGTCACAAAGCCAGTTGCAGGTTTATGCTTAAGAATGTCCTTCGAGGTTCTTTTTCACCTGGCATTGTACTCACTAGCAAGACTAAAAGAGTCCAGGATGCTCTACTTAGTATTAGGAGGGGTCTGATCGTCAGTTTATTTTATGGAAAGGCTAAACATAGATTTTGACTAATGCATTTTTTTTTAAATCTGAAAATATTGAATTTTAATCTGTTGCTAGCAAAAAAGAAATTGCTGCATACTTTTGGAGGTAAGTTTCTATTTTTTAATGCTCCTCAAATTTTCTTATTGATACATTTCAAATTTAAATTTAAATATATTTGGGGTTGATAAGATAGAAAAGCATCTTACCTCCCCTATGCCTTGTAGGAAACATGAGAAAAATGAGAGTGTTAGTCTTCGCCCTGAAAATGAGAGATGGTTGCACAAAAACGAACTTCTGTCCATTTCCAAATGTTTATTTGAAACTATTCCTTTTTATAATGATGGTAACATGCCAGTCATTTGTCACAAATCTAAATGCCACCAACGGGCATTTCTTCATACATCAATGACTCTCCAAATTGTTTTGTTCTCATTTTGCTAGGGAGAGCCGTGTAATATACAAATGTGGGATTCTGCCTAATCTTATAGAGGACACTAAATGCTATGAGCTTCATTCAAAAGAGATCTATTCAAAAGGGAGATGGAGGCACCACAGCATGCTTGGGGTGGCATTTGCTCTGGCCAAGTGTCAAGTGGCTTTGGCTATCTGCTCTGCTGGGATAGCATTCACCTTTCTGTCCTGACAAATAACCCACAATGATGTAGTAGACCAAGACTCTTGGCTTTATGGGGCCATTTTGGTTAGTTATGTCCTTCATCCTACCTGCTCAAAAGCAAACCAGGTTCATCAAGGTCAAGTACTTCTCCAAAGTCACTTCCTGAGTCATTGTCAGAGCCCTGGGCAGAGCCCACTTCAGACTGCAAAGCCAGAGGTGTTCCTCCCAAAACAGTGACTCCAGGAGGCAGGTGTAGGGGGCAGAAGTCTTCCAGGACAGATAGGTAGAGACAGATATCCAAAGAGTCTTGGCAGTCATTTCCCTATGACATACCTTGGGATGGAACATTTCATTTAAATATAGTTTCACTGTTTGTTTTTAATTAAATAAATAACTCTGGAACTCTACCTTGCTCTATATTTTTCATTTCTGCCCCTATTATCATAATCCTGGATCTAGTGCTCTTATCTCAAGCTAGATTTTTGTAATAGTTTAGCCAGTCAAGCATAATAACCAACTTCCTTTGCACTTCAACTGCATAATATTTTTTTTCTTTGTTTGTTTGGAAGGCACCATTCTTAGACATTGGTCCTACATCTGACGCACCTTGGCCATCTAAACATTTGCATACTAACAGTCTGTTTCTCCCACCCTGACATTTAAAGAACCTTGAGAAAGAACCGCAACCAGGATTTAAAACACTTAGTCTCAAAGTGCCAAGAAACACTCTGCATAAATGGCCTTTGGTTTCTTGTTTCTCACAGTTCTGCTGGTGCTGGGACTGAGAAGATCCACCCCTCACTCCTCAGTCATTGCTGTTCTCCAAAAGCATCTCCATCCTTTAAGCACTTCTAAATATAACACCCCAGTGTCACCTGCGTTCACCCTAATGTAATTTTTATTGCCTTTGCTTTTTGTTTTTTCCGAGTGATTTATCTTATTCTGTGGTACTGGTCACATGATAGCTCCTTCAGTGCTTTGTGTAATTACTTCATCCCTAGTTGTCAGCCAAAATGTTTTTAGAGTAAGCCTCGTGGTGGTTTAGTCTTCTCTTCAGATTTTATGTGGCCCAGCCCGGTTCCACGGTAGCCCCGATAAACGCGTAACTGAAATGCTTTATTATGTTGGTCACATGGTTCTTGAGTTTATGACACAGTGAGAGAGATGGTAGCTGAAGAATGAGCTAGCCCATCCCTGCTCCTCCGTCCATGACTGCGTATGTGGATTAAAGCCATATTTTGGTGAGACACACTCAAATGCTTCATCCTCAGTTCTTTTTGTATCTTTTCCAAACTCATGTGACTTTCTGTTTGGAGTCCAGGTTAACTTCCACATGGCTCTGAGCCCTCTCACCCCATTGAGACCCTTTGGAGGAATGTTCTTATCCACTCATGTCCTGGAGGCTCATAGCATGCGTGATGCATGTTTACTCCACGTCTGTGCAATGCCCCCAACCCTTCCTTCCTTGTCATCTTTGTGCTGCATATAAACATGAGGCTTCTGGTGTAGATTTTCATTTTCGTGGACTTAGTCCTAAATTGCTTTTATTCTGTATTAGCAAGGAGATGTGATGTTTCAAAGAGACTGTTTCTGTTTTTGTGCTTAAAACACGTTGCAGTGATAGGATATCACTGCAACACTGAAACACTTTCAGAAGACAGGATATCCTTTGGGTCATGAAGTCAAGTTCAGTTTTAGATTGCTTCTTAGATACTGAACATTTGTGCTGGGTGCTGAAGGGAAAACTGTTTCAGTATCTGGTCTCTTCCCTGAAAGAAGCCTGGAGGTTTGAGCTGATTGCTTTACTTAGTGCCTGGTATTCTGAATGTATTTTAGGTCACTTATTTGCCTCCCCAACTTCAGCTAGTCGCCTGCATCCACTGTAGAAATGGGTGCTTGCCTTACTCATTGTTTAATCACAGGACTCAGTACAGAATAAGTCTTCAATAAATGTTTATTCAATAAGAGTTTGTCACACGAAGGTCCCAGAGTGAGAAGGAACCGGTTGTATCAAGAAGCAGAGAGCGGGCCAGGGGGACAAGCGAGTCAAGTTGAGGTCAAAGGAAGTAGGTAGCTCAGGTCACACAGCACAAGGTTCGCTGGCTTTAGCATTCACGTTGGTTTGAATAATCCTGTTGGCAGGTGCTGTACTACACACTTGTCAGCCTGTCTGGTCTCTGTCCAGGGTTGCCAGTTGCACCCTTTCTCCCAAGTTATGATACCTAAGAATATCTCCAGACACTACTAAAGATGGCCAGGGTGAGGGGTTACCAAGTTATAGGAATAAATAGTCATGTATATCCTTCCGTGATATATCCTTTATACTGTGTAGTTTTCACTATTACTGTATTATAAATAAAAGCCGGAAGCCACTGACTGAAAGGTTTGGATCAGGGAAGTGTCACATATTGATTAAGATGCTTGAAGTCTGTGAAGAGAGTTGGCTCTCAAGGGCAAGAGTAATGCGGGGGCTCCTGTGCTGGAAGCAGCATGGAGGACGAAGAGTGCTGGTCTTTGTGAGAAAGAAGTAGGGGAGAGGATGGACTTGAGCAAATTTTAAGTTGAAGAATAGACTGTGAGTTTGAAGACTCGCATTTGCTGCCCTCCCGCTGGCAGCAGTAAGCGGGGAAGGAGACCTGAACGGAACAAGGCTGCTGTAGAGTCCAAGAGTCTAGAGAAGCCAGAAGTAATGAGGAAGGTAGGCAGAGGATTAGTCTTACGCTATTGCGAATATTTCTGTTTCCTGTCCTTCTCACAGGTTTTAGATAAGGGTGCTGTTATTTGTGCTTTATTTTATTTCCATTCAAACAGTCATTCAGATACTTCTGGCTAAGGCATGCCTTTAAGGAGAGCTTGTTTTTGTGCATGTCATAGCTGATTTGTAGAAATGGCTTCTCCAAGGTAACTGTTTGGCTCCCATAGAGTTTATAGCAGTAGCTTGGGGCAAAGCTTTTATCACTCCTTTCAGTATTGTGTCCTTAAAGTTTAGTGTGTGTAGGACGATGACCTAGACCTAGTAGGCTTTGCATGTTAGCAAGTCTTGCTCGCAGCACACTTGGCAAAATAAATCCATTGGGCTTTTATCATCTCTGGGCTCAGTGTCTGTAAACCACCAGGAAAAAGAAAAGCCAATTTTAGTCTTTAATAAGTAAGACTGAGCCAAGGAGAAGAGTGGGTCTCGTGCTTGTATGAAAAGTGACACAAAAGACATTAGGGAGGGAAACACATTGAGGGATCTCATGTGGCTGATCGTAGACCTCAAGGTGGGAGAAACAGGAAAGAGGAGACTGTGAACACTGTCCCTTCTACCAACGGCCAGATATGGAATGGCTTTGCAGCAGCATCATAGACATACACGCTGGTAAGAGAGTACACTTCTCAGTATGCAATCAGTATCCAGCCACCTCTGCCTTCATAACCATAGTCTCTTAAGCAAACTGCAGCATCTGCCTCCTAACTTCTCCTGCTGTCCTTGACCCTAATCAATTTGTCCATGACACAGTAGCCACAGTGCTGAGGGCACAGCAATCCGATCACTCTGTGCCTGAAAGCCCTCCAGTGGTATCCTATCTTACTCCCAAAGCAAAACCAAAGTTGTTCTGGTTTCTCCTGGGAGCTACTACTAAGTAAAATGCTATGTACTTTCAAAATGTGTCTTGTTCCTTACTGTCTCTCACAGGAGGAGGGAAACTCCATGAGACCAGGATTCTTTTTGTTTGTTCACGAAAGTGTCAGCAGCAGCTAGAATCCTGGCTGGTACTAAGTTGTAAGTTAATGATTTGATGAAAGAAAGACATGATTGAGCTCCCACCCATATATCGTGATATTTACTTCTTTGGTCATTATAAAATGTTTATATCAGCCTACCCCATATTTGCCTTCTTCTCCTCACCTTATTTCACTTTTAATTCACATAAGTATGCATTCCTAAAGTGAACTGATTCTATACATGCATATTTACATTTGCCTCATGAGCAGACAGACATCTGTTTCCAGTCAAACTTAGCTTTATGAGAACCTGCCTTTGCTTCCATGTCGGCTCCCATGCCTGTTATGCATTCTCTGGAATATGGATCCGTGTGCGAGCCATGGATAAAATCTTGGCGATTCTCTTAGAGAAGAGCAGTGTTCTGACAAACTGTAACAGGATTCAAATGATAACACTCCCTGGGTTGCCTGTGTAAATCACACCCTGACTTTCCAAAGCCAGCCTCTTTGGCTTTCTCTTGGCTCAGCCTTAGTCTGACTCTTGGTACTGCTCCCTCCTGCTGTGAGAATGGACAGCTCTAGTTTCTTCAGCTCCACAGGGGTATGCGCCTTTGATTTCTTCATAAATAGAGCAGAGAAATAGAACCACAGAAAAACACTGGGGACATGATGAACAGTATTTACTTAGCGAATAAAGAAGCTAGAACTTTTGTTGCACTGTCTGCTCGTCCAGTCAGTAGATGTTATTGTGAGCATAGGGCGGTGTTTGAAATCCATCCGTTTTGATTCAGGGAGTGTTCTTTACCTTAATGATGGTGGACAACAGGTGGTTAAACAACTATTCTCGTGGGCTATGAGAAGTGCGAGAGGGTTATTTACATACCATCTCAGGAGTGTTTGGGGGATCTTTACATACATCTAGTACCTTCATGATGAGGAGTCATCACACAGAGAAGATGCTGTGCTGCTTCGTAAGTGATGGTCCTTCTGCCTTAACAGTCACTGCTACTCTGACTATTGCCTCCGGTGAGCACTTATGGTGTAACAGCTATACCCCTGTAAGTTGTTACAAGGTCCTTTGTAACCTTGTGGTTCCTTCATTGAATGGTTCCAGTAACTCTTCCAAACAAGGTCCCTACCTTCATTTTGGGGGTTACAAAATTGGATGCAGAAAGGTTAATTTATACTGAATAGGTACTAAGAGTAGTAGACATAGGTCTGAATTGATTATTCAGAACTGTAATAGGGTAGAATCTGCTTAGGCGTTGGAGGAGAAGGCTAGCACCAGGAGAGTATTCTGAGGAAGGGGATGTCCTGTCTCAATATGCTGCCTTATCAAAGATACTATAAGAGGTACTTTTATCAAGCAGAACAAGTTTCATTTGTCAACTCCTGTGCCTACCTATAAGTAGATGACGAGTATGAGTGCTGTCTGTTCATCTGCTGTGACTTCTTTCTGCAGAAAGGAGCTGGGTATCACCTGGATCTGTTTTGGGTCGCCATCCTCATGGTAGTATGCTCCTTCATGGCTCTCCCCTGGTACGTGGCTGCAACTGTCATCTCCATTGCTCACATTGACAGTCTGAAGATGGAGACAGAGACATCTGCACCTGGAGAACAACCAAAGTTTCTGGGCGTGAGGTGTGTTGTCTCAGGAAAATGACCCTAAGAAAACCTCAGGTGTATATAACTTTGTGTCAGTCATAAGGAGGTAGACACGATCTGGGGATAAGAGAAATGCTGATGGTTAATTTATTCCTAAGTTTTCTCCTCCAGGAAGGACATATTAATAAGGAAGATAACTAATGCTTTTTAGTTCATTTCTTAAAGTGCGTCAACTTTCTTGATTAGCGCAATATTAAATGATGCCACAGAAAAGGCTAAGCAGGTGGTTAATTTTCTTCAGTATAGAGCTGAGTGTTCTACCTCGTCATGTGTAAAACCTTTAAGTCTTCCATGGTTCTTGTTTTCTAACCAATTTCTGTTCCCACAAGAACTTGAGAAGCTTCAAATTAGTTGTCAAGGTCACTGGTGGAGGACCTCTGTCCTCTATTGAGTGTTTTGTTTTGTTTCTTGTTTTTGTATTTTGTCGTAGCAAGCTTTGCTCACAAGGGCTAGGGTGAATAGCTCACACAACAGAGCCATCATTTCCCAGGCCTCAACAGTGGGTGATTCTTTCTTAGGGGTGCGGGGTGTTGGATGGGGATCATATTCCTTAAAAAGCACTTCTGTTGTTTCAAATTTGGAAATTAGACTGGTGAGATTTATTGCGCTCATGAAACTTCCCTGAGCTGTTTGTTAATTAGAATGCAGGACAATGTAATATCTGTCTCCTATGAAAGAAGGTATAATTATACAACAGGACAAGTTGTTTGAAAAACAAGAGTTTCAAAGAAGCCAGTAATTCAGGAACCAAGGGCAAGTGATCTTTCTTTCTTGATTCTGAAAGGAGAAAAGGCTTTAGAAGCATCACTCTTTTTTTCTTGGTGAGTTCAGCAATCATATATTGCAATAGTTTCTTTTTTAAAAATATTTTAACTTTACACTTTTGTCGAATTCATACAATATTCTTGAGATTTGACATGAGCTCTAGCAAGACTTTGGATGCTGTAGCTCAAAACTGATTTGGTCTTTCTCTGAAGGTCCGTGAAAACCGGAGTTAGACTGATGGTCTTTGGATTTTTGTTTCAGGGAACAACGAGTCACTGGAACCCTTGTGTTTATTCTGACTGGCCTGTCTGTCTTCATGGCTCCCATCTTGAAGGTAAAGATGTAAAACAGTCACAGCTGTGACTATGAGTGTGAAATGCTTGCAAGATTCCATAGCACATGGAAGCAGGGGCCAAAATGGAAAGAGAATTTAAAAATATGCACCTTGATTTCTCACCCAGTTCCTGTGCTTCCTCCCTCACTATTGTTTTTGCAGTTACTTGTTTGAACCCTCTGACATCACCAATATTGAACCCTCTCCTGCCCCATAGAAGGGCAGTGCCATGTATGTCCCTCTGACTAGTCTTCCTCCCCACACGTGCTTTTCGTTTCCTTTATCTTTTATCTCTCATTCTTCTGTTTGTCCCTAGTCCAACCCCTTGCCAGACCCCCAACAGGGTTCTAGTGGTTCACATGATCGTGATGAATTTTTTGTTATAACCATGTTTCTGTTTTTCCTTGAATCAGAAGGCCTATTAATCCTGAAAGGGAAATAAGAATAAAATGGTGGCTTTATAGTTGGAAAACTTTACAAATGAACTTTTGAAGAGTGGTTACATAGTAGAACATTTAAAAGGTTGCACGTCAACATATAGGTTGATTGATAGCATGGGTATCTGTGTAGACAGAGCAACATGCATACAATGGCTCCTTTAAGAAAAGGAATCAAAGAAGAAAGTTAATGCTTTTGCTGGTTAAGTTTTCTATTTTTGTCACATAAGGTAGCTTCTCTTTTTTCTGTTACAAAACATCCCTAAACAATTATTGGTAATTTGCATCTTATACTTTGTATTGCTGTATAAAGCACAAAATTTCACCTAGATCCAACTATGAGCAAACAATACCTTTCCATTTTTCCTACTAAAAAAATTTTATCTTTAAACAATATAATTTTGCCGAGCAGTGGAAGCACATGCATTTAATCCTAGCACTTGGGATACAGAGGCAGGCTGATCTATGTGAGTTTGAGGCTAGCCTGGTCTACAGTGTAGGTTCCAAGACAGCCAGGGCATAGATAGATAGATAGATAGATAGATAGATAGATAGATAGATAGATAGATAGATAAGTAAATGTACTTTTAAGACTTTTGGATCATTTGGTTATAGAAGTAATGGTGGGTTAGCACATGACTCTAAAATGCTCAGTTGATGGTCAGGTATAATAGTGAGTAGCAAAAGCTCTCTGTTTCTATCAGATTAGCAAGTTTCTATCAGTGCCAATCAATAAGATATGGAAGAGGGAGCTAATGTATCTGAATATGGAGACTTGCTTTGCCTTTTAAGAAGCTAGACTAATGCCTATGTTTGGTATGAAATAATTGGAAGAAGTTAGAAGACTTGATTATCCAACTGTATGGGTTTCCATGGTTTCCATTTTCTGGTTAACTACCGAGCAGAGTCATGAGGGACAGTGCACTTCAGGCAGCCCACAGACGAACCCAAGTTTACAATGATGCCAGAGGAAATGATGCCAGTGTTCTATAGGGACAGAGAAAAAGCCATGGTTAGTTCTATCAGTGCAAGGAGGTGGCTTTATGTGCAAGGCTTCATGGGTTTGAAGCATTCCACATTCTGCCAAAGGTGATAATAGGTGTTTCTGTTCCCCTGGCCGGCCCCAGCATATGATGCTGGTGGAGATGCTTAGAGACACCTTTGTCTCAAAGGCAATGAGACGGCATTCCAAGAGGTCACTGTGGGCAGTTAAGATCCTGTATTATAGGAAGTCACCTGCAGGTGGCCTCGAGCATGACATTGCTGCAGTGCAGCCTTGCTTTTATGGAACCTTCTAGAGAGAAGTTTCTAAGGAGAGATTGGCAGGCAGACACTCTTTCAGTCTTCAGATTTACACACCATCAGTCAGCCCTCCATTTTGTCTTTTCTATGACTTTCCCTCACTGAAACAGTATAGAATCCTGCTTCAGAAAAGGAAGCTGTATTTAAAACTCCTGTGTTTGTATTACAGAAAAACCGACTTTAATCATGGGGAGTCTTCCCGTCGTCATGTATGACTCAGAAGGGACAGAGGAAACAAATACTGTGTATGTCACCTTTAGAAAGACTGACAGAGATGTACCTGGTGACTGGTTTTCCTAGCTATTCTACACTTTGCACCCAAATAGAGCTACAGAGGCATTGTAGGGGAAAGCCCTTGGGGTTTTGCAGTGAATCCTTTTACCCCACATGAAATGAAGCACTAAAATATGGACAGAGCAAGACCAGAACTCATGAGCAGAGCTTGAAACTTCGCTTCGGCTCTCCAGCCTTCCTCACTGTGGCTGTTACTCTCTGGAAACTTTGATTAACCTGAAGAGTCACTGACTCCATTAGTGAAAAAAGTAATTTAGCACATTTTTTTTTTTTAAGCCAGGGATTTCCTAAATGTAGGAGATGAAATCATTTTGCTAGTCTAGCTCACAACAGGCTGTGGAAGCCCTTAGAGAGAAGCCACAGGAATGGAGCAGCCTTTGTTCGAGAGCCTCTGTTCCTCCCTTGAGTACGTTAGTCCTTGCCTAGGTCAGGAGTCACAGCTCCCAATGAGGCCGCTATTTCAGAGCATGTGCACTCCTCACCTCTGAGTTTCATGCATGTATCAGAGATGCCCCGTTAGCATTCACAAAGTCAATACAGGAAGAAGCAGATGTTAAGGGTACAGTTTAACCGAAATGTAAGCTGCAGCTGTGGAAAAGGGCATGATTAATAATTAACCTACAAATTCACACAGAAAGTGGTATCACGGGTTGACCTCCGTGTGACTGTGTCTTTTTTTTTTTTTTTTTTTTAAGCAACAGATGGCAAGGTCAGAGAATGGTTTTACTTAAAATTCTGCCTTTGAAAGTTAGATCAAGTGGATGAGAACAAGAGAGATATGTGTCGTGTTTTTTTTTTTTAATAAAGAAATGAAATGGTTCAACGCCTTCCCTGCCCAACTTCCTTCTCCTTACAAGTTTAATGGTCTCAGACGAGCTGAGCAATTTTCTCGCATGCGTGAAACAGCATAGGTGGTTGCCTGCTTATGCAAGGGGACTTTGAACATGAAGTTTATGGCCTCTGTTTTGATCTCTGCGCCGAAATCCGTCTTTCATGTGGAGGAATGCACACCAGCTTTAAGTTCATGACGATGCCCCTTGACCCCAACCAGCTATAGTCAACGACGCCTCAAAGCACCAAAAACACTTAGTTACTTAGCACAGAACTGCTGGGAAGTAAGAGTAACTGGCTTCCCAGGCTGGCGATGCAGCGGACCCTGAGTTTCCACGGTGGGAATGCTGCTGCCCGTTAGTGCTAGCGTTCTTCAAGTGGCAATCCCAGAGCAGCTAAGAGATGAAAGGCCGTTCCCTGAGCTGACGCTCTGTTTTCCTGGCAAGACTCAAGAAATAAAGATCAAGGAAAGTTCACTGCTGTCTCTGTTGCCTGTGCTTGGATTAGTTTATCTTTAACATTGGGCGTGGCCAGAAGTTATCTTTAAGGTTTGGTGAGTGCACTAAAGTGTAGGAGAGAGCCTTTAATTTGTACCTGGCAGATACTTGTTAATCTCCCACACAGACCTGACCCCTGGAAGCAGGAAAAACATGGTGACGATGACGATAGTAAGGATAAAACTGCTGCCTTTTGAGCTTGGCCTCAGAATAAGGAGTCAGTGCAGATTTTAAAAATAAAGTCACCAGTACCTATGAGAACTATATGGATAATTATCTCCACTCTAAAGACAGGAAAAAGAGGAAAAGGTCACTAGACTTCAATAAGCTTAGATTGCAGGGGCAAGATTTGAACTCTGGAAGTTCTAGTATAAAACTAATCCTATAGTCTCACTCATACCATGTATGCCCTTCAAAATAAAACATGGTACTTAGCCTTCAAAGAATCTCTATTTTCTTTTCCCATCATATTATCTTTCCCAGATTCTTTGATCTTATTTGGAATCCTTCTTATGTGGGGATCATTATGTAACTTTAATAAAGTCCTCTTCGGACCTTGTCCTGGGATGAGAACCTATGGCTTCTTTATCAGTGAAGACTTATAAGGCTTAAGAGAGTTAGGGCATTGTGCTAGTAACATATTGCCCAAAACAGGCTAGCTGAAAGTGCAATGTATTAAAAATTAAATAAAACAGGGCTTCCAGGAAGACCTTTCAGCAAGCCCTCCCTGTTCCCAGCCATCTCTTCCCCAAGTCACCCCCCCCCAGCCACCCCTATCAATGAGGAAACAGGAAGACCGTGGTCGGGAACTGCAGGCAGTTTCATGGTAAGGATGGCATGAGCTCTGCACTAATCATTTGTTAGTTGCCATATTAATCAATTAATTGGTAAGATGTTATGTAGTTTTATCATAGGAGCTTTCTAGATAAGAATGCTGAGAGTATGAGAAACAAACAAATCTCGGTCTACAGCTGTCAGCCAGAAGCCAGACCCAGGTCTGTTCAACTTCTGTCACCCACGTCTTAATCAGGACCTTACTCTTCGCTTTAACAGGCACACACATGCATACACACCCACATGCGCATGCACATGCACATGCACACGCACATGCACACATATAAGCATACCCACACGTGCTTGCTTTGATCCTAAAGCCATCAAGCGATCTCAGTCCTACCTGAATTCTTATCCAGGGTTGGGCAAATGTGGTTTTCCCTTTTTATCAACTATCCTTTTCACATCCTTCCTTCTGGGAATGTTCTACTACTATTGACAAATCACCAGGAGATAAAATGAAAAACAGAGATACATTTTGACCAGAATTCAAAAACTTGATGACATAATATTTAGATATTAAGTCTTTTTTTGATTTCACTTCACTTTCATTGTTCCATATGATCATCCTATTGTTCCATAGGATCAATCATTTAACTCTTTCATTTTTGGTGTTTATTGAATATAATTGCTTCCTGGGTATCATTGATGATATCATTATTTACACAGTTTACTATTTAGCTATCTGGTTGTGCCCATGAAAAGGATATTTTTAATTTCTAATGCCTTGCTTTGTAAAAATGAGGTCCCACTATTAATGTATTATCTCACTTTAAAATGGGATCTCATTTTTAGAAACTTTCTTTGTAGAATTCATTGTTTATTTATATTGTCACACATTAGCCTAGGCTGGCCTTGAACTCATATACTCGTAGCAGTCCTCCTGCCTCAGCCTAAGAGAACAAGCATGAGCTACCATATCCTGGGTGGCTCTCAGTTTTAAAAACATTCTTCTTCTTCCTTTGAGAACTTTGTTTTGATGAGTGGTTCTAGTGCGATTAATTTTTAAACATTGACTTTCTGATATGATCTGTGAACTAAATTCTATAAAATGTACCCTCTACCTCAACGATTCTGTCAGGTTCAAATTCATTCTAGGATTTGTATTGACGAGTACTATTGTGAAGAAAGTGAATCAAAAGCATTTGTATTACATTGAAGCTGATCAAAAATCAACTTCACAGCTCTTCTTATATGTACTATTTTCTCCCAACTGATATATATATATGTGTGTGTGTGTATATATATATATGCATATACATACACTCTATATATCATGTATCTATATATCTATATATGATATATAGAGTGTATGTATATGTGTATACACACCTTCATATACCTAGTTATTTTCTTCCTTATATCCATCCATGCCAGTTCCTGTCATAGATCAGGTGAAATTTGTTCACACAGTTCAGAGAGTGGATCTAAGAAGGCCCCAGGCACAGTGTTCCTTTGCTGTGGTATTAGAAACACATGAGGAAAACAAAAATCAGCTGTTAAGCTCAGGGAAGGATAGACCCTTTCTGACACTTCCAATCTGGAGATATGCTTTGCTCAGATCAAAAAGAAAGCACTGAGGAAACCCAGGTGGCTTCCGGTGAGTCGACTCTTCTTTCCTGCACCCCCCTTCCATGCTTGAATGTAACAATAAATGGAAAAGAAATCACGACATACTGAGAGGAAATAGATGCCTTAGAAAGGAATCAGAGATGGGAATTCGATCTTTACTGGTCTTATGTATTTGTTTTTGGGAAATGCAAGTAAAGAGTTGGAAATAACACGAGTGCTCATATGCTCAGAGAACCAGGGGCCTGTGACAGAGCACTTGGGTGGGATGTGTCTACCGCTCTGTGGCCACTGCTGGGTACTACAGGGTGCTGGCTTCCTGCCAGCCCCGCCCTCCTGCCCACTTCAAGCATTCAGTTCCTTTTAGTTTTTAGTCTTTTCTGCAATCATGATTAAAATTAGTAATGTGAGGCCCTTGTAAAGAAAACCTCTGACAGTCCATAGACATGGGTATTTTCTCCATGGAAACTTGAGCATTCCTGTGAGTAGCCAGTACCAACTGGAGACAGAGGCAGTCTATTTTAGAATTCACTAGTTCTCTAGTGTGGCCGGAAGGTCTGAGGCACACCAGGATCAGGCAATTGCAGTGAGATGGTTCTAGAAATGGTGCTTCATTTAATACATGCTGTAGTTATAAAATTCTACTCTTTAAGGAATACTTCACTTTCTGGTTAAAGTGGTCCCCTGTATGAGGATAGGCTGGCTGGCCCTAATTACTTTTCTATTTTAGCATTTTAGCTTTGTCCTTCAGTTGCTTGAACTTCTTTTGCAAACCCAAGGCTGATACCTTTTGTCGTCCAGACAGAAGACTTCTCAGAATTAGAATATTGATTCTCAAATGTGATTGCTTGCGTTTCATGGGTCCGGGGAGAAAATAAAACGCACATGTTGGATTAGAACTTCTCATTGTTAAAACTGTTCCTGCTGGTGTGAAGGGTGTTTTACTAAATAACGCATAAAATATTAGTTGAGTTTTAAAGGGCGTGCATGAATCCATATATGTAATTAATTGCTTCCAGATGCTTCTTGCTGCTTCCAAACCATGTTCTCATTAGTTTGTTTTCTTAGAATCCCGAGAAGACAAGGGATGTTCATTTGATGTGTCCTTTACCGAAAGGATGCATTCACACACCAACCTGATAGATTGTTTGGCAAAAATTAGTAAGGACAAAACCAACAGCCTGTTACAAAAGGATCTTGGTTCCAGAGTGAGGCAATTTGCTACCTCTGCATGTACCTCCTATCCCACGCAGACATCTGGGTCGCATAATCTACTGCTTTTAAATGCAAGGAAAAGCCAAAACAGTTTCCCCATTTAAAAAAAAAGTATTATTGAGGTCATGTGTGCCCATTCTTTACAAAGACGAAACAAAATATGAAATTTCTTTGAATGTTCCCTTTGTCTTTATTTATTTCTACTTCAGGGCTTAGAATCTTATCAATTTGTGAGGTAAACGCGCTAATTTGAGGTTGCTCTGTTAGGCTGGGCTTTGGTTCCAGACTTAGCCTTCATTTCTCTTCTTAATTATTTTCCCTGTTGTCTGTAACCGGTTTCTGCTGTTTTCCTCCCCAGTTTATCCCCATGCCTGTTCTGTACGGTGTGTTCCTGTACATGGGTGTGGCCTCGCTTAACGGTGTGCAGGTAAGCTTCCCCAGGGGTCCAAGCAAGCCCCGTGTGGTTTTCAAAGCAGAACTAGTCCAGTAAGAGATCTCTGATGAAGGCACTAATCATTAACCAGTGACTCTTGAAAATACTTTTATTTTCTACTTCCTCTACCTTTACCTGCTTTCCATTGCCGATGTAATCAGCAAAGCTAGCTGGTGTCCAAACGTTATCCTGAATACCCACTACTGAAAGGGGGTGATAACTGTCATTTGGTGGGGAAATGAGCTACTGTTCCCATTACCACCACCACCGCCTCCTCCACCTCCTCCTCTTCCTCCTCCTTCTCCTCCTCCTCTTTACCTCTTCCTTCCCATGCCCTCTTCCTTTTTTCCCTTGTATTCCTTTCTCATCTCTCTCTTCCATCACCTTATTTTGTCTCAAGATGGATACCCACTGTGTTCTTAGGGTGGTGTTTGTGCACTTGCCTGACCCCTTACAGACAGACAGCCTGCGATCCTGCATTGCACACTCCCTGAACTCAGAGATCAAAAGTTTTGCAGCAATAAGCAATTAAAATTAACATGTAGTAGTTACTGCTTTCATCAAAACTTTCAGGTGTTCACAACTTCAGGTAAAATGACCACCCTGCCCCAGCCCTGCCCCCACCCCCACCCCCACCCTGCTCTACTTTTTAAAAACTTTACTAGGCAAAACTTTGTGAGGGACTTTGCCCCTCAATGGAGGTTTAATTTAATTGGCACCAGGAAACTGGAAGTGCCGCCACTTTCTGGCAGCCTGTTAATTGCAGCCTTATTTAGCACTCAGTAATGTTTTAATGGGAAAAGACTGCGTGTTCTGTGAACATCATAAGAATTCATTTGAACTCCTTCAAAACAGCCCTTGCCTTCGTTTATTACATTTATATTAACTTGGTTTTAAAGTCAGATAGATCTGGGCAAATGGCCAGACCCCCCAAAAGCAGAGCTAAGCTACTTTACTATTCCTGGTTTTGGTCCAGTAGAAGGGTTCTTCTGCACCGGGATATTTCCTATGAAACACAAAGTAGTTGTTCACGGGCTGCACTAGATGCACTTAGAAGAGGGTTTTTCGGGTTGTTTTGTTCTTTGCTTATTTTGTTTGTTTTGTTTTTTGTTTCATTTTGTTTGTTGTTGTTTTTACCAACCAAGTGTTTAGGAAGTACAACTTTGTAAAATATTTTATTTTTACCTGCCATTATAAATCCTTATTCTTCTCCTAAATGGGAAAATATGAGCATTAGATGCCTAGGACTAACTTATTAATTTTCATTTGCTCTTAAGGATCCAGTCAAAAACCAGAGGTTGGTGTTGGGTGTTCCTGGGGCCTTATCAATGGCTAGAATTGATTACCTGTCTATAAAGAGAATACCAATCATCCCATAATGCTTGATGGGGAGCATTGTAGGGCCACTAGTGAACTGTGTTGCTCCTCAAGTATTATTGTCCAAAACACATTCCCAATTTCCTTAATTTTTCTCTTCGTTCTTTTTCTTTTAGACCCTTTTGACGAGAGTGGCTTAGCAGGAAAAAAAATGAAATCTCATCTTTATAGATAAGAATATGTCCTAAAGGGAGAATAGAAACCATCAAATAGGCAGGGGCCCCAGAAGAGGTTATGATGAAGTCACTTATTTTTCCTGAGTTCTTATAGTCAGCTCAACTTCTGTCTATGCAGCACCTCCCTTCAAGGCCCCTGGGATGAGTTACTGAACAGCATCTTACTCATCCTCGTGGTGTCATCTCTGTCCTTCATCTCTGAGATGACACATCCACAATCATCCTTCCATTTCCTGGTCCATACATGGCCGTGTTAACCATTCTCAGACTCTCCTGTCTTGTGGTCAGTGCCTTGAAACTCAACATAATGCTCACAGAGCTTTTCTCTGGGAATTGGGTGTATAAGTCAAATTGTAACCTAAAGAAAGTGGGCATACCCTGGTGGGTATGGGTGTGTTAGTCAAATTATAACCTGAAGATTTACTGGCATAATCTGCATGGTCCCATTTTTAAGTTGGATGGTTCCTTTATCTCCCTGGATCATGTCTGATGTGCCAATGATGTGGTTTTTCTTTCAGATAAGACAACGGAGGCAGGAACAGATGCAAGAGCTAGGGGTCTCCCCTCAGCATAGTGTACCAGATGGGCTCATAGTCCTCTGTGTTGAGAGCAGAGAGTAGAAATAGAAGGCAGAGGATGAACAGCTAGAATTTACGATTGCTTTGTAACTTTAACCTTTGGTGCCCACTTTATGTGATGTAGCTATTAAACATCTCTGAAAAAGATCAGCAAAAATTAGAAGACAGGTAACGTGATCTGACTGTGCAAGTATAAATCCCCTACTTTCTAACCAGGGCTTTATCCTCTGAAGAGGACGTTGCTTGCCTGAAATATAACAGTATAAATCACTCGGGCTGGTTAGGCAGAGAGGAGGAGACTTGTTCTGGCTCTTCAGATAATACATTGACCTTTTCTTCCCCATTCCTCCCAGTTCATGGACCGTCTCAAGCTGCTTCTGATGCCCCTGAAGCATCAGCCTGACTTCATCTACCTGCGCCACGTCCCCCTACGCCGCGTCCACCTGTTCACCTTCCTGCAGGTGCTGTGCCTGGCTCTGCTCTGGATCCTCAAGTCAACAGTGGCTGCAATTATCTTCCCAGTCATGGTAGGCTTTCCTAATTGAAACTAGCCAGGACTCTTTGCCTATCCTATAGTTATCATGACGTGTGTGTGTGTGTGTGTGTGTGTGTGGCTAGTCTTGTCTAGCTTTCAACTCAACACATTGACCGGTTGTAACAAGATTCCCATAGCAATAGTTGCTTAGAATTAGGTCCACCTGAGTTCAAATACTGGCACAGGTTCCTGCTGGTCAGCAAACATCTTTGAGCCACCATGAACTCATCAGTGGGAGGGTAGCATTGTTATTGTTCTGAGCATTGATAATGAGTGCAGTGTATATAACACAATGTCTGGCAGGCAGTAGATATCAGAGCACATGGTCTTTCAAGGTATTGTATAATAGAGCCATTCTAAGGAAGAATAAAGTATGCTTCAGTCCAAATAGTTGAAAGCTTTTGTAAACATGTGAGAAAAGGCAGAATTCACTAGAGATAGAGTTTTTGAGATTTGTGTGCTTTGCATCATTTTTCAAGATATGGCTGGACTCTAGTCTTCCTGTAGACTAAGCAAGGTGAAGCAAATAACTGTCCCTCCCATCAAAATGGAAAGAAAAAATACAAACCCTGTTTCTTGATTCATTACTAAAATTTATATTTTAGTAATTCTAAATTTTGTCATTCTGTTTCTTGCAAGAAACTACCCACATATACCCATTTTGTTTCAAAACTTTTCCTGGGGAGACTCAACACACACACATCTTCTCACCCCAGATAGAAAAACCTACAACAGACAAAAGAACAGATAAAACCAAAGTCCACTTTAGTGAACCAGTGAGTTTTATTGGGGTTACTTTCAGGACTATGGGTGAGGTGTTACTTACAGAAACAGAAAATACTCAAAGACAATTGCTTTACCAAGGTCTACCCAGCCTGGGTGACTGCTCACAAAGCTGGGACCGTGGGACGCACTGCACAGCCTGCGGGCAGCTCAGCAGGCTGGAGAGGGTTCTTTCCAGGTGCTCCGCTGGTCTGAACCTCTGCCAGGAAGGCGGTCTGGGCTTGAGTGTCTGCAGTTTGGCTTGTCTCAGCCTTCTTCGCAGCTTAGCTCTTTGGTCTGTGAGGGACTCTGAGCTGGTATTGCTTACTCTGGCTGGGAGTGGCCTAGGGAATCTAGTCAGTTTTAGGAACTTCCTGAAGCTATTTCAAGTTGTTTACCTTCCTGTTTAAGGATCTTCTCTGTAGCATCTAATGTTTCAATCTTGGAGGAAACATTGAACCGAAATTCGTAAGACAGACCTCAAAGCTGTCTCCATCCCTACAATTCTGAAAAACAAAACAAAACATTTTTATATCATTCACTTATTGTATTTTGTTAATCAATGGACTACTAACGAGGATTATTATTTTATTCTGTTTTATATTTGCTGTTTATAATTGTATGTCTCCCATCCCCCACTAAGACATGGAAAATGGTTTAAAAAGTTACTGACAGTATTGAGCAAGATTTTTTAATTGATGGACCCTTATATACCGTTTTCCCCTTAAGCTGTATTATGTATTAACACACTGTAAAACAAATATGAGAAGTGAGTCCCATTTATTTACCTAGTAGGACTTTCTACCTATATATTAATTTATTAGTAGCAGGAAAATGAAGTCTCCCCAAACAAATTTGAAATACATCCAATAAATTAGATATTACTCGCACTAAATATAAGAAAGCACTTTGCTTTTGTAAAGTATATTTCCCCAGGGATTTCCTTCAGCTCAGAGATGGTTTTGGAATGTTGGGAGGGCAGATATTACTGATTTCTTCAGGTGACCGATGATGCCTCAAGTGTGGAGTAAAGTGTGGATGGAGCCCACTGTCAAGTGGGAGACCAGCCCTCCCACTTTGGGAACTTGACCGTGTGTGACCTTTGTTGTCGATGACCTGGTGTTAGTGAATCTCCATAGTAGAAAGGCCATCGAAGCAGTCAAACATTACATGGCAAGTTGTATAATGGAACACGGTATTGGTCTGCCGACTAAAAGAAATTAAAAAATAGTTCATAGAACGGAAGAATCCGAGGAAAATAATGTTGGCCTGAGAAAAAGGAGGCTGAGGCTCAAGAGATTAAATACAGGCTATAAATCACTCATGGTTGGAAATGACTGAACTGATATCTCATTGATCAGTTTCTGCTTTCTGTACTTACAACTGCCTCTACTTCTGACACCCTCTTCTGGTCTCCATTGGTACTTGCACACATCTATACACACACAGACATATACATGTAATAAAAATAAAATAGAAAAAAAGAGAAAGCAGATAGACTGTTTGCTTTGCATTCTTTTTTTACTGCTATCACGGCCTTGGAAACCATAGTGTTTATAAGTTTCAGTTTGCTCAGTGGTAAGGTGGAAATAATGTATTTCTTGAGTTTGTTATAAAGAATAAATGAGTTAATATTGCCTAAGTGTTCAGCAAGGATCAGGAACATGATAAGCATTTAATTTAAAAGAATGACTAATTTTTATAAACCTGTAGGTTTCTAGTACCTTTAAAGTAGGAATCATATGCAAGCTGTTTTTTTGTTTGTTTGATTGTTTGTTTTTTACCTTTAAGGTTTTAGTTATTTTATTCAAAACTCAACATGGAAGGAAATGATTTTGGGAAAATAATTACTTTTCATTCATATTCTGGTTGAGTATGACCATGCATTTCTATGGACAGAACAAGGTGGATTTCGATGGAAATTTTCATCAAACTGGCTTTAACCAAACTGGGAAGACTGTTGGAGGGTCACTCAGTGAGCAGTTCTGTGTGGCTCTGGACCTGTATGGATTTCTGCTGGTGTTGATGGGTGGGAGGTGGTGGCAGTGGCGGTGGTGGTGGCAGCAACAGCGGCAGCAGCGGCAGTAGCAGTGTCCGTATGACATCCTCTGACATGCCTGTTTTCCGACTGCCTTTCCAGATCCTGGCCCTGGTAGCTGTCAGAAAAGGCATGGACTACCTCTTCTCCCAGCACGACCTCAGCTTCCTTGATGATGTCATTCCAGAGAAGGACAAGAAAAAGAAAGAGGACGAGAAGAAAAAGAAAAAGAAGAAAGGAAGTTTGGATAGCGACAATGACGATGTAAGGGTGCACTCCACATTTCCCATGTAAAGCCAGTTAAGGAGACAAATGTGGGAAATGTCCTTTTTATTCCTGATGTGGAGTGGACAGCCAAGGGCACCAGATGTTCAATGACCAATCACTCGTTACACTTGTTACTTGTTTTAATCTCATGTTTTGTTTTTTTGTTTAACATTTTCTAAAGGCTTTTCATAACCATTTAACATATTTATCCATAATGTTAGAATGACTGAAAACAAAGACACAAGCCATCACATGTAAAGAACCCGATATCATAAATGACAGACATTTGTTAAGTAGTGCTGCAAAATGTGTTTGTGTGCCAATTATAGCCCATTTAACAGAATAACTCAGTTTTTAAATAATTAGAGCCCAGTGTGGGCAGGTGTCAGTGATTTTTTTTTCACTGAGAATTTCATAAAATAACTTTCCCTGAGAAGACTGTTTGTAGTTCTGCCAGGATCTGGACCTACGTGGATCTCTGCTGCTATCGATGAGGTGACATCAGCAGTATCCTTATGACGTCATGTGGTTTGCTTGCCTCACTGAGGTCCCAAAATTAATTAATTTAGTAACCTTGCCTAAGCATGCCTTATCTTCAGCTGTCACACACAATAGCTCCTTTTATGTTAGAATTTTATAGATAAAATTTAGAACGGTAAATGTTGACATATTTTTATTTTTCGAGAACTGAAAAAGAATTAGCTTAAGGTATAAGCGACAAATGAAGCAGCCTATGCTTAAAGTATACCCTGTGATGCTTCGATGTAAATATCACAGATGATTTCTCTAAGTGTGCAGAGCTGGGAGTGGCATTGTCTCTGAGCTCCTCTGTGTGTGTGTAGGTGATTGGGCTGTCTGGTTGTATTCTTCTTCTAGAACATGGATATAGTACAGCAAAGGGAAGCAAGAGACAGAATTGGATTTCAGATAAATTGATCCAATAAGAAAAGGCTAACTATATCAGACACATTTAGCTATGGAGAAGGGGGGTCTGGGGCAGCTTCTGCTGCTATCCATCCTCATCCGTCTTCTGAGGGAGCAGGTGGATGGATTTTCTGTTTCCAGTGATGAAAGAGAAGTGCAGAGCATGTTTACAACGTGGTGTGCTTAAAAGAATAAGACACTCGAATGCAGTCTAGAAATCAACACTTGAAGTGTATTTTTGGACCAGTCAAGACAGACAACAAAGGTTGCCTGAGATCTTAGAATGATTAAAATGGCCTTCGAATCTTGAATTTTCAAAATAGACATCTCAGTTTGTACTCATGAACACCCAACTTAAAAATCGTTACACACTGCAAATGTGGGGACGAGTATTGTCAGGTGTTCTCTATTATTTAAAACATTATACAACCTTTGGGCACGGTTTAAAACTCACTCCTGTCCCCTGATAGGAGTCGGCCGAAAGAAGCTCCCTAAACTAATTCCAGAGTTCTTTGCTACATTTCTGATGACTTGTATTCACACAAAGCTCTTGTTTTGATAATATTTATAGCTTCCTGCTGCATGACACAAGTAGGTTTTGTGTTTGTTTTTTGGAAATGTCTCAGGTGATACTTAATCGCATCTGTGTCAAGACAGCAGGTGTGCATTTGTTCATATACAGTGACTGTGATTGGTAGTATAGGGTATATCAAGGCAGAAGTTTCTATACGTTGAGCACATTATTTAAAGACTATACATTGGAATGTGTTTCTTGATACTCAGATGGCATGGGGTCCCTGGTCACATGTGGCCATATTGTGACTCCAGGGTCATACATTTATGTTTATGGGCAGACTGTGAATATTATGTCTTGCTACATTTTGATCTGCTCACGGTTACTTCTGAGCCTACCTAGTAATTAAGTCTGTAATTAAGAGGTGGCTGTCCAGGTGTCTGTAAGTGCTATTGGTTTAGGGGAATGTTTGAAAGGAGACTTCTTTTGTGACATACATGGTCAGGAAGGAAGGTAGATGTGGCATCTTAATTAATTTAATTTTTTGTCACTTAGACATATCATCTTAGTTCTCCAAAGACATTGTAACTCATTACTACTGTATATTAATCCTGAGGATAGAGAGCTGGAGGAACATTCTACTCCTGAGACAGTCCCGATCCTCTTCCTCCTCCCTTCTACCCTACCCCCCTTTCTTTCAATTAAAGATTGTTTCCTTGAAATGTTCAGTTTAGAGATGGATTGGATCTTTTTTACCCCCAAATATAGACTTGGAATTGATATATTGACTTTTAAGTTAATTAAATTGTAGTGTTCTTGTGTGGTATATTATTATCTGCTGAGCATCCTCCTCCCCATGGCCCTGCTCTCACTGGTCCATTAGTCTCCATTGTCTCCACAGACAGTTTTACCTTGTGGTTTTATATATCTATATAAAGCCTAAAAGTGACATGAAAGGAAACAATCATTTTTGTCTCTCTGAGACTGACTTAATTCCTCACTTATCTCAATTTTATATAACTCCTTTCAAAACAACATGAGTTCATTTTTCTTTATGGGCAAAAAAAACAGTGTGTGTATATATATATATGTTTATCTGTGGTGTGTGTGTGTGTGTGTGTGTGTGTGTGTGTATCTGTGGTGTGCATGTGTGTATGTATGTGTGTGTAAGTGAGTGTGTGTGGTGTGCATGCCTGTGTGCATTTTCTTTGTCCAGATTCTGCTGTTGAACACTTAAGTTAGTTCTGTATTTTACCTCTTGCAAATAATGCTGACACAATCATTGAGACTTTAAAAAGTAAAATAATGATCCTATGTAAACCTATGATATTTTGGGCTTAGGTGGACTGTTTTAAGCAGTTCTACAACTGCTTAATATTATCATTTTTTCTGGTTATGATTCTCTACTTATCTGATCAGACTTTTAGTTTTATTTTCTTGGGATTTTTTTTCATGTGTTTAAAAATATTGTTGACACGGCAAATTGGAATGAATCTTTAATCATAAAAGAGTTTCTGAGAGTCCTAAAGTGAGGAAAGGAGACTTTAAGTCTATAGAGTTCCTCGCTGGTGGATGTTAAAAAGGTCTTAAACTTGTTTTGGACAGGAATGCGGGTCATGATTTTCCTGGAGACAGAATCAGAGAACACTGTAAAACAAAGCCTGATTTTTAAGACCATATATAGTTTGGAAATTTTCCTGGATTTGATCTGTTTTCACAGGGCGTGCTTTCACTTCACACATACAACAACCAAAGTTTGCCAACCGGGAATCCGGTTGTGGAAGGCCTCACAGTTGTGTGTGGCTTGCTGATTCAGAATCCAGCTGCAGAATGCCGTACAGTCAGGCTGTAGGAATCCTCTTGCTGTGGTCTGAGCCTCAAGGAACTCAGTCCCATAAACTCCAAAGAGGAGAAACTCAACACATGGGGCAAAGGTGTGGAGGACTTAAAAAGTTAACTCGGCAGCTGAAAATAATACCTAGGACTTTCCCCTTTGGTAGATGTACATGATATGAGTTCAGTTTGGGTGCACACTGGGAAGCAGGAAAGAGGAGGCATTCTAAAAACTGTTGTGCGTTTTCTCCACAGTCTGACTGCCCATACTCAGAAAAGGTCCCCAGTATTAAAATTCCAATGGACATCATGGAACAGCAGCCTTTCCTAAGTGATAACAAACCCTTGGACAGTGAGTAGAACTAACCGCCTTGCATGCTTGCCTGACTCTGATCCACGCTCTTCCCAGGATCCTCTAGGGCTATCCTCGACTTAACTTTCCCCTATTTTGTCTTTTTTTCTCTTCTGGGTGAAGATTTAAACAACTTACTTCTTTAAAAAAAAAATGAAACTATCTTTTTCTGTTTCTTAAGCTCAACCTCTCTTTCTTTTATTCATAACCTCTTACACTTCTGTTCGATAATCTTTTGGCTAAGTCATCGCCAGGGTTCCTTTCTTTGATTATTTTTGTTTTCAAGAGCTAAACCTGTAACCATGTTTTTTTTTTTAATTATTTTTTTCCACTTATATTTAGAATTGCAGCTTACATAGTATGATTACATCACTGTCTGCTACTGTTTATCCTTCTTAGGTTTCAGTCAATCCTCAAGTTTGTTAAGAGAGAAATAGTACATGGGGTCTCTCTATGCTCAATGAATTGTTAATATTTAGAATATGGAATAGTATCAATTAAATTGGGAGTCGTAAAATGTTAGCAAAACTAGATTTTAGGGATATATGTTTTTCTTTCCAACTTCTTTATTTCTCTTCTGTTATTTCATGTTCACAGTTATAACTGCTCTGGTCTTTCCTGAGTAATAAGCTTGTAGCTACATTCTGCAATGTGTCTGGATCTAAAGGGACACATTTTCTTTGCATGAAAACGCGAAGTCTGAAGTGCTTTGGAGACAATTGCCTTATGCTATTGGGAAAGCTTTCTGTGGTCACTAATGTTACTCCAAAGTGGAGTTATCAATCACTGGGGAAAAGATAACATGTCACAAACTCTTACACTGTAGCCACCATCCTATTACTAGTCGAGAAAGACTAGGATGTACTATGAGCAACAACAGAGACACTTTTATTTCTGGCATATAATATCACCCATTGTCAGTGAGAGGCATCACTTCTTGGCCTTTTGGCTAAGATCAAGTGTTAGTGAGAGGCTAGGGTTACCAAGAAAACTTGAATTGAAACTTGATTAAATATGGGGAATATATATATATATGCATATATATGTGCATATTTACATTTCTCAGTAACAAATTACCCCAAAATATAGCACAAACATGTATTTTCTCTCACATTTCGAAATTTTAGGAACTGTTGAGTCGGTGCTTTTGGCCCAGAGTCTTGTGAGATTACATATCAGTTGGGACTAAAGCTCTGGAGACTTGATAGGGCCTAAGGATCATTTCCTACCAGTGGTTTTGGGCAGGCAGTTTCAGTTCCTTGGCCTATTAGAGATTTCTGTAGAACTGCATGGCAATGTGGCATGGTACTACCCCAGAGATAACTAGAAGTCCAAACAGAAGAATCTAATAATAATAGAATCTAAGCATTAACAGTCCACTATTACCATAGCATATCAGCTGTGAAGATAGCTCTGTTGCATTGTGGGAAGGAATCACACAGGAGCTTAAGCCCCAGGAATCAGGAATCACTGGACACCATTTGGAGGCAGGATACCCGCCCTCTGGATTTAAAAGAACAAAGCAGTCTTGCCTTTGTTGTCCGGCTTGTAAATATTTTATTTATATGTTTATTTTATAATGTTTATATATACAACTTCATAATTGTATGTAACTCTAATTTTATGGCCACCCTTATCAACAGAAATTAGTTAAGAATTTCATTTACAATTTCATTTCCCCTGCCATACTTATTTTCATCTCTAGATAATTAAAAGCAAAAGGAAAGCTCTAAAGTTGCTTTAATTGTCAGTCCAGAACTTTAAGATTTGTGATAAAAAAACTTATGTACCAGCTGTTTGCCCTATTAAAATCTCCTTACAAGTTAACTGATGGTTGATATGGAAGCTGATGCATGACCATTTTTGACTGAACCTTTTCTGATAATGTGGTAATCTTTGTAGGCCAAGGAAGAACAGAATTGGTTAAACTGGAGTTGTGATACAGTACCTTTAAAGTCTCCTTTCCTCGTGGATAGCAACAGCTAGGAAGACTGGGTGTTGAGCCAGCTCAGAGGGAAGCTCAAGGTCATACATGAGATGAACATGAGCTGTCTGGCCCCATGGCAGGAATTAAGCTCTCACCCTTAAAGGAGAGGGAGGAACTGATCTGTGCTGGGTCCTGCAGCTTGCACGTTCAGCTTGATACAATATTACAATGTTATCTACACATGCTTCGCTCGATACAATGTTGCCATGTTCATCGACACTGTCGAAACCTGATCTTCCTACTCTTCTCAGATCTGAAAGATGCCTTGGTTTGCATGGAGATGTTCATATTCACTCTAATTTTACATTTTTACAATCTTTTCATTGGATTTTTTTTTTCTTCCCAGGAGAAAGATCCTCAACATTCCTTGAACGCCACACATCATGCTGATAAAATTCCTTTCCTTGAGTCGCTGGGTTTACCCAGGTAAAGGAGAGTCAGCATTTGTCTTGTGCTGTGGGAAGACGCATGGTGTGGGGTATGGGCAGAATCCCTTGTTCTCTTCTCTGGGACTTAAATAACTAACCCAGGACTCAGCCCAGGCTTTGCTGATGGGAAGCATTTTGAAAGAGCTGAGCTTACTCTTACAAATAATGAAAAGTTTCAGTATCATTAAGTTTTATTGTCATGCAGGGTAACTGGAGTTTCCTGGTAGCATTCTTCAGTAGTTTCCTAACAAGGGTCTGGAAATGACAAGTCCTATCTGAGTCCCCAAAAAACAGACAATGAATGTCTGGCCTTTCCTTTCTAACAATATATCCACATGGTAGTTTCATTTTGTTTATTTGGGGGCTATTTGTTAGAGATGAACATCTTGGGCCAGTTTTGCTGGAATTTACTTTCATTTTCCTGCTTGCATTCATTTCAAAGTCCCTGTTCTTAACCCACATGGAAGAGTTAGGCATTGGACAGAACAGAGTGGTATATTTTCAGTGTGCCCAGTGTATATGCATTTCAGAGATGATAACGAAAATTGGATTTACGCCATGTTTCTTTGCTTTTCTGCTTCTCTTTCTGTCTTGCTTCAGTCCTCCAAGAACTCCAGTGAAAGTTGTGCCTCAAATTAGAATCGAACGTGAGCCTGAAGACAACGATTATCTTTGGAGGAGCAAGGGAACAGAAACCACATTGTAACCTGTTTGTCCTTCTCAAAACTGACACTTCTGTTGTTAACTGTTCTAATTTTTTTTTTTTGTCTGTGTATTTTAAAAACTTTTGTTTAGTCACTGGCTGAATAATACAGTCACTTTCTCTGCTTCTCTCTTGCATAGGTAAAAATCAAGACAATAGTGTCCCTTTCCTTTGAAAAAAAAGCATTTGAGGGTCACACTCTTGTTTTCATACATTCAGATGTGTCCTCTGACATATAAATCCCTCTTGTCACTCAAGACACACACGGAAACCGCCCTTATCAAGCAGAGATCAAATGCAGTAAGAATTTTTGTACCACCTTTTATGAAACTATTGAAGGAACTCACACCCTAAGCTTGGAGCTGTGCTTACTGGCTTGACTCTGTCTGGTAGAGCAGCCCTTGACCTCCAGACAGAGTCCCTTCCTGCTTACAGAATCCCCAAGACTGGAAAAGTGCTGCTACCAACCTGCCCTTGCTCGCCAACCCTGATCTTAGAGTTATCAAAAGCAGAAAACACTAAAGGTACTTCGCTCCCTAGGGAATCCTTTGCCATCATTGTAGCAAGTGCTGGAATGTCCCTTTTCCTATGCAACTTTTTTTAACCCTTTAATGAACTTATCTGTTGAGTACATTGAAGAATATTTTTCTTCCTAGATTTTGTTGTTTAAATTATGGGGCCTAACCTGCAACTTATTTTTTGTCAATTTTTTAAACTTTTTTTTAATTACTGTAAAGAAAATGAATTTTTTTCCTGCAGCAGGAAACATAGTTTTGAGTAGTTCTACCTCTTACCTGTAGCTGCCAGGCTTTCTGTAAAAATTGTATTGTATATAATGTGATTTTTACATACATGCGTGCACATGAGCACGTGAACACACACACACACACACACACACACACACACACACACACACAAAACTCTAGGCTAAGCCAGAAGGCTAGAACAAATTAAAAGAAAAACAAAACACCATGTTTCTAAGAATCTGTTGGGTTGTCAGGTTGTTTCCCCTCCTTTTTTTCAAAATAAGTGTAGCTGTTTTGTGAAGGAATCTGGGGAAGAGAGAGAAGTAGCAAGAATAACTTCTGCTGTGTTGATGGTCATGCTGGGAGCAGATGCTGGTGTGCTACATGTCGACATCCTATGCAGTATTGTTAGGGATTTCATCATTTAAATAATTTGTGTGTTTGTGTAAGAACTCTGTGTGTGGTTGTTGCACACCTGTGCAAAGCCAGCTAGAGTGACAGTACCCAGAGGGTAAAACTGTCACGCTCCCTGTGTCCATTTTCATAAAATCCAAAACCACTCATGAGGACTCTATCAGGGGCCAAGATATGTATCATGTAAATTAAGGGGGAATATATCTTATTATTCAGATGTCAGTCAGCATCACAGATACAACAGTCCAGATCTACCATACAAAAGCCATAAGAATGTTAACAGCCCCGTCACACATCTGTAACATGGTGTAGGGATGCACATAGATTTGCAACGTGCTCATTTACAAGTACTCATAGGACAGAGTTATTGGACCACATGTATGTGTGTCTGTCTATGTGCCTCAATAAACCGAGTTGAAAATTAGACCTTTCTTAGCCAAACTGAGAGTGGCATTTAATTGCAGTATTTTCAGTTAGTCATGTAATATACTGATTATATATTGAGATAAGAGTTTGGATGTGGAATCCATGTTTTTGGATTTGTAGAACTCCAGTTGTGATACACATTCACTGTGAGAGATTGCTGGGAGAGTCAGAGAAGCAGCAGGGAAGCACTTACTGTAACTGGTTCTGTGGCTGGTCCTCATGGATGCCTGCTTTCTGACATGAACTAAAATGTAATCCTGCTCTCCTGAAATTTTGATTAGAGTTTTATTATCTTGTTAGATGTTACTTTTATGGCATTTGATCATCTCAAAACTTTAGATTTTAGAGAAATTAGGCATGAATGACCCCAAGGTTTTTGTTGTTGTTGTTGACATGATAGCAGCAAATTAGATGTTATTTGTTAACATTTCAAATGATACATTTTTACATAGAATTTGTCTTGAGGGCTATCCTTAAAATGGTGGTTGTGTATTATCTGGTTTTCTATTAAACCATGTAAGGAATCTTTACCTTTTTAGTGATAGACACATCAGTAAAATGTTGGAAAGCATGCATAGTAAATGCAGTCCAATCTTGATGTTGAATCAAAGACACTTTGTTTACTTTTATAAAATATTTCTAATTATGAATCAAGTTTGTATAGGGACTCATGGTCCTCCTCTTACTTTTCAGAGACCTCCTGGAGTAACTTATCACTCCAGTCCTTGAGTAGATCGTAAAGTTATCTCACCCCATGTAGAGTCCCTAGTCTGTGACCGGGGTGGATGGTTAGTATTCATGGAGTGAACGTAAAGCCATACCTTACATTTGCTTCAGGAATAGTTAACAATGAGTGCTCATTACCACCACAGTTCCCACACTAACAAGCAGAACCCCAAATCTCCATGGACGCCCCGCAGTATCTGAATCTGGCTGATTTTGCTTATTGGCCAATAACAAAGCAGATTTCATGGTGGTTTTGTCTCTATGTCAACTGGACACAGATACAGCAATGAACTCTTTATCATGCCTGTCCACGCTTCCTCCCTGGATGTGAATTTGGAGCTATGTGGTTCTTGAGCGAAGACTCGGAGTCGTTGGCCAGGAGTGCTGTGGTAATGCAGACTGGCTGGGAGAAAGACGATGCGCAGGCAGAGCCTGCTTGCCGAAGCATCAAGGCCTCCAGTTTGCCGAGATGCTGGCCCTTTCCTACTGTGTGCAGAAACTACTAATCGTTTTGTGTGGCAGAGGCAGTGTCGTTTCAGCCTTTCCTGATAGAGCTGAGGGGTGGGGCTGGGAAGTACTCACTGGAGAAGACACAAAGCAGACTTTCCTTCTTATCCCCCACCTGAGAGAAAGGACTGTCTGTTGTCAGTAAGCTGGCTTGTGTGCATTCCGGGCACATGTAACAACACACACAGAGTCAATCCTTTGTCAGTCACGTGTTGCTGTTTAATATAGCAATTGATTGTCTTCCATGTTTTTGTTTCTTTTATTTTAACTGTGTTAAAAGTACTTGAAATGTATTGACTGCTGAGAATCTTTTAAAAAAATAACAAAACAAACAACCATTTGAGTTATATTACAGAGGTTGGCATTGATCAGGAATGGGACAAAGTCTTTTTCAATCTTTTTTTTTTTTTTTAATTTCCATACTGCGTCACGATTTTGTTGCAAGGACCTGAGATTTTTTTCTTCTTTATATTCTGTGATATTTCCCATCTGCTCTTGCAGTGTGAAGCCCAGTTGGTACGAAGGGCCTGGAGCCCGAAGACAACCCTTGGGGAGGCTTCAGATGACCTTGTGGGCTTCCTGCTAGCCTGACAGGAAAACCCCTTTGTAACATATGTGAATGTAGCGGGATGGGCTTTGACCAGAGATTTGGATCTATCTTCTTCCTGGCTCATTTCATTGTGCTCTGTGGATACACACGAGATTCCTGAATTCTGTTTTCTAGGCAAATACTGTAACTCAGGGCTAAAGTCACCCAGTGAATCCTTAGAGCCTAAAGTAACTTTGTCCCAGGCCTACAATGTGCATCAACTACAGACTCGCCTCCGTGCAGCCAAGGTCATGGCTTGGCACATACCTGTACACATTACGTCTCACAATCAGTACGCACTTTCAGGTAGTCTTATTTTATTCTCTTAAGTCTTTATTAACTTTGGAGAAATGATGCATCTTTTTATTTTAAATGAAGTAGATCAACATGGTGGAACAAAATGATAAAGAACAGAAAACATTTCAATATATTACTAATAATTTTTTTCCAATATGAAACCTAAAATTCCTATAACATAGTATTTTACAGTTTTATGAAGCTTTCTATTGTGACTTTTATGGAATTAAGAGATGAAGAAGATGAGATATTTTAGCATTTATATTTTTCAAAATTAAATGTATACTTAAAATAAAGTAACTTTATGCATTTATGAGTGTCGAGTACTTCTATTCGATTCTTTGACTGGTTGCTTTATTTTGTTCCTTTGGATGCTGTAGACACAAGTAGAACTAAGTGAGGTAACCCAGTCTCAAAAGAATGCCCATGGTGTGCACTCACTGATGAGTGGATATTAGCCTAGAATCTTGGAACACCAAAGACACAATCCACATACCAAATGATGTCCAAGAAGAATGAAGGAGTGGACGCTGGATCTGGAAAGGCCAATGCATCAGTGTAGGGGAATACCAGAACAGGGAAGTGGGAAGGGGTGGATGGGGGAACAGGAGGAGGGAAAGGGCATGTGGAACCTTTGGGGTGCAGGGAACCAGGAAAACAGAAATGAAATGTAAATAAAGAATATATCCAATAAAACAAAAAAAAAAAGAAAAGAAAAGAAAATAGAACTATGGTCGAATGAGAGTGCCTTTCTTCAGAGTGTGGTCATCTCTCTAGGCAGAAGGATTCAATAAATGGATATATATGTATAGGTATAGCTAGATCTAGATCTATATTTATATATCTATATGACTTCTAATATATACATATGCATATATAGTATTATATTAATATATATATATTCATGTACATATATAATATTAGAAGTCATATATTTCAGTGTTAATGAGATGCTCTTGTTCAAGGTTCAAAGTAAATTCATATTGAATAAGGACAATTAGAGTAGTTTCATGGAAAAATACTGCCTCTTTTCAGTTACTGAAATAAAAAATATCATTTTCTTGAATCTAGGATGATATATATGCATATATATGCTCAATTAATTCTCAAATCAAATCAAGAGGCTATGAAGTATATGCATGCATTAAAAAATAATTATTCAAATGAACAAAACTCAAGAATGATTTTTGCACCTGAAACTGATTTTCAGAAGATACATTGCACATACCTCGCAGGCCAACCTGAGCTTCCAGCTAACATTTGAACATCTCTAGGAAATGTCAGCCTGCCCCACCCCCCATGTTGTAATTCGAAAGTCCTGACAATGGCAGGTAAGGAAAAGGGTAGGGAAGATGAGCAGTAACTGTTGGGAGCAGAGAAAGGCTACTCTGGACTCCATGAGGAGGGAGGGCGGCAAAACCATTGCCCAGAACAGTCATCTAATCTACAAGTGTCAGGAGACGCTTTGTAAGTCAGGATCTGCGGTGTGGTGGCCCCCATGGCAGACTCGATCACCGACCTGTAAGAATCACTGAGCCCAGACTCCAGAGAGATCAAATCTGGGGAAGGTTTCTTCTCTTCTTTCGAGAATTTATTCACTATTATCATGTGTACAACAACCAAGACAAGGAAATAGCATAAAAGTATATTTTGTGCATACTGACCACTTAAGTAACCTTCAGAAACTTCTGCAAAGAACAGTGATCTGTACACAAGGAGATTATAGCGCTGCTGTACTTGCGTCATAAAACACTATGTTTGTGTCTAATTTTTTTTCTCTGTGAAGGGAAGTTTTTAAAGGTAGAACTGTGGAAAGTTACATAACCTTCGAAACAACAGTCCTTTGACACGGTGATTAGGAATACGGCAGCGCTAGCCTGAAGTAGAGCAGAGTGTCTCAGCTCGCGTCTGCGCAGAAATCCCTTTTGAATTGGATTTCTGCAGCCCTGACTCAGGGCAGAGTTGCCAACAAAGTGTGTGTAACTGCCACCCAGCAGTCACAGACGAGAGCCCTCTGTGCTCTCCCAGGTCACAGGGTTTCTGGGTTTGTGCACATACCTTATCTAACTCACAATGTTTACCCTCTGAAAAGCAAAGTCTTTCCTACTTCCACATGTTTTCAATATGCAACCTGGCCTTCCCTACCTGCTAGAGAACTAGAAAGTAAATCCCGACCCTCTGAGTAGCCACATTATATCTCAGTGAGGTCTGTGTTGAGAGCTCAACTCATTATACAAAATCTCCTCACACCTACTTTTTTCAAACTATCAGTCAGCTTGTTTCTTTACCCATTTCCCATAGATATGTAAACATCTACTTATTAATACACAGTTGTTTATTGTGTATTCTCTGTAGATATGTAATATAGATATGTAATCATACACAAGATTTGTGACTATCAGGGCAATTTCCAAAGCATGCTGTCAGTTTGTATAACAAACATGTCAAGCAAATGGTGTCCGGACTGGAGCAAGAACATAAAAAGGGAGAAACAAAACAGAAAACTATTGATCTAGCAAGTATTAATAATTTTAATTATTAATTAAATTTACAAAGATAACTATAAAATATACTCAAGAGCTAAAGAATTGTGGTTTTGAGCCCAGAGGCCAGGATATTACAATAGATCTTAAAGGCAAAGTGTATTGGTTCAATAATGATATAAATTGTTGATTAAATGATTGAATTGGTTGTCTTAAAGGTAAAAAAAAATGAATTGCAATCAATGTTCGAAGAGTAATTTTTCATAACTTAGAGCCAAAGTTAACCAAGGTAACCTGTGATCAACTTGATCATTAACTTTTGGAATCTGAATGGAGTAGTTTCTGAACAACCAAATGTGACACAGAAGTCTTAACTTTCAAGTAGCTTACAGCCCAACGGGAAAGATGTAGAGCGAGTAGTACAATAGGAATGTATGAGGGCCAGAGGAATGTGATGTCAGTCACCAAGTTTGCTTCACAGCTCCTCCATGTTGGCTCATGACCACCTGTAACTCCAGTTCCAGGGGATTTGATGTCCTCCTCTGGGCTCTGTGGACCCCGCATGTATACGCCCTTCCTCCAGATAGATACACCAAGACAAAACACCCATAAACATAACATAAAAATAAATCTCTCTAAAAAGTGTAAGCGATGAACAACATGTGTACTGGGTAGCATGGGAATCCAAGTGGAGATGCTGATAATTCCTTATGGCAATAAGATATTGTAAGGGACCTCAGAGTCAGCACAGAACACACCCAGAAACCAAATTCTCAGCCCAAAGGAGATTCATTACCCAGGAGGAACTAGGAAGGGGAGGGGCTGCCTCTGGAGACACACAGCAGGTGATTTGGCTCCTGGGGTTCTTAAGGAGTTAAGGGGTAAGTCTGTGCAAGGGTGAGTTGGTAAATCCTGATTAGACAGGTTAGCAAGAGTAGCTAAATGATGAATATTTATTATTGAGCCTTGACGTATGGATAGTTGGACCTTGGAGCTTTAGTCATAAGGAAAGTGGCCAAATAAGAGAATATACATTGGGGCTAGCTTTAAGAATGTAATCTAACCACTTAGTAAGGGAGAGAGAAGGAGAGAAGGCAAGGCTCTGTTAGCCCTTCAGATATGTAATCACCTGGGCATTTTCTAAAGTACCCTGGCAGTTTGTAAAAGAAGTGTGTGTCAAACAAATGGTGACTGAAGTGGAATTACCAAAATAAAGGAAATGTGGAAGGTAAAAGACAAAGCAATGAAAGAAAAGAATTACCATATGCAATTTTTTGTTTGTTTTTTATTTTCTATATTCTTTGTTTACATTCCAAAGGCTTTCCCCTTTCGCAATTCCCCCCTCACCATATGTCCCATAAGTCCTCTTCCCTCCACCCATTCCCCAATCACCCTCCTCCCCACCACACACACACACACACCATTTCTCTGTTCTGATACTCTCTTACAAAACTGGATCCAGTCTTTTCAGGACCAGGGTTCTCTCCTTCCTTCTTCTTGGGAATCTTTTGATTTGCTAATTGTGCCTTGAGTATTCAGAGCTTTTGGGCTCATTAATATCCATTTATCAGTGGTTGCATTTCATGTGTATTCTTTTGTGATTGGGTTAACTCACTTAGGATGATATTTTCCAATGGTTTTTAATGTCTCCTCCAAAGTCCACGTTGAAGGCCAGTCTTCACTGAGGGTGAGAAGCAAAAGGTGACAGGGTCAGAAAGAACTCTGCTGTCATGACTACATCCATGCATTTGCCACAGAGGAACCTGGCTATCTCAGGAATGTATTTCTCGAAAGGATGAAATTGACCTTAGATTTCTCTCCATCTGGTGTGTGCTTGTCCTTCCAGCATGTTAGGATATTGCAAGAAGCTTCCTCAGCTCCATCAGAAGCCACACACCTTAGACTTTTTAGCCTCCAAATATATAGGCCAAATAAGTTTATTTTCTTCTATCTATCATCTGTCTATCTATCTATCTATCTATCTATCTATCTATCTATCTAATCTATTCTCTTAGTGTTTCCTGGCTGTGGAGAAACATCACAACTAAGACAGCTCTTATAAGGGCAAATATCTAATTAGGGCTGGCTTATACTTTCTGAGGTTCAGTCCATTATCATCATGGTGGGAAGCATGGCAGCGAGCAGGAAGACATGATGGTGGAAGAGCCAAGAGTTCTACATCTTTATCCAAAGGCAGCCAGAAGGAGGTTGTTTTCTGCACCAGGTGGAACCTGAGATTAGAAGGTCTCAAAGCCCACCCACACAGTGACATACTTCCTCCAACGAGGCCACACCTCCTCCAATAAAGCCACACCTCCTAACAGTGCCACTCTCTACGGCCAAGCAGATAAATTTGAATGGATAAATCTGTGGAGGCCAAACCTATTTAATCACTACATCTATCAGTCATGTGCACATATATGTATGCCGGGGCACAAATGCTGTGACATATGTGTCAGAAGGCAACTCTTGTGTCAGAAGTATATTCTCTCCTGGCATCCTGTGGAGCTGGGGATTGAATTCAAGTCCTCTGGATAGAGCACAGGTGCCTACACTTGCTGAGCCATCTTGTCAGTTGACCTTCTCTTCACATTATGACTTACCCAGTATTGAGTATTTTGCAATAACCATAGATAACAGTCTAAAATACAATGTAGCTGTTCAATCAGTTGTTCAGTAATTATTGAATACTGAGCAGTATCAGATTCTTTGTGTGGTTATAACAAAGAATAAAAAGGAGACATAGTTCCTGCCCTAATGAGATGGGTGATTTATAAGAGAAGATATACATTGACTGAACACATGAATGAATTAATGAGAGAGTGAATTAATGAAAAATACAGAAGCATGGTGTTATAAAGCAAAAATGATGATAATATGAGAACAATGAGGGGTACTGGGGCACTGAGACATGAGCTAAAAGGAGTCCTGAAGCATGTGTTGGAAGCTGGGCAGACCAGGGGAAAGGTTGGTATAGGGACAGAAGAAACACCATTGCAATGAGGAGAGAAAAGATCGAAAAATGAAAAAATATCGAATTCATAGAAAGGCCATCTCTGCACAGACTAAGCCCCAAGGAAGTGGGAGTACCTCATTGAACCTGCAGCATGGTGGGGGAGATGGTGGTCTGAGTAGAGAGGCCTGAATTAGGCTTTTCGGTGACTAGAGGCATCTGAGAAGCAAGCTCAAGAAAAATGTCTCTAGGAGATGGGAGTCCTCTGTGGGTGTTTGACATCAAGGACCTTGCTGCAGCTCTGAGGTTTCAGGCTCACATTAAGGTGCCCCGGAAATCCTTTAAGAGCTTTTGGGAAGGGAAACAACTGATCAGCCCTGCCACAAAGAGGCCTAGCTTAAAGAGACTTGGTGTGGAATGATCAGTGGTATAGAGGAATTTCAACCCGACAACATGGCTGCTCTGGCTAGAGATCACATCCAAAGACCACGTAGGTCTGTGTGATCCAGCTGAACACAGACACACCCTGGATTACAGCATGATCTGGCTGGAATACAGATTTTTTCCCCTTAGCACACACCTTTAATCTCAAACAATGTAGGGAAGGTTAGTTTGTAGAAGGAAGCAGCCATCTTTGAAAGTGACGTCTAATTGGAGGTCAGTTCCGCGAATTGGGCGGAGCTGTTGACGTGAGTCAGTTCAGACAGTTGGGAATCGGGGCAGTGTGTGCAGTACAGTGGAGCTGAGCTTGCATGAGCGGGAGTCCATGCATTTCAGTGCAGGTCAGCAGAGGCAGTTGAGGACAGAAAATAAGAAGGAGCCAGACGATTAGAACAAACTAGGAGAGTTAGTTTGTGGCCAAGCAGAGCATTTCGGTAAGAGGCTGAGAGTAGCTGGATTGAATCAGTCAGTTTGGAGAGGCATTTGATCCAGAACAGCTCGGTTTGAGGCAACCAGCCAGAGTTCAGAAAGAGCTAGAAAGGGTCAGCTTATTCAGCAGTAAGCCTCTGAGACAACAATTATATCAGGCAAATAAAAGTTAGTTTTACACCGTGGAAATAACCCCAATGAGGGGCTACCATTGGGCTGATTGACATTTATCAGGTGAGTGAATTGGATGGATTGGAAAGTACAGGACCCTAAATCTTAGATTTTTGTCATTCTTTGTATTTTTCCTTAAATAGCTAAGTATCAGTACTTCCTAAGACTTAAGAAAATGTATGTTCCTGGCTACTCTTTTTTTTTTTTTCTGGTTCCATCTTTTGCTAACTATTGTTTTGCCAGATTCTCCTGCAGGCCTGATTCCATCTCTTCATGTTCAATCACAGCAATCATATCCCTGTGCATGGCTCCAAAGAATCATCCTCCTGCTGGTAACGGCCAGTTGTGCATGGCCAGCCCAGTTCATTCTCCTGAACATTTATGTACAATTGACTTTTGTATCCCCACACTGTTCCACAAAGGAAGCCACTGGTCACTCTGTGGTGGCTTACCCTGGACATCCTTCAACCCTGCCTCTTCTAACTTTACTCAACAGATTACCAGCTGTTCCGTTTCTCCTAAGCAGATCTAGATCATTAACTATTTTCAACATCCACTGCTGTAATCCAGACATCTACAGCCTATTATTACCTCTGTACTGAGCACCTCTCACTGCTTCTTTGAGTGCCTATGCAAACACAGCAGACCTACCTACTCTCTAAGATCATTATCCTTTAAACTGTACCAATGCATTCTACACAAAGTGGTAAACCAAGACATCTCCTTTCCGGAAAGTCTGTTAAAAAGAGGTTTTAATGAAGCTACTGAAAGTTGCAAGAGTCCTGAAGACTCCCTCCAAGTTCTGAATGATGGAGGTAAACACAAATTTAAAAGATGAAACGACCTAGTTAATGCCCACTGTGGGCTGCAGGGAAGGCCATAGTAGAACAACATTAGAATTCATTAAGGTTTGGATTCAGACCTCGTAAAGAACAGGATGTACAGCCAGCTGAGGAAGACCATTAAGGAGACTATACACATGGGACCTTCCTCACCCACCCCTGCAACTCAGTCAGCCTAATGCTAGGTTGTTATCCTAAGGCAAACAACTCAGGAGGGGTTTTCTCTAAGATACTTGAAACATTTTCCTTGGGAGAAGTTAAGAACTTATATAGAAAAGTTTTGCTCTTCTGTATATCAGATGCCAGCCTAAATATCAACTTTAGACTTACCCACAGACATGAGTCTCTCTGACAAACCTTTGCTTCACATTCTAAACTGTATGGATAACAGGAACTACAAAATATTTGAATAAGCCCTATAAACACTACGGAGAAAGGTAAATAAAATGCATAAACTATAAAGAATATTTCAGAGACTAGAAGGTAATTTTTTAATTGTAATTTGTTTTATATGTGTGAAACATTACCTACATAAAATTCAAAGAAAATTTTAAAAGAGTGACAAGGAACTCTTCAAATCTAAACATCATCCCAATTTTTTAAATTAAAGAATAATTGGAGGCTCAAGTTTATAAAAAACAAAACAAAAAAAAAAGAGCTTAAAAGAGAAAATCAGTTTTTTTTGGAAAAAAATAAAAACATAAAAGATAAAATAGTATTCCCAAAGGAGCATTTTCTCAATCCAGGCAATCTAGTTCTTATTCCAGAATTATAAGTGAATTTAGGGAACAAGAAAGGAATTACATGTTCTATGAAATAATGGTAAAAATTCAAGAGTGAAAAGATATATAATGTGTTTGTATTTAAATATAAACAAGAGTGCTCACAAGAAGAAACAGTCTAAAATATGTACACACAGGATTGTATAATTTTATATTCTTAAGAACAAAATTTTTAAAACACTAAAATAAAAAAAAAAAGTTGTTAGGAAAATGAAGCAGCCAAACACAGAATCCAGAGCCAATATGGAGTTAGTGAGGGTTTTTTTTTTCTATTTTTGACAATTTGTATTAGATGGCCAAAGCTATTAATAATCTGTAGAAGGGAAATTTTGAAATTTAAATTCTAGAACCCACTAACCTATTAACAAAGTGAAGCCAAATAATTTATTCAGAAAGCTTCAAACTCCAAATTCCTTGTCTTATATTTACCCATTATTGTGTAATTACTCACGTATGAACCTCAGTAAAGGGATTTAACTAGGATGAAGAGTTAAACCCACAAAAAACCAAGTGATTCAATCTTATTGAACACTGAAATCAAGGCTAACAGCTGAGCATCAGGCTCAGAAACCAAACTAATGTAGAAGAGAGAAGACCGGCCTATAGAAAACAAAACAAAACAACAGAAAAAGAAAAATCAAACGGAGCAGGTTGTAGGTACTGTGTAGAACTTGAGTGTTTGAAAAAGCCTTTTTTTAAAAAAGGCTATTTGAATATTCCAGAAAGATAAAAAGCCGTACAAGAGAGTCATGGCCAAAATATTATGAAACAGTCCAAATTGGGATTGAAGTTAAGAGACTTCGGGAATGTCCTGGATTCCTACACTCACTAATGATCTGGAAGATGTTAGAGAGGCACATGATCATGTTTACAGAAAGAAAACACACATAATCAGAAATTCCAGGAAAACTAAAGGCTCATATATGTACAGACAAATGGTGGTATCTATCATTGAATAAAAACAAGAAATTTTAAGACCATCAAAGGGCTTACTCTTAACTCTGCCTTTATATCCAGAAGGGAAGTTCTACTTGGTAGCTCTCCCCTTAAGTCTCACTGGAATGATGAGGATTTCCTGTATGCACTTAGATTAATCACCATCAAATGGAATTTGATCAATATCTTTGGGACGACTATAAGGCCTGGATTCTGTTATCTCATAGTTTAGCATATCTCGACACCTGGACAGGTTGGAATTGGAATGATAGACTGGGAGAAACTAGATGCTAGAATACAAAACAGCACAGTAGCGTTCTACCATGTGACCTCTGTGTCCTGAACATTTCTGTTACCTTTTACCTTATTTCACCTGGCCTCTGTCTCAGGCTGCCCTGGTGAGAATCGAGGTTGGCAGGGTATTGTAAACATGGAGATTTAGTAAGAGAATTGTCAAGGGATGTTTGCATTAGTTGAGCATTAAGATTTTTGGAGCTTCAATTATTAAGTTACTCAACTGGCAGACACAATTGCTGACTTTGGGCGGAACTAGAAGTAACTACGAATTAGTGGATTAGCAAGTATGCATAAGCTGTTTTTAAGGGATTAGATTCTTCAAGGCTGAAACTGAGATTAGAGGATGTGATTATGGAGCAAAAGTACAATTTTGATGCCATGATTCATATCCTCACATTGAATCTGCAATTGGCAATTAAATACAAATGTATCTTTTTATTAAATATTTCCCGAATACCATATGCTGTAGTTTAGATTGTCCCAAAGTGTCATGTGTTAAAGGTTTGGGTCTTGAGGTAGAATATTGGCCAATGGTGGAACCCTGAAGGTAGTGAAGACTTATGGGAGGCCCCTAGCTCATTAAAGAGGTGGGACCCCAGCCTCTTCCTCAGTCAATGAAACAACACACACACACACACACACACACACACACACATACAGAGAGAGAGAGAGACAGAGAGACAGAGAGACAGAGAGCCTTGCCGCTGAAGTAAATTCAAGCAGAAAAGAGAATCGATGAGCCTGAAGACAGAACCTATGAAATGGATCAGTGAGAGGAAGAATATCTAGAAAATTACAGGCAAAGTTCTCCAATACACATGGATGCAAAAATCTCAGTATACCAAATCCAACAGTATATAAAAGTGATTCTGCTCCATGACCAAGTGAGGCTTTTTACCATATGCAAGTTAATTAATATGATATACTCATTAGCAGACTGCAGAGTATACACACACAATAATCTCCATAGATGCAGGGGAAGAATCTAAAGTGCACCATCTCTTCTTGTTTAAACACTGTGCTATTTTCAGTGCAGCTGAATATTGGTTCTTGGACATTGGTTCTGGTAATAATTGGTTATCATGCTAGTGAAAGGCAAAAAATCAAAAATAGATGATCTCAATAAAGTAAAACAGCATGATAGAAACGGAGAAAATACTTGTAACCTATACGTACAAGGGGATAATGTTCAAGTTTTATAAAGGATTTATGCGTGTGAATAGCGAAGAACCAAAATGTTGCTTAAAAATTGGCAAAACATCTTCTCTGATATATAAGAATGGCCATCAGGGGCCCCGTTAACACCATTAATCACCAGGTAAATGCAAACAAAAACTGCTATGAAATAGTCCTTACATCTGTTAAAATGGTGCTGTGAAATGAAAACAATGAGACAACAAATGGTGAGGGTGTAGCAAAAAGAGAACCCTCTGAGCAGGGGGTGGAGGGACTAGAACTTCTGGATTGTTGATCTGGAGGGGCAGCAGTGAATTGCTATGGGAACCAGAAGCTCACCAATCAGGTTAAGGCAGGAAGACCCACCCTAAAATGTAGGCAGCACTACTCCATGAGCTGGCTAAGCCCTGACTTTCTCTACTCTCTGTTGACAGACACAGTGTGACCAGCTGCTCAAGCGTCTGATGCTGTGATGTCCCCATCATGATGTGGCCTCAGACTGGGAGGCAAAGTAAACCCTGCATTTAGCAAGTTGCTTGGACCAGTATTTTTGTCCACCGCAACTGGAAAACTAATACTCATCCAGTGGCATTGCACATAATGGCCAATGCATGAAAACAGCCAAAGTGTCCATCTTGAGTATGCATCTATGATTAAACGGAGTTTTAAAAAGTGAGAGAGCACAATGTACAAATCCATTTAAAACTCTGTCACTAAGAGTTTTATAGTTTAATCCTATTTTCTGTTTTATGATAAATTATGCACATGGCATGAGAAAGATACAAGGCTCATTGGTCTCATATTGATCAACAATTGTTCCAACAGCAGATTTAAACAAAAACAAAAAACAATAAGGACGCTATTCTCCCTTCTCAGACCTCCCTTGTACAGTTGCAGGAAACTGATGACATACGTTTGTGTGTTTCAATCCATTTAGTTCAACTGATCTACTTGTCTATTTTCACCTAAATTGCTTGATTTCTATAGCTTTAGAATATCTTTCTTTTTCTTGAAAAGCATTCTCTTGATCCAGCCGGTGGCAGGGAGAGGAATTATGGGACATATGGTGGGGGGTAACTGGGAAAGGGAAAAGCCTTTGGAATGTAAACATAGAATATAGAAAATAAAAATTAAAAAAAAGAAAAGCATTATCTTTTATTGAAAAAGGAAGTAGAAACATTTTATGATAAAATTGCAGATTTACATGGAAAATATTTCTGATAAAATAGAAGAGATACATAAAAAACATGTTAAAATTGACAATTTTCATGGAAAATTAAAGAGGTAGACATAAAAACATTGCTAAATTAATTGGAAAATGAAATAGAAACATTTTATGATAGAATTGAAGACTTCTGTGGAAAATATTTCTGATAAAATTGTAGAAAAATGTAGACAAACATGTTAAAATTGAAGATTATCATGGAAATTTTTATATAGATATAATGATGGTAGGCATAAAAGTATTCTTAAGTTGATTAAAAGTGGAATTATAAACATTTTCTAATAAAGTCGAAGATTTACATGGAAAATATCTCTGATAAAATTGAAAAAATATATAGAAAAATATTAAAATTGAAGATTATCATGAAATAATACAGATAAAATGGTAGGTATAAAAGTAATTCTATGTTGATTGAAAGTTGATTGAAATTATAAACATTTTCAGGTAAAATTGAAGATTTACATGGAAAATATTTCTGATAATATTCAAGAAATATATAAACATGGTAAAATTGACTATTTCATGGAAAATTATACAGATAAAATGGTAGATATAAAAAACCATTCTAAGTTAATTGAAGGTGGAATTAAAAACATTTTGTGATAAAATCAGAGATTTACATGGGAAACATTTCTGATAAAACAGAAGAAATATATAGAAAACATGTTAAAATTGAAGATTATCATGAAAAATGATGCAGATAAAATGGTAGACATAAAAATTACTAAATTAATTGATAGAGGAATTACAAACACTTTCTGACAAAATTGAAGATTTACATGAAAAACATTTCTGTTAGTCTATGTCTTTTTATTGGGGAATTGAGTCCATCGACGTTAAAAGATATTAAGGAATAGTGATTATGGCTTCCTGTTATTTTTATGTTATTTTTATGTTTCTGTTCTTTTGGGTTGTTGGAAGATTACTTTCTTGCTTTTTCTAGGGTGTAGTTTCTCTCCTTGTGTTGGCGTTTTCCATCAATTATCCTTTGCAGAGCTGGATTTGTGGACAGATATTGTGTAAATTTGGTTTTATCCTAGAATATCTTGTTTTCGCCATTTATGGTGATTGAGAGTTTTGCTGGGTATAGTAGTCTGGGCTGGCATTTGTGTTCTCTTAGGGTCTGTATGTGATCTGCCCAGGATCTTCTAGCTTTCATCATCTCTGGTGAGAAGTCTGGTGTAATTCTGATAGGTCTGCCTTTATAAGTTACTTGCCCCCTTTCCCTTACTGCTTTTAATATTCTCTCTTTGTTTAGTGTATTTGGTGTTTTGATTATTATTTGCCAGGAGGACTTTCTGGTCTGGTACAGTCTGTTTGGAGTGCTGAAGGCTTCTTGTGTGTTCATGGGCATCTCTTTCTTTAGGTTAGGGAAGTTTTCTTTTATACTTTTGTTGAAGATATTTACCAGCCCTTTAAATTGGAAATCTTCCCTCTCTTCTATACCTATAATCCTTAGGTTTGGCCTTCTTATTGTGTCCTGGATTTTCTGGATGTTTTGGGTTACAAGCTTTATGCATTTTGCATTTTTTTGACTGTTGAGTCAATGTCTTCTATGGTATCTTCAGCACTTGAGGTTCTTTCTTCTATCTCTTGTATACTGTTGTTGATGCTTCCATCTATGACTCCTGAATTCTTTCCAAGGTTTTCTATCTCCAGAGATGTCTCACTTTGGGATTTCTTTATTGTTTCTACTTCTACTTTTAGATCCTGGATGGTCTTGTTCAGTTCCTTCACTTGATTGTTTGTGTTTTCCTGTAATTCTTTAAGGGATTTTTATGTTTCCTCTTTAAGGACTTCTGCCTGTTGACCAATGCTCTTCTGTATTTCTTTAAGAGAATTATTTAAGTCCTTCTTGAAGCCTTCTATCAGCATCATGAGATACGATTTTAAATCCAACTCTTGCTTTTCCAGTGTGTTGGGTTATCAGGGACTTGCTGTAGTGGAAGAACTGGGTTCTGATGTTGCCAAGTAACCTTGGTTTCTGTAGGTAGGGTTCTTGTGCTTGCCTTTTGCCATCTGGTTATCTCTGGTGCTAGTTGATCTTGCTGTCTCTGGCTGGAGCTCATCCCTCCTGTGGGCCTGTAAGCCTGTGTCCATACTCCTGGGACACCAATTCTCTTTTGTCAGGATCTGTGCACAGAAGACTGTGAAGTCTCCTGGCTCCCTGGTGCAAATGGCAGCCTGAAAACCTCTGTCCCAGCTGCTCCACTGACTGTATGCCCTGTGGGCTTCTAAATGTTCCCTTCCAGAGAGGAAGTGGAGATCTCACCTCCTTGCTCAGAAGTGATAGCACTGCTGGGAGATCACTCTCTCCTGGTGTGCTGTGCACAGAAGGCTCTGGAGTTGCCCAGCTTCCTGATGCAAATGGCAGTGGGAAGACTTCCATCCCAGTTGCTCCACTGACCCTATCTAAAACATGTCTTAATATCAGGTAGTATAAGTCCTTAAATTCAGTTCTTTCACAAATTTTCTTAGTAATCTAAATTTTAACCACATTTTGGAATTAACATCTCAATTCCTAAAATAAATTGCTGAAATTTAAAAGTTATAATCATAGAAAATCTATACACCAGCTAGTAATCATACTCCCAGTTACATGTACAAGATAAATTCATGCTCACGTGCACTAGGGCACATATTCCAGAAGGTTCATATAAGTATCATAGTAATTACCTATTGGAAGTAAAATAAATGTCAAGAATATGAACATGGAGAAATGTATACAGAAAAGGAATGAACCTAAGAGGACAATAACTTTCTGGGTATACCATCAGCATGAATGAATCTCTCAAATACAATACCTAAAAAAAGAAGCTAGTTATATTAACAATATACATTTTAAAACCAGAAAAAACTATTATTTGGGGGGGATTAATATACAGTGTGTAAGGTATGAAGGATATGGCATGGTAAGAAGGATCTTAAAAATAAGACTGTGCTTGTCTCTAGAACAAAAAGGAATATGAATCAGTGGCTTCTTCCTATGGTACTGGTCATTTCTATTTCTTAACCTCAGTAGAAGGTATAGAATAGATTTTTAATGATATATATATGTGTATATATACATAGTTGGTATATATATATATTTGTATAAATGTCAGTATATATATTTGTATACATATATATCAACATTTGCATATATAACAATATATTTGTGTGTATTTATATATATAAATATATACATATATTTGTGTAAATGTCAAATGTATTTTTTATGTTTGATATACTATTCAAGGAAAAAGTGGGTGCATGTCGTTACTGCGAGTTTATAGATACACATTGGTGTTACTGAGTTGGGGCTTCCCTGCAACGTAGAGTTAGCACTGGGACATCAACTCTCAGGGCCCATGGTGCTTTCATCTTTATGTGGACACTGTATCCACGGAGGAATGCTTAGATTCACTGACAGTCCTCCCTGGGATAAATGAAAATGAACTCACAGCTCCCACCGTTTCAGAGTGTTTCTTCCCAAGGTTTTGTGCTGAACTTCTCTGGAGTATAAACTCCCAGTCTTGTGCTGGTGGGGGAGGAATAATTTCCTGGGTGTAGCTAGTGTGGGAGGGGAGCTAGACTTCTCATTACAGAGGCTTTTCTCCGCTTTTCTCTCTTCAGCCTACCTGCACGCCTACTTGGCCAGCCACTCTGTGCCACCGTCTAAGACTTTCAGAGGTTCTGTGGGCACAAGTTGGCCGGCTTCTCTAGCTCCACAACTGCTGCTTTTGCTTTGCTTCTCTCAGTCGGCTGATTCACCTTCAAACTGGGTGGCTGCTTTCTTGCTTCTGTTCACTTTAATGGCTGTCTCCTTTGTGCATCCTTGCATGTTGTCATAACAGTTAAGTGTGTTATTAGGAAAACACACACACCCAATACCCACACCTCAGCTTTTAAACGCTATTCAGAAACTGTTTGCTCCAAGAATCTTAAATGCAGGGCTGGTTTATTAATGAGACAAGATGATCCTGAATGCTCCTGTGTTGACATTGGCAAGAGGAAGGAAACACGGAGCACAAGACAAATCTAGACAACTTCCCATTGGACAAACCTGGGAGAATGTGAATAACCAAACAAAGAGTGAAGACTACACTCCGTTATATAAAATAATGCATAGGAGTCTAAGGGATATAAATACATCATTGAATAGAGAAAGGATAAACATTTGCAATATAATTCTAAATAATACAAGTAGCTGATTCTACACTTGGGAGGCAAAGCTGTAATCCACCTTCCTGTGTGTACCCTGTATGTATCTGATCCTTTCCACAGGTCACACATGAAAGGGTAAAATTAATCACCTGTTTATATCTATTAAGCAACCAGTTCCTGAGATGAACATCAGTGGAATGCCCCTGACTTCCTGCACTGACCAGCATGCAACTATGATGTTTCCTCCTAAATCCACAAGAAAAAAAAATATAAACCAACTCAATGTGTTTAATAAAATAGCTGTTATATTTATTCTTTTACAATAGTAGAGATTGGACCTAAGCTCTCAGGCATGCTAGACAAGCTAGACCCTGAGCTCTCTTCCAGTCTGTCATGGCTTTGTTCTGTGTGTTCCTGCAAAATTCCCACTATTGAAACCTATCCCTGTGAAGGCACATCCTTAGGCACAGTATTTTCCAGGCCTGAGGGAGTATACTGGCTTCTTCTACCACGTGCGTATGGACAAGAAGATGCCACCTATGAAACCAAAGGCAGGCTCTAAATGGCACCCACTACTGGTGTCTTATTGGACTTCCTAGTTAAATAGATAAGAAATTTGTTTCTCATGTATAAATGACTTGATCTAAGGGGGTTTTTGTTGTTGTTATAGCAACTCAAATGAACTACAAAAAGAGACTCAACTACATTTGTTGAGTCTCTTTTATGTTTGGGTGCTAAGTAGAGTCCAGGACCAGTGTTTCCCATGATGGGGGAACTGTAGCCTCTGCAGCAGGTAGACTGCAATGAAAACAAGGGTTTCATTACCTGTGTCCTGGCCATATTTTCTCAATAGTAATCTATGGTCTTTGAGAACACCCTCTCCTATTTACAAGGGACATTATAATTTATGAAAGTAGCCACTACTCAGACGGTGGCAACAGGAGTCGAAGGACATGGGATATTCGACCTTGGTAGCCTTTTAATACTGTTTTGATTCTATCTTTGCTGGTTTCTTTCTCTCTCTTTTTTTTTCATTAAATGATTGGGAAAATTACCATGACTTTATTCCCATAGGCTGAAAATTAGCCCGTGAGCAGAACTCTTAAATAAGATTTTCACAGCTGTGAAAAAACAAGAAGACACGGAGAAGCTGCCTTAAACTGAAGGACATCAAGGACAGATGACCACTAAATACATGCGATAGCATAAAGCAGGAATGGAAAGGCACTCGATAGAGTAGGGGTTCTCAACGTTCCCGTTGCTGCGACCCTTTAAAACAGTTCCTCATGTTGTAGTGACCAACCCCCCCAACCATTAAATAATTTTCATTTCTACTTCATCACTATAATTTTGCTACTGTTATGAATCATACTGTAACTATCTGTGGTTTTTCATAGTCTTAGGCTACCCCTGCACAAGTGTCCTTTAACCCCCAAATGGATCAAGAACCACAGGTTGAGAATTGCTGTTCTACTATAAGACGTGGTAAGGTGTAAATCATTTTGGTTGTTCAATGGTGCATGATAATTTCTTAGTTGTGATAGCTGTGCCAGGTTATGTAAGGTCTCAACGTAAGGAGAACTGGGGACCCTCACTTTTACCTTGGTAGTCTCTCTTGTGAATCTAAAACTTTAAAGCTTAGTGGGAAAATCTCTATGGTAAGGCTCTAAGGGAGGACTATATTTTTACATGTTGGGGGGGGCAGGTTCATAATCACATATGCTTCTTTCGAGACTTACATGTGTGCAACTGACTCCAGAAACCACCCTGGCTTCTCTAGACACAGCATTTCCATAGTGCCTTGAACTTCCCTTGATATTACAACCCTTATTGCATTCCCAATGGATTGGCCAATCTCCAGGGCGAGGCCAAGATTTAGTCTTTATTTTATGCTCAGTAACTAGCAAAACAAAACAAAACAAAACAAAAAAACAAAACAAAACAACAAAACCAAACCTCCTAAAGGGATCTGTATGATCAGTGAGCACATGTGTTTGAGCTGTCTGAGTGCACAAGCACTGCAACGAGATTCATTCCTAAGAACATTTGTTGAGTCTCCTTTATGTTCGGGTGGGAAGTAGAGTCCAGGACCAGTGTTTCCCATGATGGGGGAACTGTAGCCTCTGCAGCAGCTAGACTGCAATGAAAACAAGGGTTTCATTACCTCTGTCCTGGTCATATTTTCTCAATAGTAATCTATGGTCTTTGAGAATACCCTCTCCTATTTACAAGGGACATTATAATTTATGAAAGTAGCCACTACTCAGACGGTGGCAACAGGAGTCGAAGGACATGGGATATTCAACCTTGGTAGCCTTTTAATACTGTTTTGATTCTATCTTTGCTGGTTTCTTTCTCTCTCTCTCTCTCTCTCTCTCTCTCTCTCTCTCTCTCTTTTCATTAAATGATTGGGAAAATTACCATGACTTTATTCCCATAGGCTGAAAATTAGCCTGCTAAGCTGGAGCCCAAATCAGATTCTGATGACTAAGAATGAATCTGTTTTCATGGAAGCATGCCTAACGGAAATCTGCACAGCTCCTCTCTGCCATAGGAGAGCTGTCGTGGCTGCCACCGGTGATTGATATGCAGAAGCCAAATGTGGAAACCACTCAGGTCTGAATCCTTTGTTCTCTAACCAATATTGATCAAATTTTGTTGTTCCAGAGTGCATCTGTTCACTGCCTTGCTTTGCAAGCTAAGGAAATCTTCCTTTTGAAGGTTAAAAGACATGTTTCGAGAGGTCTTTCCATCCCGCTGGAATGACTACATGGAACTGGGATTTCTCTGTCCTGACTTGGTAACTCTGGGCTACTGCACTGTCAATACATGACAAGAGTTTATTGTGATGTTTTAATGTAATGGTTAAAAAAAATCTTTCAAATTAGTTTGCAATTTAATATATCATAGAAAAGGGTGGCAAGGGGTAACATATACGATAAACTATAAGTCTAAAGAAGCGACATAAACATTTTAAGAAATACATTCAGGGGAGGCAGAAAGATAGCTCAGCATGTAAGGGCATTTGCTGCTAAGTTGATGACCAGAGTGTGATCCCCAAGACCCATGTGGTGGAAGATGAGAACCAACTCCTTCAGCTACCCTTCCCTCCCCATGCATGTGCACACATAAATAAATAAATAAATAAACAAAACACTCACATCCAGTGCTTATCTATCGAGCCCTTAACAAGCAGTGTGCTATGTGCTTAGCAGAAGTTAGACATAAAGGAGCTGCTCTCCCTGGCGTCCAAGAAACTTCAGCCTCAAGAGAGACAGTGGGAGAAAGATGGCCAGGATGCCTTTGCAGCTGGGTGCCTTTGCAGCTGCTTCTGTTAACTGCACTTAGCTTTGAGGTCGGCACTTTTTCCTGCTATACAGCAAGAGGTCCGCCCGCTTTTCAGCATAGCTCAAGGATGAGCAGATGTCACTGGAGTTGATCAGGGTGGGAGCTGATGGAGGTGGCGTGTTGTAAACTATAAAATATCCTCAGCCATGTTTTTTTTTTTTTTGACACCCTCTAGCTAGGAATGGGCTTGTTAGACAGGCTTTGCCACTTAGGGAGGTCATCAGCATCTCGTGTGGGATAATTTGACTTAGACACACACACACACACACACACACACACACACACACACACACTTTAGGTAAACATAAAATGTTTCCCTATAGCCTTTTCACACACCCTTGGTGTTATTATTCCTTCTCCACCCTTCTCCCTCCATATTACCCTCTCTCCCTCCTCTCCACTTAAAGTCTCCCCTCTGCTCTTCACAGCTGCCCTTTCAAAGAGGGAGCCCCCTCTCTAGAGCTCTCTTTTTCCACCCACCACTGTCTTCTTACTTTCCTGCTTCTTTTTTACTCCAGGTTATAAAGTCACATCTAAATATTCAAAGTTAAGTTCCAGGAATAAGAGATAACACGTGGCATTTGTCTTTTGCGTTCTGGGTTACCTGACCCAGTATAATATTTTCCATTTACCTGTAAATGTCACAACTTCAGTTCTCTTTACAGAGATAAAAAGAAGTCCATCGAGCAGCTGCACATTCTCCTCATCTAGTCACCAGTTAAAGGTTGATCTGTATCACGGTCAATGGTCCCAGGCCTGTTACCTGGGTATTTAATGATTAATTACTGCGCTTTCCTCAGTCTGAGCCTCACTGGGAGTTCCTACCTCTAGCCCTGTAGCATGTCTGCCCACATGTGCTTGTCTCATAATTATTGGGGGGATAACGGAAGTTGTGGTCTTAGATTGTGATTTTAGCAAACATGTTTTAGTCTGAAGTAAATTTTGGTTTCTGTTATATCATTCCTACTGTCCATTACACGTACTAGAAATTGCCTTAGAATGCATTCCTTTTAGTAATTCGGGAATACGCTCTTAGCTTTTTGCTATAGGTTTTATAATGCTTGTGTGTTCACTGAAAGTGACATGGCACATTAACCACTAGTTGAGTCAGTAGATTTTACAGCAGCATTGTCTAAGAAATTATCCCAAACCACATAGCTCTGCAAAGACTCCGTTCAAGAACAGATAATCTATATTGAAGAGAGAAGTCCCTGTCCATATTGCAGACTTGCATTTCTTCACAGCCACAGTCAACATAGATCTTGGCATAAGTTCAGTAGAGCAGAGTCCTGCCTATCTCCCTACTCTGCACAAGTGGTGGCTACTCAGCTGAGTATAGTGTCATCCATCTTTATAATGTTTTTCTACCATGGAATCTAAGGTTGTATGCCTTTTACTTGAATCTGCAGTTTGTGATTCTAGTCACCTATCCATAAACCTGGGACATTGAAATTAGTGTAAGGAGGCAGATTTATTCCAGGCTAGCATGGAGGCAAACAGTTCTATCTCTCTGGGGACACTGGGAACATGAATGGCTTTTACAGGACACAGACATTTTGCAGTCAGGCAATGAGCAGAGACTCCTGCTGTTGAGGGTCTCTCTCTCCAGAATGCAGTCTTCTTCTCCTTGAAAATCTTTCAAGACCTAGGACTTTGACCCCTGGGATCACCATCTGCAGTTTCTTTCTGGAAATGCAGTGCTTTTCTGTGAGTCAATCCATGCACTGGAAGAGAAAGAGAATGTAAGGATGAATGGATATAAGATTGTGGAAGCCAAATGTAACAGAATTTCTAATAAACGGCTATAACTATTATGATAAAACTAAAGGCTGACTCCAAAAAAAAATCAACATCCATTAATTTTATTAGATGTATTTCTTTATAATGTAGGTGCCTAATGTTTTCTTTCCTTCTGATTCTGAAATCTGTGTTATATTGGAAGGTGTGTGTGTGTGTGTGTATGTGTGTGTGTGTGTGTGTGTGTGTATGTGTGTGTGCACATGTGTGTGCATGCACACACATGTTGAGGCATTAGGTAACCTCCTGAAAAAGGAAAAGAAAGCATCCATGGTACTTGAGCTCCTGTTCCTATCCCAGAATAATAACAAATCAATGAGGAAGAGCAGCTGAGACTTATATACTTGTTAGTGTGTGCCAGACTCTCTTCTGAGCACTTTTCACATATTAATCATTTGATTATGATGACATCATCATGAAATAGTATTATTATGCCTCGCAAAACATGGAGAGATTAGATGAATTGCCCAGTATTGCATGATTTGTAAGACAGTGGGAAAGACAGCTGAGATTCAAGGCCAGTATTATGGAAGAGCACAGGGTCTAACTCATTCATCTTCGTGAACACCAAGCTAAAGAGAGGACAATCCAGCTGAGGGTGGCGAGGTGAGGACTATTGTTTTAGATAAGGAGGTCAGGTTTCTTCTTTGGGAACGTGTGAGAAGATGGAGTACAGTATCTGCGTCTTGGACAGGATCCATTGGAAGTCCTACTTTCAAGTCCAATCTCTGTCTCTGTCTCTGTCTCTGTCTCTGTCTCTGTCTCTCTCTCTCTCTCTCTCTCTCTCTGTCTCTCTCTCTCTCTCTCTCTCTGTTTTTTTTTTTTTTTTCGAGACAGGGTTTCTCTGTATAGCCCTGGCTGTCCTGGAACCCACTCTGTAGACCAGGTTGACCTGGAACTCAGAAATCTGCCTGCCTCTGCCTCCCAAGTGTTGGGATTAAAGGCCTGTGCCACCACCACCTGGCCCAATCTTTCCCTTTAAGCTAGAGTACATTCATAGCTCCCTCATATTGTCTGGGGCTCATTGCCTCCCTTGTTCCCCCAGCTTCTTTCCATTAGCCTGCTTGCTACTCCTTCTCTCTGTCTCCAAGGAGGTCCTGTAGACTCTGAGACCCGACTTACGGTACCTTTAATAGAATATCAGAAAATGAGTAAATTTAACTGTGATCCCAGAAGTCTTTGGGTCCAAGGATATATACAAAATACTTTTCTGACTACAGCCACTGATACAGGCCATGGGAGGGAGGTAGCCACACTTCAGATCCTTCACACTTCTACCAAATAGTGACATGGTCATGCCTCTTCCATTTGCCTTGAGTAAAGTCTTGCCCATATGATGGCGCTCTGGCTGTTAAGCTGGAATGAAGAGCAGATAAATAGGCAACAGCAACGACAACAAAAAATGGTAGCTAAAACAGGCACCTGTCTCTTCAAGCAACAAATTATTTAAAAACCAAACTTACCTGGTGTCATACTACTTGTGTCTAAAGGAAAAGGGTAGGAATAGTGCTTTCCTAGAGTGGGTCATTTTAAGACTGGTTAGAGCAATACTGGTTTTATATAATATATATTTTATGTTATATATATGTACTACATATATATAATACTTTATATATATTGAAAATGTATATATTCAATAATATAATATATAATAGTACTCAATGTATTGGATATATTGGATATATACTCAATAGCTCTGTCCGACATTTGTAAGCACTTGCTTTAACAGGAGATCTTCTTGTCAGTGGAGAACTATTTGTCTAGTGGAGACCCATGGGTCACACAATGAATATTGGGTACTTTATCTACTTCTCAGAGGCCTTTAGCTTTGCCTTTACCTCAGGTAGAAAGAGGGTGCGTGGAATAATAAGACAGGCAAGTTTAGGTTCTTGGCAGCTGGTGAGAAAAGAAAGATGGGAAGAGAAGGGGAAAAGGAAAGTTATACTGAATGAGAAAGCAGAAAGCCAGCAGTGGAGTCTGGGAGCTACTGTCCCAGGACATGGTCCTTGTTAAGAAGAGGGAGCCACTGTATCAACACATGCTCCCCCATTATGGGACAGTTATTCTTCCCACTTTAAAAGATCTTATATCATGTGGTATTTTTTTAACCTTTGGGCTGGTTGTCTTGTGGTTGTAATACAGGGTTTCCTTTAAATGCATAAGATGTCTTACTTCAAGAAGGCCCCAAGGAAGGCCATAAAGGAGAGGTACAGTGTTGGCAAGTCCAGGAAACTTGTGAGAGCGACACAGGACTTGCCCATGTATACTAGCAATGGGGGACCCCAAGGGGGATCAAAATGAGCCCTCCGTAGCCACCTGCTGCACGACTTCTCTTGGAATAGGAGTTGCCAACGTGTTGGCATCTTCTAGCATAAGCAATGATTTTGTTACCAGGGACAACACTCTATAAATGGCATAGGCAGTCACCCATAAGATCCTTTACAGATATAGACAGGGATAATATAGCTTGTATTTCTCATTTCTGGATTTGGCTAGGACTTCATTTGAAGGAAGGCACTTTATGCATTAAAGAGGAAATTCTGTATTACAACCTAAACTAAAGCCATCATTAGAGGCCCTTTCTTTGCCTATGTCCACAAACACCTTCCATGAAAAAAAATGGCTGAGTCCTACCCGACACACTGAGAACCAACTGCCCTTGAATTATTGAAGCTCTGACTGAAACAGATTTGATGAGACTTGGGCTTCTCCTTACTCTGTGCAGGGACTGGCAATTGTCTCTACCTTACATTACATTTCTTTGTTTCTTTGTAACGCCAAACATTTCACAGTGGCTCAAAGTAGCCAAGCTGCTCTCTGTGCCTTGTATCTCCTTTCACTAGAGACTTGACAATTGCTATAGCTGTGGTGGTGGTGGTGGTGGTGGTGGTGTGTATGTGTGTATGAATGTGTGCATATTCATGTTGGTGCATGCATGTGTGCATATGTGTGTGTCTGTGTGTGTGTGTGTGTGTGTGTGTGTGTGCTCGTGTGTCGGAGTGCGTGCTTTGAGACAGAATCTCACCCCACAGCCAGGCCTGCCTGAAACTCGCTTTGCTCAGCTATGACTTGATGGCACTCCTATCTTAGCCTCCCAAATGCTGGGATTCCAGGCATGAACCTCTCCACCCAGCTAACATCGTCTTGATGTTAATTCTAAGGAGTGTGCTGTGCCTTTCTAGTTATTCATCTCAAGCCATTAGCTCTGATTTCTGTGGTTTCCCTCCAAGCATGATAAGCATGTGTGGCAAGAAAATAAAGATATGTGCATGATTTATTCCTTAGAGGCACCCCTGGGAATCAGCTTGAACAGCAGCACGCTGGCAGGATTCTGCTTCCTCCCCAAGCGGTCAGACAGTCTGGGCTCTAACATTTTCTCACTTCATGATGCCTGCTATTGCCCTGTATTACAAACCGTTTCCCTCAGTCCTACTTTCCCTAAGTCTCACCCCAAGATGGGTGTCTATAATCCTGTCCCTAATAATCATTTATTGGTTTTGCATGCGGTTTTCATATTATGTGGCCATTATCCTAAGGAGCTGGTTCTACTGTGGAGATGATTAGGAGCTGAACCCATGCAGTGTGGCTTTGACAAGCCACTAATTCAGCTTGGTTTAACTATCATGATTAAAGACGATACAGAATTCTAGATTCTGCTTGTTTTTGTCTTCCTTTTACCAAATTCCAGCTGGTTGGTACAGCGCCTCCTTGATTTATTAATCTGACACCTTCCGTTTCTGCTGACTGGGATTGATTAATTCTTACTTCTTCTATAGCATGGGTCCCTCCTATGATATTGCTGTTCCACGAAAAGAAACCTGGGACTTGAACTGAGTTTTTTATGCTGGTGGAAATAAGCGTTTTATTGACTTAGCCATCTCTCTAGCTCTATTTTTCTTTTTTATGTCTCAATGTCTTCAACTATTAAATGGTGCTAAATGTTGACAAGACTTCCCTTCTTAGATGGCTGTCTTATGGACAAAATTAAATTAAATAATGTCCAAATAAACAATTCATATTGGCTATTAAAAATAGCCAATATAAATGATTAAATAGTTTCTAGCAAGTTAGTAAGTAATGAATGTTAGCTGGGTTAAAGGTACATGCAATTCCATGGTTGTAGTAAGTTGAATAATTCTGAGGTTATATCCAGCTTTGACAAAAACAAGCTTCTCTCTGTGAAGTAAAAATTCTCTTGAGATAAAAGCAATAGACATTGTATTTTATAAAATTAGGAAAAACTGGATTCTGCTGGGTAACCTGACTTTATGAGTAACTGACAAATGGTAGGGAAATCAACATGGAGAAAGACAAATTGACATTTGCTCTCTTTCCTCCTTGCATTAAGATGACAGCAAGGACAGCAAATAATATTTGCAAAATAAATCCTGTTATATAGTATGTTGAGAGTTTGAAAAAATTAAAGTCTGCTGAAATATAAATATATATAAATAAATATAAATGGGTTATCAAGGTATAAATATGTCATTATCAAGGCATGATGATTTCCTGCATATCTGACGTCATCATCTGACAAATGGCTTTTGAAAGACTAATATTGAATAGATGTCAAGTTCAAATATGGGTAATACTTTTATAAAACCATTTAGATTTAGATTATACTATTTTTTTCTTGTCTAGGAATATGTTAATATTTTCTTGCTTTTGAGCACTGGGGAGACAGTAGACACTGTAAAGAAAATTAATCCAAAACTCTGGTTTCAATGGTTTAAAAGTTGAAATGCGAAAGTTTATAAAAACCCATTACATCTTAGCCTTAAGTTAAATAACGAAAGCTCACTGTAATGTTGACGAGTCATCTGGCTTTATAAATATATTTTATTAGTTCAATGCAAGGAAAACTGAAAAAGAAAAAAGAAAAAGATCCTAGCCCAATCAGCATCAACCAAAGCAAACTACCACCACCAGCAAAATAACAAATGGATACAATTGCAGTTATTTTATGTGTTCTTTGAATGTGGATGCTCATGTTTCAGTATTCTTCCAACTACTTTGAGATTGAGAGTGGTAAAAGAAAAATCAGCACTTCGGAGCTGGCAAGCAGGTTTCTGTAAGTTTGAGGCCAGCCTAGTCTAGAGTGAGTTTCAAGACAGCAAGAGGCATATTGTGAGAGCCTGTCTTGGAAAACAAGAATAACAGATTGACGATGATGGTGATGAAGAGGGTGGTGATGATGGTGATGGTGGATGATCAGAAGGATAAATCAGAAGGATACATAATTAAAATTATTTCAAGATTTTTTTTTGTTTATTCACAATAACTGATCCCACCTCTGAAGTGTTAGTCTAAAGTCAGGTATTTGAATGAACTTTATCCAATGTGGTGCTGCTCCGACAGGGTAGCTTTGGTTAAATCTTGAAGATTATTGGTTCATTTTTTTCATATGTAGATCCAAGACCAGAGGAAAATCCATGTCAAGAGAAAAGCAAAGGGAACTTTTGAAGGCAGATGGGGAGACGGAGTGGAGATCTCAGTATCACAGCTTACAGGTACAGCATCAGAAGCTTCACCTCCAGTTGTAAGACTTCAACACCACTTGTAGTCTTTGCTCTGGACAGTGAGTTGGGTCTCTGTAACTTGAGATCCAAAGTCCCATCTATTATAAATATATACTGATTGGGTTTCTGTAGCAATGAAACAAAATAAGATTTTTCTATCTCTTGGCACTTTTTTTGTTCAAAAAGTAGAAAATGTTGTTGCTTTTCCTAAACTACCCATTCTTGTGGGTTGGGGAGGTGGTCAGTCTGTTGGCTGTGTGAGCATGAGGACCTGCGTTGCTTTCTTAGAACCCATGTGAAGCCAGCATGGCTGTGCACACACACGTCTACCACTACACTGGGAAAGTAGACACAGGCAGCCCTGGGAAATTGCCGGCCAGATATTTTAGTTGCAGTAGTTAGCTCTAGCTTCACATTGTCTCAAATATAAAGTGGAGATGACAGAGAAAGGCACCTATCATTGACTTCTGACCTCCACATATGCAAGTGAAGGGAAGGGCGCACACATATATGCACACACATATACATACTAAGTAATAGTTCACTCTCATATCTGACTTGGGATTGCCAAGATTTGCTAAGCACTGTCCGTGGGTGGTGCTTTGAATAGTTATAGTTCCCAATAGACTTAAGGGTTTGAATGTTTGGCCTATGGAGAGGGCACTATGAAGAGGTGTGGCCTTATTGGAGGAGGTGTGGCCTTGTTAGAGGAAGTGTGTCACTGTGGAGGTGGGCCTTTGAGGTCTTTAGTGCTCAAGCTATGCTGAGCCAAGTGTGAAACACATCCAGCCTCCATCAGGATGTAGAACTCTCAGCTCCTCCAACCCCATGTCTGCCTGCAGGCTGCCATGCTTCCTGCATTGATAATAATGGACTAAACCTCTGAAACGGTAAGCCGGCTCCAGTTAAATGTCTTCCTTTAGAAGTATCGCCTTGGTCATGGTGTCTCTTCACAGCAATGGAAACCCTAAGTTACCTTGCTCATTCAAAATAAAATGATGTGCTTGCTTACCCTCCTTGCTGTGCTCATTAAGGAGAAGTACTCTTGAGCATTCTCTACCACAGTCACAGGCTGTGATTACTGACTGTGGTATATGGAATACTGTATCCATTAAAGGAGATTCAGTTCAGTGGATGCATCTGGAATACGATGTAATAACTGATTAAATTAATGGTTTTAGAACATTACTAAAAATATTAATAATTGTCATAAATACTAAAATCTAAACCTGGAGTAAAGGAAAATGTGTGTGTGTGTGTGTGTGTGTGTGTGTGTGTGTGTATACTTGGAAATGTCTGCTGAAATACACACTGAAGGCTGGCAGGTTGGCTCCGCAGGTAAAGGCACTTGATTCCAAATTGGGTGGCTTGACTCCAATCCCCAGAACTCTTATGCTGGATCCTGCAAATTGTCTTCTGACTGCCCTACCCACTCCATGACATGTGTCCATGCATGCATATATACATCTATATGCATGCAAAGTAGGTTAAATGTAAAAACAATTCAATTTAAGAAATGATTCTTTGGATTTATGTTAATTCTAAAAATTATGACACTCTTGCAGATGTAGAAGTAACAAAAAGAAACACAGAAGGTTGTTATATTCTTGGTTTGTCTTAATGTAATAAAGAAAGATCAGATTTGCTCAGGCTAGTGTATCTGGAACAAAGGAACAAAATATGCCAACTTATGAAATTTGCCACATACTTTATATTTTTATAATCTTATTGAAAGGTGTTAATATTTATTTCTAAAACATGCTCATTGTAGCAAGTAGTATGGGAATGTACGTTTTACAGGGAAGTCATGCTACTATTAAATCTTCTTACTTGAGCAAAACTTTACTTAATGCAGGTGTTTCCATGGTGACTCACCTGGGTTGATGGTTTTTCACGCCACTAATTAGCAAGTCTCATTCTTTACTAGTACAGAATGGACACGAAGTATTTCTGGAGACCCTTTGAGACGTCTTTCTACTGCTTTTCAAAAGCCCATTCGTTCATCGAAGCTATCTTTCCAGAGAAGCTTTATTTGTCCCTGTGCTGGCTAGATTCATGTCAATTTGATATAAACTGGAAGAGGGACCCTCCGTTGAGAAAACGCCTGAATCAGTTCCGGCTCTAGGCAAGTCTGTAGGGAATTTTCTTAACTAGTGATTGATGGGGAGGGCCTAGCCTCCCCATTGATTTTTAATTAGTGATTGTGGGCGGCTCCATCCCCCTTGGCTGCTATGTGGGTTCTCTAAGAAAGCAGGCTGAGCAGGCTATGAGAAGCAAGCGAGCCAGTAGACAACACTACTTCATGTCCTCTACATCAGCTTCTGCTGCCCGGTTCTTGCCCAGTTTGAGGCCCTGCCTTCATTTCTGTCAATGAACTGTGTCCGGATACATAAAACAAATAAACCCTTTCCTCGCCAAGTTGCTTTTGGTCATGGTAAGAGTAACCAAAATTAGGGCAATCTTTCTTCTTGAAAATGATATAAATAAAATGTAGATAGTTTTATACAATACAGTTAAGTCAAGACTGTAAAAATTGTCTGGAAAAATGCATTATTTTTCTGTCCAAGCATCTCAACAGAAAGGTCAAAAGTCTTCAGGTAAGGAGTTTATGTGTGATTTAAGCTTACAAGAATGCCCCTTTAAATTTGTGTGTGTGTGTGTGTGTGTGTGTGTGTGTGTGTGTTTAATCGCTGAACATTATAATAATTAAAGAATGTTTGAGGGTAATTTTGCAGCAAAGTGGTTATTACATGATATATCCATAGACTAAAAATAAATATTTACCTCCTAGGATACATTTGAGACTTATGAAAAGACCTTTGTGTTGGGATTCTTTAGCTCATCTTCTTCCTTTATTGTAAAGCATAATTATCATCCCCACCTCACAGGTTCTTATTTAAGCCCACATTCTCTGACAAAGAGTTTAGCCCAATTTGCTATGCTTTGATTTGAAACTCAAAAACATTTGCTTCTTAGGTGAATACCATGTGAAACAACCTGCCTCTAAACCTCAGATAAACTAGAGGGCATTGATATTGTCAGATGATTCTGGAAAGGATGTCTGCCTTTTGATTAGTCTTTTTAGAGCCTTTTTTTTTTTGCCCCTGAATCCCAAAGAGAGATAAGACTCTACATACCAAAGCCAGGTGTGGTGCCACATACCAGTGATTCCAATCCTTGGGAGGCTGAGGCAGAGGGATAATGATTTTAAGTCCCACCTGGATGTCATAGGCATATTCCAGCTCAAAACAAAACAAGAAAACTAAAACTTCATTGAATATTACTAGATACATAATAAGCAAAATTATCATGACATATAACTATACTTGCTATTTGCATTACCCTCAAAAATCACTGCTCTGCTATGTTAATACTTTGTTACAACAAATACCTTAATGCTCTCTATTTTAGAGTAGCATTTTAATATGTTTTGGAAAATGCTGACTATTTTAATACTTTTTGGAAAGTTTTGTCTTCTTAAATCAACTTTACTATCCTTGAAGGATATATGTAAGCTCTTTAAAAGTTTCTTGGCTTCTGCTTCGTTGTCTTATAAATTCTTCAAGAACTTTGTTTTTATCATATTCAACTTCCTACCAAAACATCCACTCCTCTGTGCCTACCCAATTTGGGGTCCCCCACCCCATTTTTCTTTAAAACCCAAACCAAACAAAAAACCGAGTCAATTTGTGCTGTCTCTATTTTTTTTACTAATGTGAACTTTCACTGGATCATGGCTAACTTCCTAAGGGCCACACCCTAAAGAAAGCCAGCCCTCCCTCTCCAGCAGCTGTTGATGCCAACAGCACTTCAGTGAGGGGCGGAGCTTTGTGCTCTCCTTCCCTCCTAGGCTGGGGTTATGTTCTGAATCAGAGCCATGAGATGAGGAGTTATGATATAAATGCCCAACTAGGTCTAAGCATTCCACAGTCTCTCATCCTCTGCACCTTGACAAGTTGTGGCTCTCTGTGTTAGTCACCATCTACTGCAAAAAGAACCTTCTCAGTTTCTTTATCCATTCCTCTGTTGAAGGACATCTGGGTTCTTTCCAGCTTCTGGCTATTATATATAAGGCTGCTATGAACATAGTGGAGCATGTGTCCTTATTACATGTAGGAGAATCTTCTGGGTATATGCCCAGGAGTGATATAGCTGGGTCCTCAGGTAGTACTAAGTCTAATTTTTATGAGGAACGACCAAACTGATTTCCAGAGTGGTTTTACCAGCGTGCAATCCCACCAACAATGGAGAAGTGTTCCTCTTTCTCTACATCCTCTTCAGAATCTGCTGTCTCCTGAGTTTTTCATCCTAGCCATTCTCACTGGTGTGAGGTGGAATCTCAGTGTTGTTTCGATTTGCATTTCCCTGATAACTAAGAATGCTGAACATTTCTTTAGGTGCTTCAGGGCCATTCGAGTTTCCTCAGTTGAGAATTCCCTGTTTAGCTCTGTACCCCATTTTTAATAGGGTTATTTGACTCTCTGGAGTCTCACTTCTTAAATTCTTTGTATACATTGGATATTAGCCTTCTATATTAGATGTAGGGTTGGTAAAGATCTTTTCCCAATCTGTTGGTTGCTGTTTTGTCCTGTTGACAGTGTCCTTTGCCTTACTGAAGCTTTGCAGTTTTATGAGGTCCCATTTGTCGATTCTTGTTCTTAGAGCATAAACCATTGGTGTTCTATTCAGGAAATTTCCCCCTGTGTCCATGTGTTGAAGGTTCTTCCCCACTTTCTCCTCAATAAGCTTCACTGTTCCTGGTTTTATGTGGAGGTCCTTGATCCACTTGGACTTGAGCTTTGTACAAGGAGATAAGAATGGGTTGATTTGCATTTTTCTGCATGCTGACCTCCAGTTATCAAGTACCATTTCTTAAAAAAGATGTCTTTTTTCCTACTGGATGTTTTTAGCTCCTTTGTCAACTATCAAGTGACCGTAGGTATATGGGTTCTTGGTCTTCTTCCTGCCTGTCTCTGTACCAATACCACACAGTTTTTATCACTATTGCTCTGTAGTAGAGCTTGAGGTCAGGGATGGTGATTCCCCCAGGAGATATTTTGTTGTGTAGAATAATGTTTCCTACCCTGGGTTTTTTGTTATTCCAGATGAATTTGAGAATTGCTTTTTCTAGATCTATGAAGAATTGATTTGGAATTTTGATGGGGATTGCATTGAATCTGTAGATTGCTTCCAGCAAGACGGCCATTTTTATTATATTAATCCTGCTAATCCATGAGCATGGGAGATCTTTCCATCTTCTGAGATCTTCTTCAATTTCTTTCTTCAGAGGCTTGAAGTTCTTGTCATACAGATCTTTCAGTTGCTTGGTTAGAGTCACACCAAGGTATGTAAAACAATGCATTCATGAAATTCTTAGGCAAATGGATGGAACTAGAAAGTGTCATCCAGAGTGAGGTAACCCAATCACAAAAGAACACACATGGTATGCACTCACTGATAAGTGGATATTAGCCCAAAAGCTCAAAATAAACAAGTTACAATTCACAGACCACAGGAAGCTCAAGAAGAAGGAGGACTGAAGTAGGGGTACTTTGGTTTCTATAAGAAAGGGAACAAAATACTCACAGGAGCAACAATGGAGACCAAGTGTGGAACAGTGACTAAAGGAAAGGCCACCCAGAGACTGTCCTACCTGGGGATTCATCCTATAAACAGTCACCAAACCTGGACACTATTATGGGCGACAAGAAGCACATACCGAGAGGAGCCTGTTATGGTTGTCTCTGGAGGGGCCCTGCCAGAGCCTTACACATACAGAGGCAGATGCTAGCAGCCAACCATTGGACTGGGTGTGGGGTCCCCAGTGGAGGAGTTGGAGGGTGGACTGGAGGAGCTGAAGGGGTTTACAGCCCCATGGGAAGAACTACAAGATCAGCCACCCAGATGCCCCAGGGCTCCCAGGGACTAAACCATCAATCAAGAGGTACACATGGTTCCAGCCAAAAATGTGGCAGAGGAATGCCTTGTCAGGCATCAGTGGGAGGAGAGGTCCTTGGTCCTGTGAAGGCTCAATAGATGCCCAACAAAGGGAAATCGAGGGGGGCAGGGTGGGAGTGGGTCGGGTTGAGGGGCATATACTTGGAGGCAGGGGTGGGAGGAGGGGTTGAGGGTTTTCAGGGAGGTGGGGAAACCAGGAAAGGTTTTAGCATTTGAAATGTAAATGAAGATTATATTCAATAAAAAAAAAGAAGCTTCTCAGATGGGAGTTGAGCGATATACTAATCTATGGGTATGACAGGAAGTCATTAGGAACCCATTTAATACGATATCCATTTATCAGAGTAATAGTAGAGTCTACCCTATAGCCCTATAGTCTATGACTTTTTTTTTCTTTCTATCTGTTCTTGGTTGGATCTTCCACTTATGCACTTATGTTGTCTGTTTCTTTTTTTTTTTAATTAGATGTTCTCTTTATTTACATTTCAAATGTTATCCCATTTCCACATTTCCCCTCCAAAAACCCCTATCCCATCCTCCCTCCCCCTGCTCACTAACCCACCCACTCCCACTTCCCTGTTCTAGCATTCCCCTACACTGGGGCAACAACTAGCCTTCACAGGACCAAGGGCCTCTCCTCTCATTGATGTCCAACAAGGCCATCCTCTGCTACTCATGCTAGCCACAGGTTTTCAACCTTCATAATTGTACTGCATCTGACTTTTATCTTGTGGAGTGGACCTTAAATCGAATCAAAACATGGTTGTCTACTTCCAGGTCATTTATGCCCCTAATGCATCCATGGGGAAATCTTGCTAGAGTGATTGCTGTTGAAGCTCTCAGCATTCACAATTGGGTAGGAATGATTTTTTTCCTTGAGTAGTTTGTATAGCATATCCCTTAGCCATTCTTGCCTCTGCCTCCAGCCATTTGTGATGCTTTTCCTCCACTTAAAAGAAAGTCTGTTTTTGTTTGATTGTCCTGTCTCTGCCCCACAACATCTGTATCAGCTCTTTCTCTTCACTTCCCAGACATCCTGAGCTATTATGTGAGTTGTCACTCTGTACTATAATTGCCTGGTTTATTATTTGTTGGTTAATATAACTAATATTTAGTGTTTATATATATTATATAAATATATATATTACACAATATATATTATATATTATATATTATATATTATATATTATATATTATATATTATATATTATATATTATATATTATATATTATATATTATATATTATATATTATATATTATATATCATATATCATACATTATATATCATATATCATATATCATATATCATATATCACATATTATATTATATATTATATATTATATATTATATATTATATATTATATATTATATATTATATATTATATATCATATATCATATATCATATATATATATATTAGCCTAGAGACTAACAAACAAAAATTGCTATACATGAAATAAGTATATAAGTTTGAAAAATAGCCTGTGTTAGTTTTAGGCAATACTTGTTTTTCAATTCAAATCAGTTGTTCCGATAAATATTATCAAACCAGTTTATCATAAACATTTCCTCCTTTACATTCTCAAAACATGCAGAGTTCATCAAAGACTGTAATACATGGTTTTACTATGCAAAAATTCTCTCTCCCTAACTAGAGAATAAAAATTTACAATCAATGATAATAATAAATTCTAAAGTGGGTTACAGATAGTATAGGCTATCTGGAGAAGAAAATCATATAACATTAAATAGTCAAAACATCCTAATGAATTACTTAAACATATTCCTGGTTAAAGTTAATAGTTTATAAAATTTGAAATGTAGAAAATGATTCTAAGGAACTCTTGTAAAATGAAGACTACCTGCTGTTGTTTTCGGTCTTGTTATCCTGACTGATTTTAGAATCAGCATGGGGGTATCTGTGAGGGTGTTTCTAGAAAAATTGAACTGAATAGGGGAGATGATCTAGCCTGAGGGTGTGGCACCACTCTATGGGATAGAGTTCCAGACACAATAAAATGAGAAAGCTAGCCCAGCATCAGTATTCATGTCGCCCTACAACTGGACTCTGGGTGCAGTGTAACCCAGGCATCACTAGCTCCTGCTATCATGCTTAGCACACTGTGATGAACTGTACCCTAGCTGTGAGGTGTGGCCCTGCTGGAGGAAGTATGTCCCTGGGAGTAGGTTTTGAAAGGCTAAGACCTCACCCTACTTCCACTTGGCTGTCTCTGCTTCATCCTGGCAGTTGACAGTGAGCTCTTACCTTGCTGTGGCTGCTGCCTTTACTACTACTTCCAATCATGCTTCTCTACCATGATGAACTCCAATGCCCCTGGAGCCACAGGTCAAATAAATGCTTCCATCTGTAAGTCTTTTTGGTGCTTTAACACAACAGAAAAGTAATGAGTCCAGCTGTCTAAGGTTTGCTGACAATAGCGTTTTATAGCCTAGTCCCACCAATGGGACAATGGGGACTTAGAAAGAATTAATTGATATGATAACTTTGTATGAATTAGAATTATTTGCCTTGATTTTAGAATGCGACACATTAATAAATCTCTACTAGGATGTATTTAGTTCTTCCGGATTTTATTAAAAACAAAACTCGAAATGAACTTTTTGCTATTTCTAATTTACTGTGTGGTGGTCAAAAGTTTTGAGGTTTGGTTGTCCTGCTAGGTAAGAAACTCATAATCCTCTTCCTTCATCTTCCAGAATTATGGAATCATGGGTGTGCACCATCATGCCTAGCTATGTTTTATACCTTTACTGAACATGTAATATAATAATATTATATTTTAAGTTAGAATTGCCCCAAGTCAGGTTTTCACATCATCTATGCAGAGAACAGAGAGAATTCAGATAGACTCATCAGTCTAGTAATTAGGTTACTCACTTTTCCATTCTTGTGATATATTTTCAACTTTACCATGTGAAGAAAGAAAAGAAGATAGGATAGTTTCCCTACTTTGTCCCTTTGGAGCTAAAGGAGGTGATACTAAAAGACTAAATCAAAGAAGTTATTAGAATTTGAACAAATGACACCTACTTAATGCTTGGGAACGCCTGTATAATATTGTAACTCTCACATTTCCTTCTGCAGCAAATGAATTATACAAAGTGATGTACTTGGCTAAGGTCATAGGATAGCCTTGGTTGCACTCTTCTTGAACTCTTGATTTCCAAGTTTTATGACAAGTTATTTTATCTGTCTGTCATAAAAGTCATAAATATCAGAGCATCAAGAGGACTTGAGAACCAGAAAAAAAACCCATTATTAGAATAGCATATGCTATGTTGTAGAACATTTATTTTCCTACAAACACTATGAGAACTTAAAGGTTGAGGTTTGCTGCTGAGGTAGAGCTGAGACAGATGTTTTCATGATAGGCTTTCCTGTCTATTTATAAGTAAACCCTGTCATCTGTACTGTTCTCAATTCTAGTCTCCAGTTTTGTGTTGAATGGCTTGTTTTGAAAACCTGAGTTGCAAGAAAAGCTGTGCAAAAGAAAAGGTCTGTTCTCATACTGCCCAGGATATCTGAAGATTTTTAATTACAGCTAGAAGGGTTACATCAGAGCAGGAAAGCTTGCCTCTGTCATATGCTTTTCCTGCATCGTTTCCAGCACTCTACTATGACGTTTTCATCATGTTACTGTACTGTCAGGTTTGTTTGATTGATTGTTTTAGGGATGGATTTTGTCTCTAAGGTGTTACAGGTTTAGCATTTAATGGAGCCGGAATGTACCTGAGCCTCAAGAGACATATCTACTACATAGTGGGGGCTCCCTTGACTGTCCTCTCTCTGATTTGGAGTGTGGATCCCATATTTCTTCTTCCTATCCTTTTGTGTGTATATACTAGTTTAATGAAAATGTTCCTTTTATGGCAAAATGTAATGAGGGTGAAAGAAGTTTCTGTAGCACATTCTTTATGTAGTTTTTCTCAAGATATAGTCAAAATGTTCAACTATTTGATGATCTTTGCCTAAGTGGTTGTTGATTAACTCAACTTCCTTTTTCAACACACCATGATTTCTGTGTTACTGTCTTTTACTTATCCAATGCTGAGTTAGGTGGAACAACTAACAAGTACATGTATATGAAGGAAAAATAAAAGATGGATAATAATGTTTTTCAATTATATTCTAATTATATGCTAAGATAGTACATTAGCATACCTTTACGCTATATTTGGGAATAATTTACAATGATCTTCCCTATGTAAATTCCGTTAGGTACTTGTATATAGTGTTACCCTAACTGTATAACTTTTTATATATTCATATTAGTGAATATTTTTTCAGACTTTCATCTAGGGCTTAGAGTTATGTACATGCAAAACCTAAAAATGCAAAGACAGTCTAAACTGTTTTTGCATGAAGAATTCAAAACATATCTGTTATGCTTACTGACTGTGAATAGTAGAAATAATTACTAACTTATTTAGAATGCATTATGGACAGAACATAGGAGCACATAGTATTGGCATAGAAAGTGGTATGAATGATGAGATATCCCGTGAGTAGGCAGGGTGCATACCTGGCCCCATAAACAGAGTCCTTGACTAGCAACTGCTGGCACACTGGATGATTGATCTTCCCTCCCTTTATGACTTCATCAAGAATGAGAGCCTGGGAAAAGATCATACAGCTGGCCAGGGTTGGGTCCCACGCCTGTCCCTTGGCTGATCTGCACAGAAAGGAGGCTTGTTTCCTTTGGTTTCTTTTATGGAATACAGACCCTCCCATGAAAGACCACACACAGCCAAGTAGAAGCTGAGGTAGCTGAGTCTGGCTCATATCTACTCAGTGGAGTTAACTGTTGAAACATTAGAAGTTGTGTAAGTTAGATGTTAAATATAGCTATCGTTAAAAGCTAATTTATGATTAAATTTACCTTTTAAAAGATACTAAATGATCAAAATATTACTCCCTTCCTATTCTTGGTTTGTTACTTGCCTCTATCATGTCTTTATGATGGAGAATGTGTATATGTATTTTGGTGTCTATGCAAATTCCTTTCTGGCTTTGTATTTCTTCTTCAGTGGCATCGTGTTGGAGGATTGAGATCAGCCAAGGTGGGGTGTTTATAACAAAAATCCATAAGTGCTGTGAACCAGAACTGATCTGTGGCTTTTTCAGTTACTTAGATTTGAGAAAGTAACAAAGAATTGTAAAACATGCAGTTTAAACTCCAAAGTATGTACTGTCTGTAGCCATTATGCTGAAAGTAACACACACACACACACACACATACACAGAGGAGATATTCCGCCAGTGTTAAGAAACTGCTCAACAGATTCCACAAAAATCCACTTATGCCATTGAGGAGCAAGAAAGTTATGACACTGGACTTTATTCTCTTTGGCTTAGTCAGTGATGTAATATGTCATACTGATCCGTTAGCCAAGGAACTATGCTAGCTGAAAGAGTTTGACAACAACAATTGATCATTTATAAATAAAGTAATGGGAAAATATTATATACAGTTGTTTATAAGTTAACTGCTGCATGTTCTTGATGATAATAAAAATATAATAAATGTGTATGTGTGTGTATGGTGCATGTATGTACCCTTATATTCCTGCCTGAGGAAGCAATTGTTAAACATTTATCAGCATACTATGATAGTAATTTCCACCAAGGGTGTCGGAAGTCCAGGCCACAAAGGCAGAAATAAAAGGTAGACTCATAAGCAAGCAATTACGAGATAATACCTGGAGTGTGTGTGTGTGGGGGGGGGAATCAAAGGGTTCAAACACTAAAATTAAGCTAGTAAGGAAAAGAACAAAAGGAGATTATGGACAGAGTTAAGAGGTAAAACTCAAAGCAGGGTTACTTCATCGATCACTATGAAGTATAAGTTTATGTTATATCCTTTGGAAATGTGGGAATGGAATATATTCAAGGGTTGGAAGAGATATTAAGAGATATCTTACGGGATAATATGTCTTATTCTCTGAAACTTGAGATAATACTTTAAATCATGTCAGTAAACATGAGGCCATTGTTATATCAAAGTGATTCTGGTCTTGGTATGAACTGGCTGAGACATAATAAGGCACATTCGTCTGTATGCCCCTTAGCTTTTTGACCCATAAAATAGAGATAATATTAGCTACTGCATGGTGTTTCTTTGAGAACTAAAGCTGTGCAGCCCTTGTCAAGTCTGTAGAGCAGTCCCTAGAACTGGAAGCCAGTTATCAAATTATCATTGTCATTTGGTTCTTTTGGCTTGTCTATTACCAGCAGACTATCTGAGGCTACATTTTGGTTTATGCTCTGCCTGCTTCTTACAGTGTGACTCATAACCAACTATTCTGGTGAGGTATCAGCTCTGATGAGAGCCAGGCCACACTCTTCTCAGTAGAACAAAATCAGTGCTCAATTCAATGCTTAGAGCAGGCTACTGTGTGACCATAGCAATGGCAAAACATGTCTCTTCTCTGACCACCCTGAAGGAAGGCTGATTCTTTACCATCCACAGAACCAAGCTTGCTTTAATCTTCTGCTTCAGTGATACAGTTCCTCATCTCTGAGTTTTTACCCCTGCTTCTTGAGAACCTGCAAGCTGGTTTCTTGTTTCCTCTTTAGGGTCACCTGACATGATCTCCAGTCTCATAAGAAGTCTTCCAAAACTCACCTTGCAGAGGGTGATTCTGATGCTTTGGTTGGGAATCTGCATGAGAATAATGAAGGTCCTGTTCCACGATTGGTTCTTGATCAATCAGTAAAGATGCTAGTGGCTAATGGCTGGGTGGAAGAGGGGGTACTTCCAGGGACCCACAGGCAGGCTGGGAGATACAGGAGGAGGAAAGAAAATCCACCATGCTTTGGATGGAGAGAGAGAGAACCACTAGCCATGTGAGATCTCAGGTAGAGTGACCATTGGCCACTTCCCCGACTGGACCTGGGGTAGCAGGCAAGAGATTAAAAATACAACTAAGCTGTGTGTGTGTGTGTGTGTGTGTGTGTGTGTGTGTGTGTGTGTGTGTTCATATTCAGATCTAAGGGAACCAGAATGGAGCTTAAAATGGGGTAGTAGAAACTACATGCTACCTACCTGACTCATATGGTACTATGTTCAGACAGGTATGACCTCCCATGCTGCAGGATGCTAAAGAATCTCAGTCTTACTCATTTCTTTTTCTTTTTTATTTTTTTTTACAAGTAGACTTGGTATCTTGGGCCAGCTTTGGCAGGAGCTATGCAATCAGTAACTGGTTTCAAATATTGAAAACAAGGGTCATTTGTTTTGATAGAACCAGTACAGGGAAGGTGCTAAGAGAAGTAGTAGATTGTATGAGGTTCAAAGAACACACATTACACCTGAGTTTAAGAAAGTTAGATTAACATAAGCATGATGCTGGTATTCGTCTCTGAGAAGCAAAGCCTTAAGCCAGAGAAAAGTCAAATCCACAAAACAGTTAAACTCATTTTTTCTGGATATTTTTCAGTGGTTACAAATCTCTTATACCATTGCCTCTGAGTAACTGAAAGTGTATTTCCCACAAAGACAAAATGACAATGCAGTTCTTCAAGAAATTACTGTCTCATTTTCAGACCACCTTAAGATTATAGTCATTACAGCTGGAGACCTAGTTGAAACTGCCTATTATATTTCTTTGTGTCTCCAGTGTCCTTCATTGTAGACCACACCCTTGTCTTAGTCTTCCCTTAGCTAATGATCCTAACACTTTCAAAGGTCACATGCCAATTATTGTACAAAATCTCACTTCAGGTTTGTTTAATACATCCTTATTCTTGGGTTTGGATTATCCGTCTTTGGCCTAATGATTTTAAACATAGGTCTGAGGATATGGCTCAGTCAATACAATGCTGGCTTAATAAGCATGGGGAACCTAGGTTCTGATTCCCAGAACTTACATAAAAACCTAAGCACAGTCATCTCTGAACCTGTAGCCTCAGCACTGGGAAGGGGTTTCATAAAGACAGATGCAGTGAAACTCAAATTCCAGTTCAATGGGAGACTCTCAAAAAATAAAGATGGGGAGTGAAGAGGAAAGATACCTTACTTAACCTCTGGCCTCCACAGATGCACCCTATCTCCGTGCACATACAGGCATGTACAAGCACATATGCACATACTTACATTAACAAGCATTTACCACACCACACATGTACACACACTCACATATGCACATGTGTAATATCTACAATCACATATGTACATACACACACACCATAACACACACACACACACACACACACACACACACACACAGAGAGAGAGAGAGAGAGAGAGAGAGAGAGAGAGAGAGAGAGAGAGGCTAATAGTATACTCTTTCCTTTGAGTTTTATCAGATAGACAGTAGTTCAACTTGTGTGTTTCTTGTGATCATTTTAAGCACTTGAATAAAGTGACATTCACTAGGTGTGTCAGTCATCTGTGAAGTAACTAATTTTTTTGCAGTTAACATTGTGTGTGTGTGTGTGTGTGGTGGTGGTGGTGGTGGTAGGGATTGTGTGTCATTTTGAAAGCACTCAGAGCTCATTCTCTGCATAGTTTCCATCCACATGTTTATTTATGGCTGTACATTTGGACTTGTGATCTCTTCTTTCGTTTACTAAGCTGCAATCTATTGCCTTGTCTCAGTTTTGACCTTCTAACTAGCCCTGATTTGGTGAGTAGAAGCCCATTCAACTTGTCTTTCCTTATCTTTTGACGGGACTCCAAGATCTATAATACACTCATATTGTACATTTTCTGCCCAGACCCAAACTCAGTCTTTTCTTTACAAGCACCCCCACTTCCTTGTGGATAAAGATATTTAGAAATGTGGGTGTTCGTTGTGTTTGTGACTTTTGCCCCTATGCAGTTCCCTCCCACTGTCAGAGCAGGAGAATTTGTGCACACATTTATACACCAATACTTCAACTCATTTGCTTCTATATCTATCCTATATTTTGAAAGACCTGAGATTATAATGATGCTTTCAAATTATCAGTTCCTATAGGGTTTTATATTTATAACCCATTCCTCTGAACTAAAACTTTGCTTGGCTAACTCCTTTTATGTTTTTATTTTAATTTTATAAACTCTATTATTTTAAAAAAAAACATACAAATAAATAAAAACATTACAACTCAATGGGCTTCACTGAATTAGGATATGTATGTAAGACGGACGCTGTGGAGCTTCATGTTATATTTTATACTTATGCTTTCAGTATCATATGTATTTTATATACTTTTTGACCACCCAAAATAAAAAAGATCTAAGACAGAATTAGAACTAGAAAAACAACCGACTTCTCTTCTTTCATAGCTCATATCTGTTACCTGGATTCACTCCTAACTTCTAATATTTGTCCCATCCCAGTCCACACACGTGACTCATTCCGTTGCTTTCTCCTTCCTCCTTGTAAGGTGCTGCCATGTCACTGTTCCTTGTGTGGGCATTTTTAAAAATTATTTTATTTATTTACATTCCAACTTCCCCCATTATTTACATTCCACCCCACCCCCATCCCCCTCACACAGTTCCTCATTCCATTCCTCTTCCCCCTTGCCTCCAAGAGGGTGCTCTCCCCCAGACGTCCCCCTTTCCTGGGGCTTCAAGTCTCTTGAGGCACATCTTCTCCCACTGGGGCCAGATCCTGGACAGTCCTCTGCTATACATGTTCGGGGATGGGGAGGTTGGGGCTCAGACCAGCCCACGTATGCTCCTGGTGGGTGACTCAGTCTCTGGGAACTCCCAGGGGTATGGGTTAGTTGAGACTTCTGGTCTTCTTATGGGGTTGCCCGCTCCTTGTGCTTCTTCAATCCTTCCCTTAATTCAACCATAGGGTTCCCCTACTTCAGTCCAATGGTTGCGCGTAAGTATCCGTGTCTGTCTCACTCAGCTGCTGGTAGGGCCTCTCAGATGACAGCTATGTTGGGCTCCTGTTTGTAGGCACATCAGCGTTAGTAATAGGTCAGGCCAATGAGGTGGATTCTAAGTTGGGCCGGTCACTGACTGCTTTTCCTTCGATCTCTTCTCCATTTTAATCCTTGCAGTTCTTTTAGACAGGAACAACTCTGGATCAGAAATTTTGACTGTGGGTTGGTAACCCCATCCCTTCACTTGAGGCCCTGTCTATCTACTGGAGGTGTACTCTTTGAGCTCCTTCTCCTCAATGTTGGGCATTTTGGCCAAGGTCATTCCCATTGAGTCCTGAGAGTCTCTCACCTCCCAGGTCTCTGGTATTTTCTAGAGGGTCCTCGCACCTCTTATTCCCAAAGCTGTCTCCTGGCCCTCTCTGTCCCAGCCCCCATACCTGATCCTATTCCTCTTACCCCCTTTCCTCTCCCACCCAGGTCCCTCCATCACTTTGCTTCTCATGATTATTTTGTTCCCCCTTCTAAGTGGGATTGAAGCCTCCTCACTTGGGTATTTCTGCTTGTTACACTTGCAGTCTGTACATTGTATCCTAGGTATTCCGTACTTTTTGGGTAATATCCATTTATCAGTGAGTACGTCCCATGCATGTCTTCTTGGGTCTGGGTTTCCTCACTCAGAATGGTATTTTCTAGTTCCATTCATTTACCTGCAAAATTCATTGATGTCCTCATTTTAAGTAGCTGAGCAGTATTCCATTGTGTAATGGGCACCTTCTTATATACACAGAAACTTGGGCTACAGCGTCCTGCATCGGATCAGCCCTGTACCACTGTGTCCTCTTGTCAAGTGACTTGGGCTCCGTTTTCCACATCAGGCCATTCATCCCATCCCGTACCTTTCTCATCTGGCCTGGGCTCTGAAACCTTGTGGCCCGTGCCTGTCTTATGACTCCTTTTGTTTCCCTCCTTGAACTGGCAGTGCCACTCTGTCCCTGTTTGTGGACATGCTCCCTGCCATTGCCTGGCTGTCTATTTATCTTGTGTGATGCAGACATACTTCACTAGGCTGCTTCCTGGGTGGGGTGAGCACTCTTCTCACCCTGGTCCTACTCTGACCCATCTTGTCTCCCTTGAGTTGAGATATTAGACGCATGCACAGCCACACTGGCTAGAACTGTAATGTCCAGGAACTTACTCCAAGGGGAAAGGAAAGCATCTCAGTCTGTCTGGAATCCCATTCTCTCAGTGTGTTAATGAACCAAGAATGGTAAGTTTTCTTTGGTAAAATCTTACAGAACTAATACTTTACGATACTTACACACCAGCCTGACATTCTATAAGGTCCGGGGAAGAGTTTTTCTTTTACACCAAAACCACCACTGGTTTTGTCTTTTCTCAGGTTAAATTTAGCACAGGAATGTCCCAGTTTGGTTGCAACCTGTTTGTCTTGCCTGCTTTCTGTGTACTTTGAACCGTGTGACCTAGCACTTCAGCTTCGCTGAACTACCACAAATATGCCATGCCCATTAGCACATTGGCAGGCCTTTCCCTTCCTTCCTGGCGTGCCCTCACCCTGGGTGGTATCTAGAAATTGCTGACTCATTCTTCAGGACTCTGATCAATTTTCCCTTCTCGCTGAAGTCTTTCTCAAGGCCTGCTGGGAAGTAGGCCCTTCCGGCTTCTTTAGAGAGTGTTTGAAAGTGGGCAGTTGCGACTCTGCTACTGCCTGGCTGTATAAAGATCAGCAAACTTCTCAACTTAGGCAAGTCTTGGCTTTCCGCTTCTTCAGGTGTGAAGTAGCTTAATAATTGTATCAACTTCAGATGGTTGTCATAAAGCAGGGAGGAGATTAGTGCAATGTTAATCTTTTCTGCTATTATCACTATTATTATTAATTACTAATTATTATATTTCTCATGAAAAGAGTAAGCTCTTAACTCCAGGAAGTAATTCAACATCAACAACAAGATATGCGATCAGTGTTTTTTTGAAGGAATTAAGTCATTGCGCAAATACTTTTCAAGTGTGTGCCATTATGTTAGGCAATGCTATGACCAAAATAATGATGCTTTCTGAACTCCCGGAATATACAGGGTGGTGGGGAAAGAGGGACATTTGGAAATAATTACACAGGCAAATGAATAAGGAAGTGAATAGGAATTGTGATAAGTTTATATTAAAAGATAATTAATGATTGTCATAGAAAGGTACGTGGTCTTTGTCCCCAATTCCTGACAGAGAACGTCTAAAGCCCTGGGATTTCCTGAGCTGATGACCGCAGGAGCACTGTTTGTTCTGATGAGGCAACACTTGGCACACCGCGTAGTTTCAGGGTAACAGTTGGGGTTTGAAGCACAGAACACTCATTCAGACCCTTAGGTGGAGTGGCTAGGGGCTGGATATTGAATTCATTGTCAGTGACTGCCAATTCAATCAACCATGCCTACCTAATGGAAACATCATAAGCAGCTTCGGTGCTTACAGGTTGATCATCTATCAACGTTGTGGGGACATGGCATGTCTAGATAGGGCAGGAGAACTCCGTGTTTACCTCCGTTTCTGGATGTGAGGGATGGGGGAGGGGAGGGAAGAAGAGTTCAGAGTGAGACTGAAGAGGAAGTCTGAGCCATGCCTTTACAAAATTAAGGGACTTAAAATAATTATGAAACATATGATGAGAAGCAAGTGTACTTTCTGGTTACAGTGGTGGGCCTTCACTACAAAATAACATGGCTATGCTGGAAAGAATGTGCTAGGGGGCGTAACTAAGAGGTCATGAAGGTTCCAGGGAGATATAGACCAGGGGGTACAATGGAACAGAGAGGATGTAGAGAGGAGGAAGGGAAGGAGAGGGAGGGAGTAAGGGAGGGAGGGAGGGAGAGAGAGAGAGAGAGAGAGAGACGGAGAGACAGAGAGACACACAGAGAGACAGGGACAGAGAGAGACAGGGACAGAGAGGGACAGGGACAGAGAGAGACAGAGACAGAGAAAGAAAAGGAAGAGGAGGATGAGGAAGAGGAAAAAGAAGAGGAAGAAGAGGAAACACACTTTGTGATGGTTTGAATATAGTAGGTATATACATGGTTAGTCTGTCATGATGGCCAAGGTTCAGGGTTATGTATTAGGAATGGAAGAAGTCTAGGGACAGTTCACTAAGTTAAAAGAAATTGGAGGAGGAATAGTTTTTCAAGAAAAGATAATTTTGGCCATGTCCAGTGTATCTGAGATCAACACAGGAAGTCGAAGTGGTGATGTCAAGTATACTGGTAACTAAGTGAGTCTGGAATCCAGAAGGATCTCATTGCAATGCACAAATGAGAGAGTAATTGAGACTAGAAATGAAATCCTTACCCCTTTCTATCTACTTCATTATTGACAAAAGCATGACTCTTTTTACTATAATCTTTCAGAATAGCTGCTCTCCTATTATGTGTAGGTGAGTGTTATGTTTTTGATAAGTGACCTCCATAGGCATATATTCTAATTTATTGTCTCCAGACTATTGTACCTTTGCAAAGGTGGGGATTAAGGGAAGGGATGGAGATCACTAGGGCACACCTTCTCAACTTGCTTTTTGGTCATTCTGTTTTTGTAGCAGCAATAGAAACGCCAAGATAGTGTGGTGTGTGTGTGTGTGTGTGCGCGCGCAAGCGTGCGCGCGCACTCACGCTGAGTATTCCTACTCAGCTTAGTTTATTTGCATAAAGGCTTTTGAAAATATTCATATAGTGTTTTCAACAGATAAAGTCATGCATAAGCTAATGCATGTAAAATTTCATTATGCCCAATTTATTCCTTTAAGCATCAATTACCTTGGAAAAATTTGCATTTCTAAACAATATTAAAACATTCCCTGTAATTTTCTTTTTTTTTCACTTTTATTCTCAACATTTTCAAGTTAAGGCATCTAAGCTTTGGAAGATAGACAGAAGAGATTGCAAAACAAAGTCTCTGGCTGCAAATTCGCTATAAATCAATTCTAGATGAGAGAGCAAGCAATGAAGGGAATAGAAGTGGCCTGACGACTTCACTTATCTTCTACATCACGAGACACTTAGATCTCTGCTTTGTTGGTCTTCTCCTCTATCCCTTTTCTTCTTTTTCTTCTTCCTCTTTTCTTTCCTCCTCCTCCTCCTCCTCCTCCTCTTCTTCTTCCTTCTCTTCCTCCTCTTCTTCTTCTTCCTCCTTCTCTTCTTTTTCTCCTTCTTCCTCCTCTTTCCCCCTCCTCCTCCTTAGCAAAATCTCAGGGTTTTTTTTTCTTGGCTCTTTACCAGAATTTGTTAAAAGGAAAGCGATTTATTTACAGTTTGGGTCAGAGAAAAGACTTGTCATTTCTTCAAGTCTTTGTCCGTGGCTGTGTCACAGTTTGTAGAAATGATGAAATGAAGTCAGGAATTTTGTATGTGGGGATTTCATGTCAGGAAATTCATGGGAACCTCAGAAGTCTTTTCTAGGAGTCGCAGTCATCCTCTGGTGTCAGAGCTTAAGTCTATCTTTGCCTCAGCATGTAATTTCTTGGAGAAAGTTTGATGGTTTGTAGGCCCACTCTTTGAAACCATGTAATAAGTTAATTGGATTCTAAGAAATGACAATTTTATTCATATGCTTGTCTTGAAAATCATTTCCTTTATTTATGTATCTATGTGTCCATCTGTATCTATCTATCTATCTATCTATCTATCTATCTATCTATCTATCTATCATCTTCATCATCAGCTATTTACCTAGTCATCTAACATCAATCTGTGTAGAGAGAATATCTTGTGTATTGAGCAGATGTATCACTTGTCAATCAAAAAGCCTATGGCTTATAGGAAAGGGTATAATAAGAAGGTGGGACACTGCAGAGGCAGAAATAATTCTGGACTAGAGAGAGGTGCAGGAGACCCACCAAGGAATATGTGTTGAGACATACTCATGGCAAGTATATGAATATACTGTATTCATGTGGCCAAATATAGGTTAAAATAAATAGGTTGCTTTAAGTAATGATCTAGTCAGAGAAAAGTCTAGCTATATGGCCAAGTATTTGTAAATATATTTTGAGTCTGAGTCTTGTTTCTGGGAGCATCAGGCTGGGAGGAAGAACTAGACCTAACTTATCCATCTTATCTATCTATCTATCTATCTATCTATCTATCTATCTATCTATCTATCCATCCATCCATCTATCCATCCACCCACCCACCTATCCATTCACCCACCCATCTATCTATCTATCTATCTATCTATCTATCTATCTATCTATCTATCTATCTATCATTTATTTATCTCGTATCAATCTACCTATCTATCCATCTATCAGTCATCTATCTGTCTATCTATCATCTATCTACCACTATCTATCCATCCATCCATTTATCATCAATATATCTACCACATTATCATCTGCTTATTAACCTACGTCTCTCTATCTGTCTACCTAGCCTATCACCTGTTTACCTTATGCCAATTCCCTGTAAATTTAAGTGCATTTATGGCAGATATAAAAACCCAAACCATCAGTTTTTATCACTTGAACATTTAAAATTTCTAATTTTAAGTATTAAAAAATTAACCTGTGCCTGGGATCGAAAATCTATGAACTATCCATGGACTATAAATGGATAGCTGCTAATCCTTATCCTTAATATTTATATCACAGATTTTTATGATTTTTTATTGAGTTTCTCCTTTGATAGTTTCATACATGTAGAAAATGTATTTTGGTTATTTTAACCTACACTTTCTTTAACCTCCCTCTCATTCATATTACCTTCCTAAATATCCTCTCCCCACATTTATAACTCTGTTGTTGTTGTTATTGTTTTTATGTTTGTTTGAGATCCACTGAGTTTAATTAGGATCATCTGTGTGGTTGGAGCTGGGAGCTATCAGTTGGAGACAGGTGGGCTACCCAGTGGGCATGTAATTGAAGATAATTGTCTCTTCAACAGAATCCTACAGCATCCAAAAGTTCAATGTGGAGAGATCAGGCCCTGTAGGATCCTCCCCAATCCATCGTTGACTATTGAAGTGCAGGCAGCCGTAGCTACTGTGAGTTCCTAATGAATTGGTTGTACCAAGCCCAGAGGGCAACATTTTACAGACTTTCTCCCTCTCTTCCAGCCGTTCCGTTCTTACTGGTTTGCCTTCTGTGAAGATCCCTGAGCCCTAGGGTTATAAGTGTGTACTCCCATGCCCAGTTCATGTGGTATTAGGATTTGAACCTAGGGTTTATGCTTTCCAGGCACGCTGTCACCTGAGCTGTGTTCTCAGCCTAGGGAACTTTCCATTTCTCTCTGGTTTACTTGTCTCCCTTTCGGTTGGCTGGTTTTCAGCCATTATGATGGAATATGGCTACATTTCCAAATTTTCCTTAGAAGCCTGCTGTAAGTCCTCTTGGATTGTGACTTCCTTGAGTCTTAGGATTATGACACTGCATGTGTTTCCTTCCATGCCACAGAAATGAATGAATGAATAAATGAATAAATGAATGTAAATAATTATTATGAGGCAAAGAGAAAGTCTAGCAAAAATATTAAAAGTAAATATTTCTTTGTTACTTAGGTTTTTAAAAAACATATTTTAAAGTATTTTAAATTATTATTTATGTACATGTATATCATGTGTTTGTCAGTCCTGCTGAGACCAGAAAAGGGTATTGAATATCCTGGAGTACCAAGCAGTTGTGAACTAGCCAACATGTCTCCTGTGAACTGAACTATAAAGAACATAATGTGCTCTTCATCGCTGAGCCATCTCTCTAGCCCTCATTTTAACATATTAAAATCCAATGTACACTTTCTATTTCTATACTGTCTACTTGTTTTCTTCAAATGTATTAATAATTTTTGTTATAAGGAGTAGACTTTAATGTACAATACAAATGTAGACAATCTTACCATATTCAGGTCTATGGAATAATTCTTAAAGTCTTTATATATCATAAAAATATTTGTATTGAATTTTATGATTCTCTATTTTTAGAATCAAGGAGAAATTGAAATCTGAAGATCCTCTGCAAAAAGCAGCCAAATGTTCCTGACGGTTACCAAATATCTCTAGTTCCTCCTCACACTACTTTCTATCTTCAGTGTTGTTGCTAAGTCTATGACTCACAATTATGAAGAACTAGTTACTGTTAAATGTGATTATTGAAGAGAAATTACATTGCTTTTCCATGAGCATGTGTCGGTCACATAGGGTTTAATTGCTAAACAGCGGTAAGGGGACCCAACACAGGAGTATATTCAAGTCTACAGTTTTATAAGAAGCTGATGTGCTAGAGCAGCACTTTTGAAATAAGAACATGTACTCCAGCCAAAGCTCTCTCACATCAAAGTGTCCTCTGCCAGGCTTGCTGGCACATATCTGTAAATTCCAGGCCAGCCTGATTCAAAACAAAAACAAAAGGAAAAATGAAAATCAAAGGCTTCCAACTGGCCAGAAGAACATTCAAACCTCTCCGTGGCTCCGCCTCTAGGCTTGTCTGCTGTGTAGAGGCTCTTCCAGGGTTCATTGACTAAAGGTGCAAGAGAAAATCCTACTGGGTGGTTTGTGAAATGAAAAAATAAGACAGATACAGTTCTGAATAAACAAGACCCCACTGGAGATGGCATTTCCATTTACTGGAACCCACTGTGTCCCGTCAAAGCCTTTTGCACCTCTGATCTCCCAACATATCGAGACTTAAGGTAGAAAAGGCTGAATTTTTATCTTAGCTGTCATTAAATAAATCCATGTAATTCCAGTAAATTCTGTCTGTCCGTATTTGGGGGAGTTGCAAAAAGCATGAACCTCAGTTTCTGATGATCATTTGAGCTTGTGCTACCTGTATAAGGCAGCATAGGTACAATAAAACTTTGTATGTAAATTTCATGTCCCTCTTGTCAGGCAGCGATATTATTAGTATGTGACCAGAATCAATAGGAAAGACCTTTGGGGACCTCATCAAGATTAGGTACAAGCCATCATATTCCCTGTGTCTAATAGTGTTAGCAAGCCAGTGTGGGCACATTTGAAATGGCTGCGCTCAAATAAGGTTACAAAGTAACATTTTGACTTATATGTTTCATATCATGACCCGGCACCAAAGATTAGTGGTAGATCATTTTATTCAGTCAAGTAATTCAGAGTAATTCTAGGCTTGATGGAATGAGTCCTTGAAAAGTTTGATTTTTTTTTTTTTAGAAGGAAGTGCCTTTGCATGGCGTCTGGACCTTAAACCAGAGACGACTGTTTAAGAGTATCAGCTACGTTAGCAGCCCTTCATAGAGAGACTGATCTCTTAAGCCAGAATCTCTTAAGGTTCTCAATCTTCCCAATGCTTTAACCCTTTAATACATTTTCTCATGTTGTGGTGACTCCCAACCATAAAACAATTTTGTTGCTACATCATAAGTATAATTTGCTACTTCCATGAATTGTGATGTAAATATCTGATACGCAGGATGTCTGATATGTGATCCCCCCCCAAAGGGGTCATGACCCATAGGTTGAGACCCACTGCCTTAAACGCTCCAGCTTTTTCATGTACTATGGACTGCAGATGCATCTTGAACCATCCATGGCATATGGGCACAGAAAATCTATCAGGAGCATCTTGGGATTTGAAGGACACTGTTATAAATGCCATTTAAGTGCAAATTAGATACACCAGCTGCTGCTGTTATTAGTACTGACAACCTTAAAGAGACATTTTATCCTAGCAACCAGAGTAGAGATGGATAACCAATGTTCTGTTCATAGGAAAAGCAAATGGTCAGGAAGCTTAGGAGCAATTCTTCATGCAAATTCATCTGCTGCATGCTCAAAAGTACCCAGCGCGGGAAGGTCTCAGCCGGGCCTTTCCAAAGAGTTTAGCAAAGTGACTGTCAGCACCTGGATGACAGAGGTTAGGGTAGACTCTGGTCTAGGTTATGAATCTCTTCCTGAAGTTTACAAGACCTGAGCAAGTGGAGCCAGGAATCCAGTTCTCTGAAGTAAGCTTACGGTGTATCTGTGGGTTATCTGTGGGACGTCTGTCTCCAAGATTATTTTTATATTGTTATATTGATCATTCATTTCACTTGGTAAATACCCATTTTGGGGTCGCGTTTCTCTAAGGAAGTTATTATCAGAATTTCTTGCAACTCTGGAGTCTCAGCGAGACCTGACCTTGTGACATGCAGGTGTCTTCCTTACCTGTCGGCCAGTCAACCTTCTTGATTTTTGATTCTTTGTTGCTGTTACATGTTCTAGGTAAAGTATAATGAAGTTAATCCTAATATTTGATTTAGTATCAAGTTTTACATTTTCTTTAGGTTATTCTTTTAAAAAAAAACTCTTACTTCCTGGAACACAAAGCTTAACCATTTCCAATGATTTAATAAAATTAAGTTTTCTAAAGAGATAAATACTATGGTAAAACCATTCTTATTTGGAATTTCTAGAAATATTTATAAACACATATAAATATATTATGGACACATAGTCAATGAAAGTCTTAATCCCATTGCAAAATTTAGGTATGGGTATATGTGTTCATGCAAACCTATATATAAAAATAAATAAATGTTTAGTATACGGTAGTCTTTCCTTATGTATTAAGGATATGTTCTCAAACCCTCAATGGCTATCAAAAATTATGAAGTTTTACACCATATATACATACATACATATGTATGCATATACATATGCATGTACACACATGTACACGTACACACACATATACATATATGTATATATGTATGTATGTATGTATGTGTATGTGTGTGTGTGTATATATATATATATATATACATATATATATATATATATATATATATATATATATATCACATCAGTGAGCATGTCTTCCAGGCATATTTTTATTATAGTTCTCAGGTTGACTGCTGGGAAAAAAATCATTGAATACTTTTCTCCTGTAGTAGAATACATAGTACCTTTTAGCACTAGGGAACCCAGCCAGTGTTTTAGTAATTGTTTAAATCCTGGTCGGCAGTTTCTACTCTGCCTTTGGTATTTAAGTTCTTGGATGAAAGACACACTCATAGCTTTTATATTTACAATAAGCCTTAAGCAACACATGAGTTGGGTAGCCTACCCCTCCTCCATGCTGTTAGAATCTACTTTTCCTCCATGCTGTTAGAATCTACTTTTCTATTGATAACTCTGAATTATTACTCACTATTTATATTGTTTCTTCTGGACTGCTCTTAACTTCAAAGCACCAACCCTCGGGGCCATGTTTTTATGTCTCATCTAACCCATGGCAGCTTCTCCTTCCTCCTCCTACAACCTGCTTTCCTTGTGGTCCTCTCCAATCCCAAGACTGAGAAACCTAAACCGCACCTATGTCTCTTCTGTCCAGCTATTGGTTGATGGCATCTTTATTTACCCATCAGAAATAACTTGGGTTCAGGATCACTGCTACATGCAGACACCAGGTCTTGAGGCCCCTCACTCAGCATTTCAAAGGACAGTAAAAGACAAGATCACAACAAGCCAGTATGGAGGATGTGTCTAGATTGGGACTAGCTTGATTTCTCCACATCCCGAAACTGAGTTATGCCTCATATTCAGCACTCATGTCTTACCTTCCAGTTCTGAAAAAGTGACTACAAGCAATGTCAGTAGCCTATAATATTTGGGTGATCTAAGGGACCCCACCAGCCAATAATTTGATACCAGAAAATATGTGCCTATCACCGGGGATTTTCATAGCCTATGGTACTGGAGAGAGGTATTGTTCTCCCACTATAGGGTAGCCACACTTAAACTCCATTTATATATGTATATATAAATATTTTAGGAAGATTCCATAGTAGTAGCTTTCCATGTGGCATTTTTAAAAGTCTTCAGCCCTCCCATCGCATACCCCATGTAAGTGCATCTGTCCTACCATTTTCCTTCCTCTTCATACTTAATACAGCCTCTCCCCTTTCTCTCAAAATCTGTCACCCTCCACACACATCACTACAACCACTGTGGCCCCTTACTACTGGTCCTGGATTATGGATACTTCAGTTTAAACAAACCTACATAACATTTTAAACCATGTACGGGAGAAACTGTGCAGTATTTGTCTTGTTTTGGTCTGAAATTCCTTATTCAGAATGATTATTTCCTCCTCTATCTGATTACCTGAAAGTATTATAGCCTCATTTTTTTTCTTTACAGCTGAATAACATTCAGATGCAATTCTTTTCAGAAATTGAATACAGAAATCTTAAAATTGGAAACACAAGAGACCTAGGATAGATGAAACAACTCTGAACAAACAAATAAAACGATGGCAAACCCCACCAAACCACTGGTGGTATCCCCATCTCTAATTTCAGGTTATACTAAGATTTCTAGTAATAAAAACAGCATGGTGTTAGCATTCCATCAGATACAATGAGATAGAATTGAGGACCCAGATAAAGGCCCACACAGTCCTGCAGCCATGTGACTTTTGACAAAGAGAACATTGTACAATGATTAGTCTTTGATGGGGAAAGGGTTAAGGCAGAATCTCACTTTGTAGCTCATGCTGGCTTGAAGCTCACTGTGTAGCTTAGGTTGGCCTGAATTTGCAACATTTTCTCCTGGGTCAGTCTTCTGAGGGCTAGAATCACACATATGAATTATCCTTTTATAAATGTGTACCATTCTAAAATAAAACATTTGTTTTCATTTTTTAAAGCCTTCTGGGCTTTTTAATAATATCATCAATCGTGCTAAAATGTCAACAATTGCATTCATATCAAATGTACATCTTTTTCTGCTTCAGTTTCAGATTTTTAAAATGTTTTAATTATTAAGAAACTTGCAAGAAAAAAATTACCTATTGTATACATTACTTGTGAAAAGAAATCTGCATTCAGAGTTGGATAGATCCTGCCTTTGCTAGAGGTAGCATTAAGTCAGGCTCTTCAGTGAGAGCACTGCCCCACAGCTAGCAGGTGTTCATACCAGAGTAAACAGGGTGTAGCACACTGAGTTTAATATGTGCCAGTGGTTGGCTGGCTAATCCTGAATATGCCCTGCTTCATTCTGAAACTGCTCAGTTCATTCATCCAATGCTTCCTAGAAACAATGGGAAACACTCTTGTTTTGGTTCTTGGCTAAGAAGTATGTGAATTTTCTCTTGGTTGTCTTTTTCCTGGAGAGCATTCCCGAGTAGGAAATGGAGTTTGACAATGGTTAACATGTCTTTTGCTTTTTGCTACAGCTCTTACTAGAACTCTGATGGATGGACTGTTCAACTTCTTGGTTTATAATACAACATTAAGAATATTTGTAAAAACAAAACTATTGAGCAACTAAACCTGATAACATCCTGGGAGTTCTTACTCATAGGACAGTTAGTGGGACTCGGATCTCTTAGAAGAAAGTCAAGTAGAGTCAAAAGAAAGCAGTGCCTTCACACGAGTGAAAAGGACCTCTTGTCATCTATGGCATTAGTTTAAGTTTCAGTATGAAAGATGCCTGCTTGCTTTGTCTGAGGAAATCTATAATTTCTTTTCAACCTGGTTTTTCCTAAGGGCTAAACTTGAATATCTGAAAATTGAGTCAGGTATTAGTAATATTATTGATCCTCTGCTCCTCCAATCTCCATTTCCTACACCATCTTATTAATCCATCTCGTTAAGATCCTTTCAAAACTATCCCCCTGCGTATCCACCTGCATACACTGTGCACTAGGGATTTGTCAGCATCTCCGCTGGTTTCACTACGCATGATCTACCTTGCTTTGAAGATGTCATCATCTATTGCATAATTACTCTATGTATTTATGTACAACTCATAGCCCTTTGCTTTATTTGGTATACTCTCAACCTGTGAAGATGCAGTGCTGATGGAACAAACCATATAAACCAATCATTTATAAATTCATTTCAGTGTCTTTATTAAAATTCTTGAGACCTCCTATCTGTGTGGAGGAAGGGAGGTTTTTGTTTCATGGCTCTACAGCAGATGTTGTAAAGTCTTGATTCACATCCCTTAAGTTCATCTTATTTTTCTATATATGGTTCCTATGGACATTTCCAACTAGCCAGGATTTCTGCCTAGTTGGAAAGGCTGGTATGCATTTAGAGAAGTACTGAATGGGGGACTTCTTTCACAGTAACTAATGAACATTGTGAGTCTGAGTCTATGGACAAACAGCTCAACTTCCCTGTTCTGTGTTGAAACAATATCAAGAGGGAACCCAGAATTTTCTTACGGATTGTCATATGCCCATTGGGAGAGCTTCCTTCAAAACCCTGAGTTCATTGTCACCCTTCCATTCCTGTTCATTGTTCTTCAGCCCCTTAGCATGTTTCCTGGAATAACCTCCCAAAATGACTTGTAATAAAATCTTTGATTCAAGAAGTCAACTTTTGGTACAAACCGCAGGAAGTAGAGAACTGAGATGAAAGTGTGAAAGTTGATCGTTCTTTGTTTGGACTACAGAATTCTGCTGATGCTCACTGTACTTGGTAAAGCCAGCTAATTAAGCTTTTATTTAATTAGGTTTCTAAGACCTAATTTTTGAGGTTGTCAAAAACCAGTACACTTTTATTTAGTTGGTGTGTTGGTTAGCTTTCTCTATCAACCTGACACAAACTGGATTCATCTGGGAAAAGAGAATCTTAATTGAGAAATTATCTCCATCAGACTGTCCTGTAGGCTAGAATGTGAGGCATTTTCTTGATTAAAGATCGATGTGGAAAGGTCCAGCCCTGGTGGGCATTACCATTCCTGAGAATATGAGTCCTTGGTTGTGTCAGAAAGCAAACTAGTAAACTCTATTCCTCCATGGTTCCTGCCTGCTTGAGTTTTTGCCCTAACTTTTCTCAAAGATAGATTGTGATGGAGAAATGTAAGCCAAGTGGGTCCTTTCTTCCCCAAGTTGTTTTTGGTTAGTATTTTATTATAGCCATAGAAAGCAAACCAAGATTGCAAGCTTCTCCAGATTTCTGAAATGCTTCTTTATCTGAGTTCTGTCAAGGCAATGCTTAAGTCATCTCTAGGTTAAGACCTACAGTTAAGTCTTAGCACAGAAGAGCAAGGATGAAAGAAGTTGATTATCAACTAAAGGGCTGTAGTAACAGCTAATACAGAGAAATCTTGTTTGCAGATGGTACAGGTGGAAAATATTGGAAAGTTGTGTAGTTTAGGAGACAGTTCCTATTGTAAGTTTCCTTAATCTATTAAAGTAATTAGAATCCACTGCTCAGAAGGAGGGCTCCATGGAGAACATCATACTAAGTGAGGTAACCCAGTCTCAAAAGAATACCCATGGTATGCACTCACTGATAGGATATTAACCTAGAAACTTGGAACACCAAAGACACAATCCACATACCAAATGATGTCCAAGAAGAAGGAAGGAGTGGACCCTGGTTCTGGAAAGGCTCAATGTATCAGTGTAGGGGAATACCAGAACAGGGAAGTGGGAAGGGGTGGAAAGGGGAACATGGGGGAGGGAAAAGAGCATGTGGGACCTTTGGGGGGGGCAGGGAACCAGGAAAAGGGAAATGAAATGTAAATAAAGAATATATCCAAGTTAAAAAAAAACCCTGTATGTGAATATGTGTGTGTGTGCTTAATGCAGTTTTGTGTATGTATATTTCACTCTACAATGCAAAGAACTATATAAAATGAAATAGATTGTGAGCTGTTAAAAAAAAAGAAATTTATTAAAATCGGTAAAATGAATTGGAATTGAAAGAAAAGTCGTGAGCTTTGAGTATGAAGGAGAAACTCACCAGAAGACTCAGGATTGGTAAAGATACCGAGAAACCAGACTTTTTGAGTTGAAGAGTCTCAGAAATCACGTGGCTTCAATTTTTGTTTTTTTCACACGATGATAATGAGTCAGACAGTCTGGCTCACTTATAGAGACTTACATACATCACAGAGTTAGGGGCGAGGATTTGGGACTCCAACCCTGCAGCTCTGTCTGTAGCTCCTCCCTCCACCCATCCTTTCTCTGCCCTTCCCATTTTATCTCATTCTTCATTCTTTTTTTTTTTAATTTGGTATTCTGTGCATTTATTTTTTTTAAAAAAAACCTAACCATTAAAATTACTTCAATGATCAATCACTCATCTTATTTTAGGTAAAGTCCCAAAGGAAAACCATGTATCATTATCAGACATCTGGCAGCCCAAAGAGGCTGTTGTTCCAGGAGTATAGACATTAACATATTTGCTAGACAATTATCAAGGAAATATTAAAACATATACAGTTATTCTGTAAATATTAGCACTGACAAAGTACTGTAACGATGCACTGAAGGGTTCCATGGGTTCTGTCTTTTAAGTCATCACCATACCATAAAGACTAATGATGAAGACTAGTGGTAAAGAAAGAAATTCAAAGGTCAACTCTCTTTCCACTTTGTGGGATATTATGATCTTCAGGATTTTTCACAGTATCTGAAAAACCTGGAGCAGATGACCCCTTAACTGAAGGGTCTGGGAGTTTCTAACATCTTTTTTTTGTTTTGTTTTGTTTTTTGAGACAGGGTTTCTCTGTATAGCCCTGGCTGTCCTGGAACTCACTCTGTAGACCAAGCTGGCCTCGAACTCAGAAATCCACCTGCCTCTGCCTCCCAAGTGCTGGGATTAAAGGTGTGCACCACCACCGCCCGGCTACATCTTTCTTTTTTATTGTTATAAAAATTTTTGCAAAGTGAATGCATAAACATTCAAGGTATACATGGGTTTTTGGCTGTTTGATACTAGATCTCAATATATAGTCCAGGCTGCCTTGATCTTTCTGCCTCTGCTTCCCTAATGCTGGAATTAAAGGCATGTGCTACCAAGCCTGGCTGTTTTCCTTTTACAAGATAGGGTCTCAAGATCCTCCTGCCTCAGATTACCAAGAACTAGGAATAAGGGCATGACTCATCCACCATGCCTAACCCTGTCCAAAACGGTTTGTCTTAAGTACTGCAGAGAAATAGTACTGTTTTACTGACACTTAATGTTTACATCTATAATATAACTTCGAATGTTTTTTGAAAAGTATACAAATTAATTTCATCAAACAAAAATTTAAGCTGAGAGGTATTTTTTCCATTTTGATAGAATAAGAGTTTTACAGACTAGAAACGCAATTGTTTCAAAAGATCAAGGAAGAAAAATTGTTCCCATGAGCCTCTGCTTTCATCATTAAACAGAGCCATGACTCACCTCAGATGCCCGTGCTACGTTCAAGTTCACAGGATTTGAATAATCTTCTAAGCTAACACATTAAAAAAATCTGAGCACCTGATTTTTCATAGGAGAGATATTCATGAAGAAGAGGAAAGCATTAGTGATGTCACAGCTCTGAAGGTCTGACTCATCTGTATGACTTTGTTCAAATTTACCCTACCATAACATTAGTATAACACTAGGAATAGAAGAGTAGGGGATAGCTGGCTTGTTGACTGACCCAGGCTGCTGCATTTTCTCTCCCAACTCATTGGTGATGGCCAGAAAGTCACTGAACCAATCCCTGCCCTCACCTAATTATCCAGGTCAGTTTTTTTTGGGGGGGGGGTTATGAGTCTACAGGCGTATAAATCTTCTGATCATTTTAGCTTTTTGTAAAATAGACAACAGCTTCCATACCATTGAATAATTATGGTGAGTTTTCTGATTCTATTTCTATTGAGGAAATATTTGGACATTATGCAGGCTAGTAATTTGCCAGATGCACTGCATGAGTCATATGCTATTTAAAGAGGCACAGATAAGTAATTTAGAAACAAAATAGAGGTACACATTTGAAAAGAAGAAACAGAAATACACATCATCTTTCCAAAAAAAAAAAGATATAATTTAGAGTAATTTCCAAAAAAACGATCTTATTACAAGAAGGTAGGTGGTACACGAGAGTCCAGTAGGAACTGGAAGGAATCGATGTGGGAGATGAAACAGTTCTCTTTACGTTCAGTGATTTCCCATGTGCATTCTATAGTATGCCTCAGCTTTACTAGAATCTCAGCCACCAAAAGTATAGTTGATAACATTAAGCACCAAAGCACAAGAAAAGAAATTGAAAATATCTGAAGATTCTTCTTAGGAGTAATTATGGAAGTCAGTGTGTCTTTACAGTCCCTTTGATCCTTTGGCTTTAACACACAGTCCTTTAAGTACATGCCATATAATGTATCACACTAGGTTCTTTGAAGGATTTGAAGAATTGGAAAAACATTCTGTTAAAGCACTCGAGATTTAGGAGGAATCGTAGGAATGCTTACAATTGTGATTCTTTGGGGGAAAAATTTGAAGTTTCATTGAGAGTAGTAAAATGATTGAATTTTTTGTTGAGATGAGTTAGAAATTGTGGCTATCAAGTCATCTAATTCTGAACATGAAATATATAGTCCTTATAGGTCTTGAGTGAATCCGTATTATATAGGAATGCTCTTCTGTGCTAGAAAAATAGAACCTGCTCTCTTCATTCATTCATTCATTCATTCATTCATTCATTCAAGTATTCATGTTGATATAGAATTTGGTATAGAAATGGAATTTTCAAATTTTCTGCTACTACTATCACATGACATCCAACTTATAGTTAAGTGATAGACACTAGAGTTTACAAAATGTAAACTAGATTTACAGAAATTCACAGAACTATTCATTTTGTATTTAATGTATTGCTGTCATTCAGTCACTTGTGTCCTCTTGGAATAAACCTTTTTTGTTTGTTTGTTTGTTTTCCAGACAGGGTTTCTCTGTGTAGGCAAACCTTTCCTTTTTAAACAAAATCTTAATCATTCAATTTTACCAAAGAAGACTCAGGAACTAGATGCTGGGGTAAAAGCCTCCTAGCTCAGAGAGGCAAAAAAAACACTCAGCTGACCTTCGCTTCTCCTTCTCCATGACATCTTAACATCAATCTTGGTGTCCCACCCTTCTACTTCCAGTTTGTCTTTCTATCTATTCTCCTGACTCACTTCCTAATTTCCTTCTATGTTCACTCCCTGTTGACTGGTTGCCTGCTCCACTTCTTGATCCATAGTTAACTTTATTTAATCCTGTTTACAATAAACGGAAAGCTCTTGGATTAAAGGGGTGCACTAGGGCTGAGCCACACAACTAGAAACAGGTTCTTCCAGGAAACAACACAATCTGGGGCCTCACAGTGTGATCAGATATCCTGCGACATAAACCATACATGATCATTATTTTTTATAATATACTGTGGGAATTTTAGCTGCTCTTGCAGAGGACTGAGGTTGGGTCCCCAGTAGTTTATCACTGTCTGTAACTCCAGTCACAAGGGATCCAATGCCCTCTTCTGGCTTCTGAAGGCACCAGGCATACACATGGTACACATACAAACATCCAGGCTAAATACCCCTAATACAAAATGGATCTTAACTAAATTTGCAGCTTGAGCTGATGGCATAGGCCTGTAATTATAGCTGTTTAGGAAACTGAGCCAAGAGTATCACACATTCAAGGCCTCTTTGGACTACAGAGTTAAAGCTCACCCTGGTCAACTTAGTGAGACCTTACCTTGATCCTTAGTCTATAAAGATTTAATAGTGTCTGAGGGCATAGCTAAATGTCCTCGGGACTTACATAAAATGCACAGGATCCTAGGTTCAATCCCTGGTCATGCAAAAAGAGGCGATTTTGTTCTTTTAATCCTCTTGAAGTTTCCGAAGGTCTTTTAAATAGAGATTGGTTCAGTTTAGATTCTTGCAAAAACCAACCAACCAACCAACCAAAAAACCTCCGTGCTGTCTGTCTAGAGAGCAAAGTGAACAAGCTCTGGAACCGAGTGTGAGTGGACCAGGCAGGTAACCATTGTATTGATGGGCTCGAAGCTGGTACTTATCCTAGAGCTGAAGTACTGGGGACAGAGAAAAGCTGAAGATTTAAAGGCTTCCACAGGAAGCTCATGGAGGAGGGAAGCACAGTGGTTTGTTCCTGGAGTCTCAGAAAGAAAGGGATTTCAAGGGGGTTTCTTTCTCTTATACTTTTATAGTGTGTGTGTGTGTGTGTGTGTGTGTGTGTGTGTGTATGAACATGTATGTGTATACATGCAAAATCTCAAGAAAGGCTTTGGGTGTCTTCCTCTATTACTCTCTGCCTTATGAATATCGATGCAAAAATACTAAATAAAATTCTTGCCAACCGAATCCAAGAGCACATCAAAACGATCATTCACCATGATCAAGTAGGCTTCATCCCAGGGATGCAGGGATGGTTCAATATATGGAAATCCATCAATGTAATCCACTACATAAACAAACTAAAAGAAAAAAACCACATGGTCATCTCATTAGATGCTGAAAAAGCATTTGACAAAATTCAGCATCCTTTCATGCTAAAAGTCTTGGAAAGAGCAGGAATTCAAGGCCCATACCTAAACATAGTAAAAGCAATCTACTCTCTGCCTTAATTCCTTGAACTAGACTCGTTTCTGTGTGGCTGGCAGCAAACTCCCAGGATCTATTTAGGTGAGGCACCAATACTGTTCTCATATACATATAGAGCCATGCCTGGCTTTCACATGCATGCTGGAGATTCAAAGGGTCTCTTGCTTGGATACCAACCACCCTTACCAGGTGAGTTAACACCCTCACCCCCTATTTCCCTTCTTAATTGTCCAACTTAATAAAGGTTGGTTTGACTGCCAACCGTAAGACTGATCCGGAGGAGTAGCCTGTGATTGAGCCTGGTTGGGAAGATTGATGTCAGAGATGACTATAAGGGAGAGAAGAGGGTACCAACAGGAACAGTTTGACCTGGAGATATTCCAATACAGATATTGGAATCCTAGTTTGGTGTTTTAACATTCTCTTCATAGTTCACCTTCTGAGAGTTGGCAGTGATGCTGGGGAGTAGTTTGAAGTCTAAGAAAACCACAACATGTTTTCAAAGTTCCCACAGAATATATATTGAAAAAAGAAAATAATTTGGGAGCAAAACTATGCTCCTTTGAGTTTTCTTTTCCTTTGTGTTCTTGTTTTCTTCTTTTTTAGTTATTTATTTACTTTACCCCTTGATCATATCTTCCCTTCTCTCCTCTCCTCCCAATCCCTCCCTCTCACCCTGTCCATATACCCTCCTCCCTTTCTCCTCAGAAAAGGGGAGAACTCCCTTAGATACCAACCAGCCTTGGCATAGAGACTGGCAAATCTTCTCCTTTTGAGGACAAGGCATCCCAGTTAGGGCAAATGGACCCAAGACTGGCAGGCAGCGGAGTAGGACACAGGTCCTGCTCTCACTATTAGAGGTCTCACATGAAGATCCAGCTGTGGCCATATGTTATAGATCCAACATTGTAACAGATTCAACTGTTACATATGTGCAGAATCCCATCCATGCTCACTGGTTGCTCGTTCAGTCTCTGTGAGCCCCTATGGGCCCAGGTAAGCTGATCCTGTAGGCTTTCTTGTGGTGTCCTTGACCCCTCTGTCTCCTTCAATCCTTCCTCCCTGCTTTCACAGGATTCCCCAAACTCTGCCTGATGTTGGGCTGTGGTTCTCTGCATCTTTTTTCCATCACTTGCTAGGTGAAGCCTCTCTGATAACAGTTATACTAAGCTCCTATCAGAGAGTATAGCAGAAGAACATTAATAGTATCAGGGGTGGTTTCCCTCTCATGCCATGAGTCTCAAGCTGGGCCAGTCATTGGTTGACCATTACCTCAATTTCTGCTCCATATGTTATTCCTGTACATACTATAGGCAGGACACATTGTGGCCAAAAGTTTTATGGTTGGGTTGATGTCCCAATTCCTCCATTGGAAGTCTTGCCTGGTTATAAGAGATGGTCTTTCCAGGTTCCATACTGCCCATTGCTTAATGATGGTCACTTTCATAGATTCCTGGGAGTTTACATTGTCTTAGGTTTCTAGCTCATCCCAGAGAATCTTCCCCCTACCAGATCCAGTTGTCTCTCCCAGTACTATGAACCTCTATCCTTTCCTCCACCAGGTCCCTCCTATTCCTGTCCTCACCACCTCCCCCACCGAGTCCCCACTCTCCATCCACATTCTTTGTCTAATATATTTCCCCTTCTCAGCATCCCTCTGCCCCTGGACGCCCCCCCCCCGCCCCGTCCTTCTTGTTACTTAGCTTCTTTGGGTCTGAGGATTATAGCATTACATTATGAATATATTCACTGTTGTGGTTGCTTTTTGGGTCCGGGCTACCTCACCCAGGATGATATTGTCTAATTCTATTCCATTTGCCTGCAAATTTTATGATGTCATTGTTTTTAATAGCCGAGTAATACTCCATTATGTAAATATACCACTTTTTTTTCAATCCATTTTTCAGTTGAGGGACATCTAGGTTGTCTCCACTTTCTGACTATTATGAATAAAGCTGCTATGAACATAGCTGAACAAATGTCTTTGTAGTATGTTGAAGGATAGTTTCAGTATATGCCCAGGAGTGGTATACCTGAGTTTTGAGGTAGATCTTATCCAATTTTCTGAGAAACGACCATATTGATATTCAAAGTTATCAATAACTTGTAAAGGTTCCTATTTCCACCTGCAATGGAGAAGTGTTTCCCTTGTTCCACATCCCTAGCTTGAGCTGTCACTTGAGTTTTCCATCTTAGTCATTCTAACAGGTGTAAGATGGAACCTCAGAGTTGTTTTGCTTTGCATTTCCCTGTTGACTAAGGATACTGAGCATTTCTTTAAGTGCTTTTCAGCCATTATGGATTTCTCTGTCGAGAATTCTGTTTAGATATGTACCCCATTTTTAATATATTTTAGTTGGTTGATGTCTAATTTCTTGAGTTCTTTATGTATTTTAGATATCAACCCTCTGTTGATGTAGCGTTGGTGAAGATCTTTTCCCGTTCTGCAGGCTGCCATTTTGTCCTATTGATGGTGTCCTTTGCCTTACAGAAGTTTTTCAGTTTTAGGAGATCCCATTTAATAACTGTTGATCTTGGTGCCTGAGCTATTGGTATTCTGTTAGGGCAGTTGTCTCCTCTACCAATGTGTTCAAAGCTATTCTCCACTTTCTCTTCTGTTAGATTTAGTGTATGTGGTTTTATGTTGAGGTCTTTGATCCACTTGGACTTGTGTTTTCTGCAGGGTGATGGATATGAATCTATTTGCATTCTTCTACATGCAGATATCCGGTTATACCAGAACCATTTGTTGAATATGCTTTCTTTTTTCCCTTGTATGATTTTGGCTTTTTTTTTTTTTTGGTCAAATATAAAGTGTTTGTAGGTGTGTGGGTTTACTTCTGAGCCTTCAACTTAATTCCATTGATCAGTTTGTCTGTTTTAATGCCAATACCATGTGGGTTTTATTTCTATTGCTTTCTAGTACAGCATGAAATCAGGGATGGTGATGCATCCAGAAATTCTTTTATTGTACAGAATTAGTCTATTTATCCTGTTTTTTTCCACATGAAGTTGAGTATTGTTCTTTCAATGTCTGTAAGAATTTGTATATTGGTTTTAGTAGGATGGCCATCTTTACTATGTTAATTCTATCGATCCATGGCCATGGGAGTTCTTTCTATCTTCTGATATCTTTTTTAATTTCTTTCTGTTCTTGTCATAGAGGTTTTTCCCTTGCTTGGTTAGATTTACACTAGGATACTTTATATTATCTGTGGCTATTATAAAAGGTATTGTTCCCCTAATTTCTCAGCAAATTTATTATTTTTGAAATAGGAGGACTACTGAGATTTTTTTTTTTAGTTAATTTTGTATTCAGCTACTTTGCTAAAGGTGTTTATTAGCTGTTGGGGTTCTCTGGTAGAATTTTGATGGTCTCTTGTTTATACTATCATATCATCTGTGATTAGTGATACTTTGACTTTTTCCTTTCCAATTTGTATTCCCTTGATATCCTATAGTTGTCTTAGTGCTCTAGCTAAAACTTCAAGCAGTATATTGAATTGATATGGAGAAAGTGGACAGCCTTGACCTATTCCTGATTTTACTAGAATTTCTTTAAGTTCCTCTCCACTTAATTTGATGTTGACTATCAGCTTACTGTATATTGCCTTTATTGTGTTTGGGTATGAGCCTTGTATTGCTAATCTCCTAAGACTTTTATCATGAAGGAGTATTGAATTTTTTTCAGCATCTAAGAAGATGATCATGTGTTTTCTTTTTTCTTTCAGTTTGTTTATGTTGTGGATTACATTGATGGATTTTCATATATTGAACAATCTCTGCATCCTTGTAATGAAGCCTGCTTGGTCATAGTGAATGATGTTTTTGATGTATTCCTTGATTTGGTTTTGGAGTATTTTATTGAGCACTTTTACATCAATGTTCATAAGGGAAACTACTCTGAAATTCTCTTTCTTCATTGAGTCTTTGTGTGGTTTAGTTATTGTGTTGACTGTGGCCTCATCAATGAATTTGTCAGTGTTCCTTATGTTTCTATTTTATGGAATAATTTGAAGAGTACTGATATTAGCTTTTCCTTGAAAGTCTGGTAGAAGTTTGCATTAAAACCATCTGGCCTTGGGCTTCTTTTGATTGGGAGACTTTTGAGAGCTTTTATTTCCTTAGGGGTTAAAGGTATATTTAGATTGTTTACCTGATCTTTATTTAATTTTGGTAAGTGGTTATCTATCAAGAAAAATCATCCATTTCATTTAGATTTTCTGATTTTGTTGAGTGCAGGTTTTTGAAGTGAGACTTAGATTCTTTGGATTTCCTTGGTATCTGTTGTTTCCCTTTTCATTTCTGATTTTTCATAACTTGGATATTCTTTCTCTGCCCTTTAGTTAGTTTGGCTAAGGTTTTCCTATTTTGCTGATTTTTCTTAAAGAATAAAGTGTTTGTCTCATTGATTTTTTTGTATTATTCTCTTTTCTTCTGTTTTTATTGATTTCAGCCCTGAATTTGATTATTTCCTGCTGTCTACTCTTCTAGGTTATGGTTTTCTTCTTTTTTTTTTCTAGAATTTTCAGATGTGCTGTAAAGTTGCTAGTACAAGATCTCACTAATTTCTTTATGAAAGTACTTAGCACTATGAACTTTCCTCATAGTACTGCTTTCATTATGCTTCATAAGTCTGGGTATGTTGTGCCTTCATTTTCATTGAATTCAAGAGTCTATTTCTTCTTTGACCCAGTGGTCATTGAGTACAGAGTTGTTTAGTTGACATGACTTTATAGGTGTAGTTAAACTCCTGGGTTGGAGTTTTCCTTCTAATATTTTTTGTAGGACTGAATTTATAGATAGATATTGTTTAAATTTGTTTTCATCATGAAGTATCTTGTTTTCTCCATTTATGGGGATTTATGGGAATTTAAAAGATTTTGCTGGATACAGTAATCTGGGGTGGTATCTATGGTCTCTTAGAGACTACAAGACATCTACACAGGCACTTCTGGTTTTTGAGGAGTTAGGTGTGATTCTGATAGGTCTTCCTCTATATTTTGCTGGCCTTTTCCCCTTGCAGATTTTAATATTCTTTCTTTGTCCTGTGTACATTTAGTGTTTTCATTATTATGTGGCAGGATAATTTTCAGGATTCCCTCAATTTGCATTTTCTTTATTTTCTTCTATTTCCATTTTCTTGTCTTGAACTATTGAATTCATTTTCTTTACCTGTTCAATATATTTTCCTATATTTCTTTAAGGGATTTATTAATTTCCTCTTTAAAGGCCTCTATCATTGTCATAAGATTGGATTTAAGGGCATTTTCTCATGTTCCAGTTGTGTTAGGATATCCAGGGCTTGCTGTAGTGGGATAAGCTGGAAGGTGGTAGTGCTCTATTGTCCTGGCTGTTGTGGATTGTGTTCTTATGCTGGCCTCTAGCCATTTGGGTTTTGTGGTTATTATATGTTTAGGAACTGACTTCTGAGTTTATGTTTGTTAGATGGGTGGGTTCTGGATGTTGTCCCCTTGGTTACTGTTTCCTCTTAGTCTTTTGTCCTGAGTGTCCTGGGGTTCTAGTGACTAGTGCCTCTTCAGGACCAGTAGGGTGTCTGTAGTGTGGTTTTTGTGTCCTGCATGGCCTCTGGGGGTTTGGATGCTAATGTTGTCTCTGGAGTCCCTAGGCTTTTAGAAAGTGTGATTGTGAGTTGGAAAATGGGGCCAAGGAGGTGAGTGGAGTTACAGCTAATGAGCATACTATGAGCAGAGTTGGTTAGCATAGTGCTTGAGGCAGGGTCTTACCTCTTGTCCTTGGTGTAGGCAGGTCTCCGGGAAAGCAGGCACAATTGTAGGCTGGAAAATAAGGCACAGGGATGGGATGATGCTTCTCTCAGTGTTTAGGTCATCAATTTGTGCTAGTGTCAATCTGCTTCACACTATGTGAGTTTTCAGTGGAGCCAGCCACATGGGTGCCAGTGAGTACAATATCAGGATCATCTGACTTATAAAGACAAAACAGAAGGCAGCAAGTATGTAAGCTGGCTGCAAGTAGTAAGTCTGAGATAAGTCAGTAATAAAGAAATATATATAGAAATGTATATAGAAAACTGGTTATTTGCCTTCTACTAAAATTTTACTCAGTTGGGATAAAAAAAAAAAACCAACAAAAGCATTAGATGATTTCTATAAATCTAAACTAGTGAGGGAATTAGCAAAGTCAAATTCAGACAGACTAATTTTCATTGGGTTTGTTACAGGACATCATTAGAGATGTTTCATCATCAAAGCAAGCTTGGATGGAGTCAAAGGCTATCAGTAAAGTATGCAGCATTGACCTTACTTTCACAACCAAAAGATATTTATGATTAGAAGAGTATTTTGTACTTTGCCCAGATTTGAATTTCAAAACATTTAATTAGGCTCTGGTAAGTCACAATGAAATTTGAGGTTCAGGTTAGTTCACCTTTATTAGCAAATTCCCTTCCTGCAGTGGCAGCCAATACTCACCCCACAGCTTTGAGGTTATTTAATGGGTTAATTTGTCCTAGGTGGATTGTCCTTTGCAAACCTTTTGTTTTCGTAGCCTGGGCCAGGCATCATAAATTGTAAGGAAAACTCTACCTAACCGATTGAGATATTGACTGCTAGCGTCATCTATTACAGGAAAAAAGAACAAGAGGAATAGCTATCATAAAACCTCCAGATTATTGATCTTTCTTTAGATTTATGGAGCCCATCGCTTTTGGTGACCTTTAGTAGCATCAGAATGTGTGTAAAATATGGATTACTGAAGAACTGAACACATCACTGATGATCCCGAGTAGATTTCCTTAAATTTCCTTCATAAAGTTCTTTATTTGCAGTTGTTAGAGGAGAAGGTCCTTAGGGTTGAGTTTGATGTTTTTTGCAACCCCTTGGGGGTTGAGCGGTCGTTTCACAGGGGTTGCCTAAGACCATCATAAAGCATATATGTTTCCATTACAATTCAAAGCAGAAGCAAAATTACAGTTATGAAGTAGCAACAAAAATAATTTTGTGGTTGGAGTCACCATAATATGAGGAACTCTTTTAGCATGAGGAAAGTTGAGAACCTCCGCTGTAGTTGACTGTAATGATGATAAACCACGCCTTCCTTCTTGACTTCCATCATGTGGCAAACAAAGCCTTTTTGAAGGAACATTTATTTTAAAAAAATTCTCAAGAACGTAACTACTGTTTGTATTTATTTAAAAGCCATTGTCAAAAATGCATGACTGACTTATTGAAAGTCTTTCCTACTGTTAAGTCTATTCTTTGATCCTTGGGTCTGAAAAAGGATTAGCCATTCAACTTATTTAAAAGCTTGAAAGAGTTAGTTGAAGAACTGGAGAGCAACTCTTCACTTGAAGAATGTTTGGCTGTTCTTTTGACCTGGGAATGATTGGTTGCCGCCACACCCAGAAGTGCGTGTTAATTGTGGAGGAGAATTCAAAGCAAGCTATAGCTCCTTGGCTACATTGGCTGGGGGTATGGAGGGGGGGTTAAGGTGGAGGGTGAAGGTAGAATGTGAGGCCTTAGGTTCACTCGAGCACACCTTCCTGAGAGAGGGTTTGTTTGGCAGTTGTTGCTTTGCTCCTACCACGCCAGAGCAATTCCTCCTTCTCTGTGGTGGCAGTTGGAAACGCTGTGATTTCTATACCTTGGGTCCTTAGGCTTCTCTGTGCGTACAGAAAGTCAGAGAGTCTGAGGAGAACGAGCTTGGGATATTTCTGCTTTAAGCAGCGCAGAAGAGCTGGCTAAGGAAGCACCATGTGATGGTTTATATATGATGGGCCCAGGGAGTAACCTCTTAGGAGGCGTGGCCTTGTTGGAGTAGGTGTGTCATTGTGGGTGTGGGCTTAAAACCCTCATCCTAATTGCCTGGAAGTCAGTCTTCCACTAGCAGCCTTCAGATGAAGATGTAGAACTCTCAGCTCCTCCTGCACCATATCTGCCTGGATGCTGCCATGTGTCTGCCTTGATGACAATGGACTGAACCTCTGAGCCTGTAAGCCAGCCCCAATTAAATGTTGTCTTTTATAAAACTTGCATTGGTCATGGTGTCTGTTCACAGCAGTAAAACCCTAACTAAGACACAGCCGGGAATGCTCGGCTGCTCTGCTGACGGGGGAATGTTGGCCGCACCCACACTCCTAGCGTGGTCAGAAGTGTGCGCTAATTATGAAAGGGTTAAACTCATTCTTTTTCTGTCTATTCTTTTTTTCTTCCCCTTGCCCCTCCCCCCCCCAAGTAGCTGACTTTAGCAGCTAACATCTTAACTATTTAGGTAGTTTTCCTTACAGTGTATGATGCCAGGATCCAAGTTAAGAAAACTAAAGGTAAGTTTGCAAATGACAATCCCATGGGCATTGCATCCCATAGGCAGCTTCAAAAGTTATCAGGTGAGCCCTGGCTAATAAATGTGAACTAAGTTTAACCCCAAGTAATTAGCACATGCCCTCCTTCTTTCTAGATGCCTTACAACTACAGTTACTCCTGCATTTACTCCTGGCTCTGCTCCTTCCCTCTCGTGCCTGGTAAGCCATGACTACATTTTGTATGCATGTAATTACTAAACTTCACAGTACCACCTGGAGAATGCCGGAGAAGAATTGCAGGTGTTTCCTGGGTGATTACAAGGTTGACAAGATGCTGAAGTTCACTACTCAGCATCAGAGAGACAGGACTGGGTGGAATACTGCTAAGGTTAAGAAAAGATCACATCTCAAAATCTCAAGTATGGCTTCCACTGAGTGGGTCCACGACTTTCTTTTTTGTTGTTGTTGTTGTTTGTTTTGTTTTGTTTTTTGAAAAGCATGTTCTTTTATTGAAAAAAGAAGTAAAAACATTTTATGATAAAATTGAAGATTTACATGGAAAATATGTCTGATAAAATAGAAGAGATATATGGAAAAACACGTTAAAATTGGCAGTTTTCACAGAAAAATTAGAGAGTAAAGTGGTACACATAAAAACACATTGCTAAATTAATTGAAAAAGGAAGTAGAAACATTTTTATGATAGAATTGGCGATTTATGTGGAAAATGTTTCTGATAAAATTGTAGAAAAATGTAGAGAAACAGGTACACAACTTTCTAATCTGGATGTTGTTGAAGGCAACCCTGCCAGTTTGTCCTCATGAGGCACCAGCAGCTCCTTTCTTCTCTTAGGGTTGTAATTGGTCTCCTCAGACCTATTGGCTTCTTTCCATTTCTAAATCTTGGTTGTATCCACATTCTTATAGAGTCTTGAAATTTACACACAACTCCAGCAATGGGCAGATTTCTGGAATTCCTTAAGTGATCAAGGCAGGCAGTTAATCTTTAGCAGTTGGAATCGACTAAGGGATGACAAAAAAAACCAAAACAAAACCAAAAACAACAACAACAACAAAAAAAACAAAAAACAAAATCTAACACAGCATTTTTGTGCCAGTCAGTCCTACCGGAGGCTGCACCTTCAGGAGTAGATGCAATCAGCTGTCACAGCTACGTAGTTACTGTCTCATGGTGACTGTGGAATGATGGGAATTGATGCTGACATGGCGGAAGCCTGACGAGATGTCTGACAGTCCTTTAGCTCAAGGCAGTCAAGATAGCAAGGCAGACTCCAACAGATGCTAATTAGCAACTAAAATGGTCCCATCTCCCAAAATCTTTACTTGGTTACTAGACATTAAACATCCACATGGTGGTCATGGTAAAGATGGAAGGCCTTATTAGAAGTGATAGCAGTGACTTTAACAGTAATTTCACAATATTTAGCATCTATCTGTACAATACCCAGGTAGAGGTGGGGCCCTCTAATTTGTCTCAGACCTATAGAGGTTCTATTTTGTTACAAGTTTTGGTATAACTCCCCTAGAATTCCATAAATTCTCAAATTAAACCTGCCTTTTCCGCTTCAGATTCCTTTAAGGAAACTACACCTGATAGCAATCAGGGAGGGGTAGGAGATGGCCAGCCTGGAAGGGTAAAGGAAAACCTCCTGCCTCCGGTAGAAAGACCTCTGAGCAGGACCAGGCTCTGTCTTCCATTTTCTTTTTGTTTTTACTGTAATACTGTTATTATGTGTCTTAGTCAGGGTTTCTATTCCTGCACAAACATCATGACCAAGAAGCAAGTTGGGGAGGAAAGGGTTTATTGAGCTTACACTTCCACACAGCTGTTCATTACCAAAGGAAGTCAGGACTGGAACTCAAGCAGGTCAGGAAGCAGGAGCTGATGCAGAGGCCATGGAGGGATGTTACTTACTGGCTTGCTTCCCCTGGCTTGCTCAGCCTGCTCTCTTATAGAACCCAAGAATACCAGCCCAGAGATGGCACCGCCCACAAGGGGCCCTCCTTCACTTGATCACTAATTGAGAAAATGCCCCACAGCTGGATCTCATAGAGGCACTTCCCCAAGTGAAGCTCCTTTTCCTATGATAACTCCAGCCTGTGTCAAGTTGACACACCAAACTAGCCAGTACAATTGACCCCTTGTCAACTTGACACACCAACATATCACTATTAAGCCTCAACCCTTACTTTCTTATTCATCCCCAAGATCTCAATAATGTAAAATGTCCCACAGTCTTTACATATTAAAAGTTCAATCCCTTTAAAATGTAAAATTCAAAGTCTTTTAAAAATTCAAGTCTCTGAACTGTGGGCTCCATTAAAATACCTTCTTTCAAGAGGGAAAAATATCAGGGCACAGTCACAATCAAAGGCAAAACTCAAACTCCAAAGTCTGGGATCCAACTCACGATCTTCTGGGCTCCTCCAAGGGCTTGGGTCACTTCTCCAGCTCTTCCCGTTGTAGCACACACCTTGTCTTCTAGGCTCCAGCTGCTTGTACTCCACTGCTGCTGCTGTCCTTGGTGGTCATCACATAGTACTGGCATCTCCAAGCCTCAACTCTTTTGCATGACCCCTTCAGTCCTGGGCCATCAATTACAACTGAGGGTACACTTTCACCAATGGCCTTCCATGGCCTCTCACTGTACCAAGCCTCAGCTGTTCTTCATGATGCCTTCATGCCTTCAAAAGCAGTACCACCTAGGTGACTCTTACACAGTACCAAGTCCTGCTACAGCACGAGGCACAACCTTGGCTATCTGGAACACATCCTCTGTGCTCTCAGAAAACACTTCCCAGAAGATTTCACCTCAGTGATGCTGGTTTCTTCTTAATCACCGCTAATTTCTTAGCTCCAGCTAACCAGCATCAATAGTCCCAGTAATACAAAGGCTGACTTTAATGGTTTTGGTATCTTGTTACTCACAGCTGATTCTTCAGCCCCAGCTAACCAAAACCACAGAATCTTCATGGCCCTGATAAGAGTCTTTAATTTTCCCTCTGAAACTTCACAAGCCAGGCCTCCATCTTCTGCACTGTTCTCAACATAATCTTCCAAGCTCCTACACATCTCACAGAGGTCTCAACAGTGAATGGACCATCTAATCCAAAGTTCCAAAATCCTTCCACAGTCCTCCCCAAAACATGGTCAGGTTGTCACAGGAATACCCCACTACGCTGGTACCAATTTGTCTTAGTCAGGGTTTCTATTCCTGCACAAACATCATGACCAAGAAGCAAGTTGGGGAGGAAAGGGTTTATTGAGCTTACACTTCCACACAGCTGTTCATTACCAAAGGAAGTCAGGACTGGAACTCAAGCAGGTCAGGAAGCAGGAGCTGATGCAGAGGCCATGGAGGGATGTTACTTACTGGCTTGCTTCCCCTGGCTTGCTCAGCCTGCTCTCTTATAGAACCCAAGAATACCAGCCCAGAGATGGCACCGCCCACAAGGGGCCCTCCTTCACTTGATCACTAATTGAGAAAATGCCCCACAGCTGGATCTCATAGAGGCACTTCCCCAAGTGAAGCTCCTTTTCCTATGATAACTCCAGCCTGTGTCAAGTTGACACACCAAACTAGCCAGTACATTATGTAAGCCCATTGTTGTCTATGGTAAATATAGGTAGATCTTTCTTTTCTTATCATAAGGAACATGTCTATGTTAAAAAGAAGAGAAGAGCTCAGTCTGTTTAACCAACATTATGTGTATCACGGAGCTTGTTGTTGTTGTTGTTGTACTAGACTTTATTAAGAATGTTGAGTTGTGTAGTAAGACAAACAGGCCAAAAGATTTGACCTAACGGCTACAGACAGCATGGGATGTCCGGAGTCTTCGTGTAGCATTCCTTCCCCCAGAGCAGAGGGCATCCTCTCTCTGGATCAAAGTCTGCATGGAAAATTTGGGTTGGGGAAAAGAGAATTTTCTTGGCCTCAGTACTTGGTGTGGGAGGGGGTGGAATTCTAGTTTCTTTGTGAGATCTGGGGAGAGTGGACTTCTGGTTTCTAGGGAGGAAATGGGACTCGGGTGAGAGGAGGTGGGGTGGGAGTGGGGGCGGGGGAGCCAAGGGGTTGGAAGGACAGAGAGTACCTGGTTTCTTTCTGCTGAACATCCAGTTTCTTTCAGTTCAAACTACTAAACATACCAAAGCACATACTTGAGGATTTTAATCAAGAACATATCATCTTTCACTCCTTTTGATATTCTCGAGTCATTTGTCATGATTTTAAAAGTATTCTGTGGTCTAAGAAAGTAGACTAACATGGCTTTTCCTAATCTGTAAGAGGTCAGTTACTTCAAGCCCTGTCCAACACTTCAAATACCTTGTCTTGATTGAAATGCTAATTTCCAAACGTTTCTATGTCTTTTTAACATGCTCTCCTGATCGGTCCATTGAGGAGAGTGGGGTGTTGAAGTCACCCACAATTATTGTGTTAGGTGTAATGTGTGTTTTAAGCTTTAGTAAGGTTTCTTTTACAAATGAGGGTGCCCTTGCATTTGGAGCATAGATGTTCAGTATTGAGAGCTCTTCCTGGTGGATTTTCCCTTTGGCCAGCAAGAAGTGACCTTCTGAGTCTCTTTTGATGATTTTAGGTTGGAAGTCAATTTTATCTGATATTAGAATGGCTACTCCAGCTTGTTTCCTGAGACCATTTGCTTGTAAAATTGTCCTCCAGCCTTTTACTCTAAGGCAGTGTTTGTCTTTAACACTGAGATGTGTTTCCTGTATGCAGCAAAATGTAGGGTCCTGTTTCCGTATCCAGTCTGTTAGTCTATGTCTTTTTATTGGGGAATTGAGTCCATTGACGTTAAGAGATATTAAGGAATAGTAATTATTACCTCCAGACATTTTTGAAATTATATTTATTTATCTTATTTATTTTTTATATTCGAGAGGTTATCTTCTTTTGGGTTTGATGAGAGGAGGTTTCTATCTTGCTTCTTCCCGGGTGTAGTTTCCGTCCTTGTCTTGGTGTTTTCCCCCTATTATCCTTTGTAGGGCTGGATTTGTGGAGAGATATCTTGCAAATTTGGTTTTGTCATGGAATACCTTGATGTCTCCATCAATGGCAATTGAGAGTTTTGCTGGGTAAAGTAGTTTTGGCTGAAGTTTGTGTTCTCTTAGAGTTTGCATGATATCTGCCCAGGTCTTCTAGCTTTCATGGTCTCAGGTGAGAAGTCTGGTGTTATTCTGATAGGTTTTCCTTTATATGTTACTTGGCCTTTTTCTCTTGCTGCCTTTAGTATTCTTTCTTTGTTTATTACATTTGGAGTTTTGATTATTATGTGACAGGATGTATTTCTGTTCTGGTCCAGTCTGTTTGGGGTTCTATAGGCTTCTTGTATATTCATGGGCATCTCTCTCCTTAGGTTGGGGAAGTTTTCTTCCATAATTTTATAGAAGATATTAGCTGGCCCTTTAACTTGTAAATCTTCACTCTCGTCTATACCTATAATCCTTAGGTTTGGTCTTCTCATAGTGTCTTGGATTTCCTGGATGTTTTAGGTTACCACCTTTTTGCATTTAGTGTTTTCTTTGACTGTTGAATCAATGGTTCCTATGGTATCTTCGGCTTCTGAGATTCTGTCTTCTATCTCTTGTATTCTATTGTTGATACTTGCGTCTAAGGCCCCTGATTTCTTCCCCAGGTTTTCTATCTCCAATGTTGTCTCCCTCTGTGATTTCTTAGTTGTTTCTACATCTGATTTTAGTATCTGGATGGATGTGCTCAGATCTTTCGTTTGCTTGATTGTGTTTTCATGTATTTCTTTAATAGATTTTTGTGCTTCCTCTTTCATAGCTTCTACTTGTTGGCCCACGTTCTTCTGTAGTTCTTTAAGTGACTTTTGTCTTTCTTCCTTATTGTCTTCTTCTCTTTGATCCATCTTCTCCTGAATTTCTTTCAAGCTGGCTTCCTCATCTAGAAGTTTTCATGCTGCTCCCCAGAACTCTCAGATTAGCTATCACCAACAAACTACTTAACATATTCAGTTTCTCCTATGGACATCCTAACTGTCTTCTTTATGTTTTATTATTTTTTAATCAGTGTGTGCACAATGTGTGTGTACACGATGTGTGTGTGCATGTGTGTGCATAATGTCCATGGTCTGAGACATGTCCATGTCCATGTATGATGAGTACATGAATGGATGTGTACAATGTGTATGCATGTGTATATGGTATGTGTGTGTGCATGTATGTGTATGATATATATGTATATGCACGTATATGTACATTGTGTGTGTGCATGTGTATATGTATGTGTCCATGTGTGTGCATGTATGTGTGTGTGTGTGTGTGTGTGTGTGTATGTGTGTGTGTGGTATATAGTTATGTATAGGCCAAGGTGTGCATGTAGAGGTCAGAGCACCATCTCAAATGTAGGTCCTATGATAGAGTCATTGTATTACTGCCATATACATTAGACTACCTGGCCCATGAGTTTTGGGATGTTTCTTTACCTCTGCCTCCCATCTGACTCTAGGATTGCTGACTATGGGATTACAGGTGTGTACTCTCATGTTGGGCTTGCATGGGCTCTGGGGTTGAAACATGAGTCCTCATGTTTGTGTGGCTAGTACCCTGGCACTGACCCACCCTCCAGCTCCCAGTTCCCTTCTTATTTAACTGAAAACTGCTCTGAGATGTGCTTCCTCTGTGAGTCATCCTCACACAGACTGCGGACCTACTCTGTGATAAAGTTCTTCTTCCTCACTGTCCTTAAAGTATTGCCCCCCTTTGATTCCTACCCTCCCACATGAACTCATTGTCTTTCCCTTCCTGGGGTATACTGCTCAGTTCTATTTTCTTCCTGTAGTGTGGCCCTGATCTGTGCTCCATAATATACAGAGAGAGAAAGCTTTTGACTTATTCCATTTCCATGCCTAATATTCTCTCACAGCCCCCTATAGCTTTCAAGGATAAAGTTCAAACGCTTTCACTGGGCACAAGAGAGCTTCTGCAACCCCATTTGTCTCTGTAGTTTCAGCGTTATTGTTTTCTAATGAGAAGCATGAGGCACGTTGATTCTCAGGGATTCTCTGCAGGTTCTCAGTGCAGCCCCACCCTGGCAGTCTTACATACTGTACCAGCATTTCTAACACTCACAACTCACACTCTCCCATCCATCTCGGCATCTCCTGCATGGGGCCCGGTGCTTTTGAGAACAAGCTTCATAGCCTAAGATGGATACATTTGTTGAATCAGGGACTAAAGAAAAAGTAATCTAAGCTGTCTAGCTGGTAGATCTTAGAGGAAGATATATGAGTTCTTTCTCCTCAGAAGTGGAGTTAGTTTCTGTTGACTAGTTTCTTTTCTTTCTACCCAGTCCCAGAAAGTTAGGTGGTATGTGTGGTTGGCTGATGTTGGTGGTAGGGAAAGGAAAAGGGCCTACATCTGTGTTTTGTGTGTTTGAGGATGAAAAGGCTATGTTTTGGGGAGTGGGGGAGAGATTAAAAAACCCAGGATGCCCCCAAAAACCCAGATCTCAGGAACTATGAAAATAGAACTGTCGGACTAGCTGTAGAACAAACTCCCACGACTGCCTGTCCTGGAACGTCCTCTGGACTCAGATTAGTGTACCCTAGGATTCGTCACCCTAGTTTCTCTCTGCATACTCTCTTGGCAAGCCATGAAATTAACAGGAGCTTCTTATTACCATTAAATCTAATCAACCGAATTTACCGTTCACAGAAATAACCCTTGGAGATTTGACATGGGCTAACCAGTTGATGAGGATAATGTGCCTCATGATCAGATGGGCTGGAGAATTAACTAGTGGAGGTGTCTTTCATGCCCTTTCGTCCCTTTGCCTGGAATATCCTCTCCTTGTTTTTCTACTTGGCAAACACCATTTGTTCCCTTACATGTTGCTGAGTTACCCCGGCTGACACCTGCATTTCTCTGCAGTGTGATACCTCACAGCATGGACTAAACGAGACCATTTTAATGTTCACAGGCCTTCACGCACTGTTAAGTTCTTTAAGAACAAGGACTATCAGTTTTATGTTTTTACACTTATCCCTAACACTATGCCTAAAATGCAGTTGAAGCCAATTAATATTACTTAAAGCTTTAAAACATGAGAATAAAACAAAATGAAAGAACATGTGTTTGGCTTGGCCAGAGAAACCACTTACATACACAGCAACTATTTTAAAAATTAAAATAACAGCATTTGAAATACATAGAAGCCTAAAACCCTAAATTTTAATTTTCTGTAATTTTTACAATTGCCCCCACATTAGTTTCATTGCTAAGAGTTTAAATACTTGTCTTTGGATCTATAAAAACTTGAGGGTCTCTCTTAAATATTTATGTCCAGCTTAAACATTTAACTTTATATCAAATCAATAATCATAACACGTGAAGCACTTCTAAGGAATCAAATACTCCCTTGAGGCATAGCAGTTTCAAGGACAGGATGAACATTTGAGATTAGAAAAGGAAGTTCAATTTAGTGAACCATTTAGCCTTGAAGAAGCTATTTACCCTGTGTGAGTGAGCAGTTTATACTGAAGCCAGATTTTATTTGTATAGGATGACACCTCCTCCCCCAGCCCCTGGGTCTAAAACCTTGCATTATAAAGATTGATGAATCTGTTACTACAATCTGTAGGGCCCATATTTACCTAGTTTACAAGGTAAGGGATAATTAGCAGCCAGGGTAAAACCATGACTAAATGTTGTCAAATGTTTCTCTGAGTGAATGTCATTAATCTTTTTGAATCTCTGGCTTGATCCCTGGAGGCTGTGTCTACAGGCCACATTGTCTCTGTTCCCCCTTGCTCTTACAGGAATAGTCCTGCTATTACAGGAATAAGGTGAAAGGAATGGTCATGCTCTTGGAAAACTGAACTCAGAGTTTTTCAAGGTTCCTTTAAATTAAACTAGATGGGGCCTGAGGATGTCTCTGTACTTTGAGTTCTTACATAAGAAAATGCAACCCAACTTAGTAAATAAACTCACAAAAAGCCTAATTTAGGAATGTATTTTTGCAACCAATAGCTGAGTGTCCTCAGAACACTGTGTGAGAAACAAACATGTTTGTCTTTCCACAATGTCAGAATTTATCGAGTAACAGTAAATCTCATGACATTACAGTTCACTGTTATCAATTTGCCCACTTCTCTTGCTTTCCTTGATTGCCTTATCTAAGGCAAACACAGATCCTTTTCATTCAAATCTTAATTACTAACATTAACTCTCAGATTACACATTACACATACATATGTACGGTGTGTGTATGTGTGTGTGTGTGTGTGTGTGTGTGTGTGTGTGTGTGTGTATGGGTATGTACAAGCAGGTTATGAAAGGGCTACACTTGATTATAGAGGCAAGGAGCTTCAAAGATGCCCAACTGGTCAAAACTGGGCAACAGGTAGGGTTCTAGGAGAGGTTCTATGTGCAAACTAAGCTGCAGAAGAAGCTGGGGAAGCCCTTGCGGCTACAGGCCAGAGGGTCAGGCTGTAAGGTCAGAGTTAAGCCTTGGGAACACATTGCAACCAAGGACAAGGACAGTCCTTGGTGAAAAAACATGTGGCCAGATACAGGTTCAGACAGGTGCCTTAGAGATGGATAGAAGGCAACTGGCATAGGCCCTATTAACTATAGACACTAGGCAACTGGAGTAAGCCCTGTTAACTATAAGTGGACACTAGTCAACTGGAGTAGGCCCCATTATCTTTGGGAACCAAGCAAAGCTAAAGCCCCCTAGATAGTCAGGAATCCTCGGTCTTTGATCACACGCTGAGTGGCCAGATGACAGGTGGATGATACTGTTGTTATCCCTGTTTTGGTTTCTGAGCTCACTAGTTATACCGTTTGTGTGGCTGGTAAGTTCTCAGACTTATATTTCTGACATGAACGTTTAATGTGTAGGGTTGTACTCTTTCTAGTCCAAAAAAAATTATTTTTCAGTATGTGCCATGTGGGCAGTGCCTGGCATAGGGTTATTAGTGTGTCTATCCAGGTGTGGCCGACATCCTCCATCCTGGGAGTGGAGTCAAAAGCTACTTGTTTAGTGGAGTCACTAAGTACTCAGTCTTGGATGACCACTGCCACACAATGAAGTAACTAGGACAAGACACGGTGCTGGGGCCAGCCCCAGCAGGGATAAGGTACTGATGTAAGGCATAGCATTGGACAACGGACAAAGGCTGATAACCTCTGGCTTTGTAACTCTCTATTACTGTTCTGGAGGCCAGAAGCTGATGGCTTCTGACATTTTAACTCTTACTGTTCTGGGACCGAGAGCTGATAACTTTTGGCAGTTTTACAGAGAAAGGAAAAGAAATAAAGTCAAGGACACACATACACTAGTTGGGCCCAGCCACCTCTTTCATCAATTTCAAAGTGTACACGCATACTTATATGCATATACATATACATAACTTTGAATGTATGCACATACATATAGACAGACAGACATATAGACATATTTACATACATATAGATACACACACACACACATTTCATGGATGGAGCAAAGTCTCAAAAGTCATACTTTGTGTCTTCTCTCTGGCAATTTATACCTTCTAGAAAAAGTTCTTTATAAGATTACCCCATAGATAAAATGTTATACAAAAGGAAAGTTACAGAAGGATGTCGATAGTAAAGCAGTGCTTCATTCTATAAGTTTATTATAAGTTCAAAGCATCAGTTTCCCATGGTCTTGCTTTAGAGTTGTGTACACTTATGGCTTCATCCTTGGACCTGACCTAGAATGAGTGTTTTTCTTGATCACAAATCTGTCCCAAGCCAGTTTCTCTTCTTAGGGAAATTTATGCCCAGCTCATTGTATTCTTTATTCTGCAGCCTTTACTTAAAAACAACTAAGACCATCTCAAATGTTCTTCTTGAAATTATTTGAACCAAAGCTGGAATGCTGTAAAGTAATTAATTCATCTAAATAGCATTAATTCATGAAAATTTATCTTCATGTTGATCTGCAAGAAATTTTCTCAATAAGGTGATCTGATGCTCAGGACATTAGGCTAATGATTACTAATCAATAGTGACAGGAAAGGCATATAAGCAGCAAGGAGCAATCCTGGAATAAAGTCTCTAAAGACTCTGTATTCTCAGGGCTTACCCATCACAGCCATGCAAAATGGTGGGCCATCCCCAGAAAATTCTCTTGCTTGCCATAGTCTTTTCTAGGTGGCTTCTACCAATACTGTTTGATTTCCAAATTGAGCTTGTTCATTATAGTAGCTAAATTTTAGTCAGTGACAAGTGCCTGACCAATGTGAACATCTGTGATAGCGTTCATACCAAACTTCATTGGCTGATTGAACATCCTAAAAGCCACGCAGATAAGTTATTCAGTTCATTTGAGAGACAATAAAGTCTAGGAATTAAGTAGAACTTTTCATTCTGTAGAGAATCGAGACATGAGATTTCAAATGTTGATGTGATCTAAAGGAAGTTGAAAGGCTTCAGAAGCATGTTCTTTCTGACATGTCTCTCACTCATCTTTCTCTTTCAAGTGTGTTAGAATTCAGAGAGCTCCTCTTTCTCAAATACAGTTCTCCCATGTGACTTCTTCCTGGAAGATCTCATGACATGACTGAGGGGGAAGAATGCTACATGGAGATGCCAAGAGTCTAAACACAAAGGCTTTCCTGGGCACTTCCTTTAGTCTATGCCCTTTAAGTCAAACCCCTTTATCCAGCAATCTTTCTGTACCAGTGGCTGTTCTTCCTTGAATCTAGGTATGGGCTAGATAGTTTTCTCTGGATCCTTAGTGTTTGTTCTTAAGACTCCTTGGCCTGTAACTTTTATTAAATAAATTTGTCATGTTTTTATCTTATTAATCTTTTATTAAAGGAATGTTGGCTGTGACCCTTTTGATGAGTGGGAAAATGTACCACACTTTTCTGCTCTTATAATCATATTGCAGTTCCAACAATTCTTTTTATTATAGTGTAAATTTATCTAGGGAGTGTATGGGGCTTTAGCTTTTGATATTTTCCTATCTTCAGACTTACCTTTAGCAAAACTTTTGACTTTTGAAACTGTCATCTCTATGAGATACCAAGTGCCTGTTTGAAAACTCAAGGTCAAGAATTTGAAGTCATCTGTACTCTGTCATTTTGCCACAATGTGCTATCATTTTGAAGCTCTGTTTCACTTCCTTCAAGATCTGAATGTAATTGGAGGATTATGTTCTTAGCTCTGGGAAAAGTGATTAGAGACACTATTTTATTACACAGAATATATAATGGTAAATTCTGTGAAGGAAAAAATAGTACAGATAATCCAAAGGTATGAATCTGGATTTCAGAACAAACTAAGTTGAGAGTTGTCTTATTTTTTTTCCTAGTATTTTTTTTTCTGTTAACATTAAATTTTACTTGTGCTTTACCCACTAAGGGAAGAAGTTGCTGACAAAAACCACATCTTGGTAAAGGTAAAAGTAAACTTTGTCTCAGATAAATGAGATGTAAATGAATAATTTGACGTTATCTTCACAAAGTTTCCGAAGTGTTTAAAGAATCAGAGCACTTAAAAGTCACAGTGCAATTGGAACTCAAAAAATTTTGGACCCAGCCATAACTAAATTATATAAATTTAATTCATATGGATATACTATAATACAATATTTTTCTCAAATAAACAGATTTATCGATAGGACCTATACATAAAAATATTGCAAAGAACAGGTTGGGTGAAAAACCAAGAGATCAATCTATAACTATTGGCACATTGATTAAAAATTGGAAAAACCAAGGCAGGTTGCTCACTTTACAGGAGAGGGAGATACAGAGACTAAAATGTGGCCTGTAGTCTTTCCTGAGTCAACAGAGGGCATTTTCTAATGGGAATGCAGTACCTAGATGATCAGCTAGAGTCACACTAGTGGAGAAAGTCTGGAAAAGGGGACAAAATTAGGGAAGGGTTTAAAGATGTCCTTGGGAACATATTTCAGAGAGACTGTTCTTCACTGAGCGCTTATAGCTCAGAAGAGAAGTTTTAGAGTTGACACAAGAATGTTTCATGGTGCCTCTGATTTTCACTAGTATCCTGGGAATTCGACAGTGGCTATGAGAATTAGGTCAGGGGTAAACTAAGGGACAGGCTTTGTAAGCTTCATAGCACTGTTTTTCCTGTCAACAGTGAAACATGTTTCTTAATCTAAGCCAGAGCCATTGATAGTAGGTTTTTTTTGATAATGGAGCATCCTTTTTCTATAATAGTGGTTCTCAACCTGTGGGTTGTGACCCCTTTGGGGGATAAGATATCCTGCATATCACATATTTACATCACGATTCATGACCAAAGCAAAATGACAGTTATAAAATGATTTATAAAGTAAAGTAGCAATGACATAATTTTTCAGTTGGAGGGTCACCACAGCATAAGGAATTGCATTAAAGGGTCCCAACATTAGGAAAGTTGCAAACCACCACTCTAGAAAGTCCTTAGTCTTGGGAGCAAATGAACTCTGCTACTCACTGCTTTAGTCCTCTAGTGTACAAATCATAGCTGATGGAGCTCAGGAGCATAGTAGGCGCCTCTGGTCAGCTGGCACGTTACTGGACACTTTCCTCAAAAGTTTATGTTTATTCTTTTTGGGTGTGTGTGGGGGGGGTAGTGGTGGTGGTCATGGTGGTGGTTATGGGTTAACCTTGGACATCATTCTTCAGGACTTTGTTTTGAGACAGAATTTTTGACTGTAACTTGAAATTGTACCAATTAGACTAGAATGGTCAGTGATCTACTTGTCTCCCTCAATCTGCCTTTTCACTTGGATCCTGGGGATCAAACTTGGGTCCTCATGTCTTCAAGACAAGTACTTTGCTGACTGAGCTATCTCCCCATGCCTGCTTCTTTTCTTAAAAAACAAAAACAAAAAAACAAAAACAAACAAACCAAAAAACCAATGAAATAGCTACATTGATTTTAAAAGCTTTATTAACCTCCTCAAATGCTCTCTGTATTTATTCTCATTCTCTTCCTAACGTCTCACTCAAGGCAAGGAGGAATCATTGATAATTCTTGTGTTTAAAATACACCATGTCTTGCTTCTTTTCTCTTATGTTTCATATATGCTAAGTCTAGGGCACTCTGGGAAGGTGTCTGACAAGCCTCAGTCATAGCAGTCTTACGCTATGAAAAGGCAGGCCATTTCTTTCCAGCTGCTCATGTCCAGTTCACAGAGAAAAAGGTGCCTGTGTTTAACACCACCCATTAAATAGCAGACACAGACGCAGTAGCTGTGAGGATGGCTTCTCAATCCTGACGTGTTGGTTCGCTCTTGTCACCTTGGCATAAACTAGATTCACCTGGAAAGATGGTGTTCAGTTGAGGAAATGCTTGTATCAGATGGCCCTGTGGACATGTTATTATGGGCACTTTCTTAGGTAGGTGGTCTTGGGATGTATAACAATCAGGCTAAACAAGTCATGTGGAGCAAGCCATAAACAGTATTCCTTTCTAGTCTCTGTTTCAGTTCCTGCATCCATGTTCTTGCCTTGAACACCTACCCTGACTTCCCTCAGTGATGGACTCATAAACCCTTTCCTTCCCAATTTGCTTTTTGGTCATGGTGTTTATCATGATACCAGAGAGAAAGAAAGTAAAAAAGCAAAAATCTAGGGCAGCCAAAGTCTTGGAAATTAGATTGTACTTGTGTGGCTTTCCTTGTCGTCTTAGAATTTACTGAATACAGTTAACACACCCAGTGTACTTTTAATTTAGGGTGTTGGTAAGTTAGTGGACCATGAAGAATTTAGGAGGTAACAATAGGGCTTAAGGGATCTTGTCAAGTTGAGGTAAAAAGTTGGGGGTGGTAATGGATTTAAACATGGGGGATGTTAACTTACCCAGAAAAGAACGGTACAAAATCTTCCATACAAGGAAGGCTAGAAGCCAATTGTCTGAAGCTATTACAGAAAATACGTTGGGATATTTATATGCAGTAAGGCTGAGGGAGGACAATATGCTGGAATAGGACACCAATTTCTCTCAAACTGTGGAACCTGCCATTACAAAACCAGGCTGTCTTGAGTAAAGCATCAAAGGTGACTTCAGGCTTCCCAAAGCATCGTTCTGAGTACTTCTCCCAGTCAGCTCGGCATTCTCCATCTCCACATGAAAAAAAAATAGGAAGTCTCCTTTGATTTCAGAAAATCATTTCTGTCAGTTTAATTCAAAGTAGATTTGGACATACCTGTTTGCTTGGATGGAAGGAAAAGACAAAGAGGAGGAAATTCAGGCCTTCTCGTGACAGCACAGGAAGAGATGGGTGTGGAGGTGTGGAACATTCTCTGCAAACCACAGGAAGATTCTAAGAGAAGCATCCTGGGGTGACACCTACTGCAAGGGCGAACTTCCGGTCGGAGCCACTGCTCTGCCTTCTCTAAAGCAGAGGCTTCTTGAGTCATCCAGAATTGTCCTGTCTCCACTTTTAGCTTTGTCATCTCTCTGGTATAGCTCCCTTTGGCTGTGTTCCAAAGTGACATCTTAAAATGATTTAATGATCAAATAGAACAGAGCATGAGTGTGTTAATCTCCAGCTATCGTTGGGATCCTTAAAAACAAACAAACAAACAAACGGGGTAACAGATCTCTTCTGAAAAGTTTACGGTCCTGTGATTACAGGGATGTTTTAAAATGGCGAAAGAATGGACATCCTGGCAAACTTAGAGGTTGACGAATATGCAAGGGAACCGGGTTCTAGAATGGTAGCAGCTAATTCTGAAGGAGTGCCGAGGTCAGCATGCCATGGAGAATTCGAGAAAGGTGAAAGGGGAGGAGACTGGCTTCTCGGGGTCAAGCAGCACTTCTGGACCAACGTTCTTGATTTGGTTCTTATAAACATTTTCATGTGTTTATTATGGAAAGAAATACAAAGTGGCGAGTGGAACTTGAGGACCAGGTAGGGCACAGCTGCAGATGACTATTAAACTTCGAGTTTGGATTTACTGTGGGAAACTAGACATAGTTTGTGGTGCTTGTGGTCAAATACAATTTCCTCGGGGCTGCTTTGGGTCTCAAGCTGTGCCAAAACAAAAAGGGAGCCAGGGTAAAAATGATTAATAATCCTCTCTGTTATGAAATGCCCTTTCCTTTTGATTGCTCTTAGTCAGCCTTAGGATAGCCTGTTCATCTCGAAGGCTACCTCCTCTGGGGCGTTTCATTCTTGGACATTCTTCTATTCTCTTTCATACAGACAGTCAGAGAATGGTCCATTCAAATATATTCCAGTGCTCATTGTATGCTTGGCTCGGTGCAAGGGCTGGGCAGACAGAAATGAATGGGATATGTCCCTGTCTGCAAGACAGACCCTGCCAGAGCTCCCAAAGAGCAAACAATCTGCCCAGGGAGGTAAAGATTATGAAATAAGTATGGTAACGGTGGGTGAGAAGGCTAATTCGGGATTACTGTAGTCTCAAGCGAGTCAGTGATGACATCTACCTGTGCAGATCAGAAAGGTTATGAAGTGGAATCAAAGCCAGCCCTTGTGTGAAAAGTTCACCAGAGAATAAAGGTGGACATTTCAGTCAGAGGGGAGATCCGCAGGTGGCTCAGATCACAAAGCATCTCCTATCGACTCTGTGGAATTTAGACGTTATTCTAGCTGCTCTGGGAAACCTATAAAAAAACATCTAAAATTTAGAAAGGTCACTCTAGCGAGCTTCAAAAGGGAAGGATGGTTGGCATGTTCTAGATCAATTTGGGGGCAGTTGCTACTCGTCCCTAAAATAGTGTTGAGAAACAGCCTGGGTCACCACTCTGGTAGTTAATTTCTGTCAGCAGGGTTTTGTCATTCTCACTAGACAGTTCCTGCATACATCCTGGCAAAGTATGCATTGCCATGGCATGTATTTGAGAAGTGGTGCTGGTGCTGGTGCTGGTGCTGCTACTGGTGGTGGTGGTGGTGGTGGTGGTGGTGGTGGTGGTGGTGGTTGTGTTATACACATGTTGTTGTCTAGGGCTGAGTACTCAGTCTCTATTCTCAGCACCTTAGTCAGTTATGCATCTTTCCATTGAAAAGGAAGCTTCTCTTACCAATGTCAAGAGAAGTCCAGGTCTAGAGCATAAATATAAATATTTAGAAGAAAAATTGACTACTTGGCCATTTAGCAAAATAATAATAGGTTTTCTACCCTAGGACTTATTATCTTATCAGTCATGGTTGCTGTAGTGGTTTGAATGAAAATAGCCCCTTATAGGGTCAAAGGGAGTGACACTATATACATTTAGATTTTTCAAAACTTAAGGTTTCTCAAACACTTCAACCCCCTTTCTACACCCCATCCTTGTAAATAGGATAAAGGGATGTTAACCTGTTTAGAAGTAGTTCTTTGGGGGGTAATTCCAATCTCTGCTATTAAGGATATTAACAGTCCAGTTCACTAGTGTAAGGAAACCAACAGTCCGGCTCAAGGAGTGTCACCAAACAGGAACTAACAGTGCTGCCCAATCCAGCAGAAACAGCCAGGCCCACGCCAAATTGGCATGAGTCAGCTGAACCAAACAAAATCAGCTGGAATACCAAAAGGTCCCTGAAGTACCTGTCTTCAATGAAGTGAAGATCAGTGAAGACCCAAGACCAATTGCCCCAGCCCTGTCTGTTGGGTCCTACTTATGCTCTCTCCAAACATAATGTGTCATCTCACAGATCTTGTTTTTGGGGAAAAATCACATGGTCTGCATCACACGACACAACCAGATAATTCCACTTCAATGGCACTATTAGGAGATGTAGCCTTGTTGGGATAGGTATAACCTTATTGGAGGAAGTATGTCACTTGGGGTGGGGGGGGGAGGGATGTGACTTTGAGGTTTCATATGTTAAAGCCAGGCCCAGGGCCACTTTTTTCTTCCTGATACCTGTTGATCTGGATGTGGAACCCTCAGCTACCTTTTTAGCATCATGTCTGCCTGTGAGCTGCCATGCTTCCATGACAAAAATGGACTAAATTTCTGAACTGTAAACCAGTTCCAATTAAATGGTTTCCTTTATAGGAGTTGCCTTGGTCAAGGTGTCCTTTCACAGGAATAGAAACCCCCAACTAAGACAGCCTCTGACCATAATTTCAATACCAGGCTTGAAATTTCTTCCTATAGAACAGTCTCAAATCTAATCAGAAAGTAGTTACCAGCTATTCCAAAACAGTGTTGCCATTACCCTACTCATGGGCACATCCTACCTGGTAGCATGTAGGGTACACTGACGACCAAGACCATTGACTTTTTTCTTTTCCTTCTGTAGTAGCTTGCATTGAGTCATTCAGAACTGTGAAAGTTAGCCAATGGGAAGGAAGTTTCCTCATTGTTTGTGATTGATTCCTCCATGCCCTGATGTCAAAGTGTAGGTTGTCCTCAGCAAGAGGATCTTATGTAGCTGTGGTAGGTAACTGTGGTAATTTCAAATGGTACCCATAATCTCCTGTGTTTCAATTCCTAGTCCCCATTGGTTGAAACTACTTATAAAGGATTAAGAGGTGTGACTTTATTGGAGGAAGTATACCACTGTGCAAAAAGTATTCACCTCTGAGATTTTTTTCAGTAGAATCTGTGTAGTCTGTTATTGCAAAGAATCATCTCATCTACAAAAAGGGATATGTTAACGTCTTTTCCAATTCATATTCATTTAGCTTCCTTGTCTTATTTTATTGCTCCAGCTAAGGTGTCAAGAACTATATTGGATAGGCATAGAAAGAGTGAATACCCTTGCTTTGTTCCTGATTTTAGTAGAAACTCTTAGGTTTTTCTCCATTTAACATAATGCAGACAATAGGTTTGTCATACACAGCCTTTATTATGTCGAGTAATTCTCTCTGTGTTCCTAGTATCCCACTGTCTTCTATCATGAGGGTGTGCTGGATTTTGTCATAAGCCTTTTCTGCATCTAATGAGGCAATCATGTGATCTTCAAGAAGGAAGGAAAGCTGACAGAGTTGCTTGGCACCATTAGGCCTTCAAGCCTGTGGCAAAATTGGCAGTCTACCTTTGACTGTGTGCTCTCCAGGCATCTACCTTTTTAAGTGGGTGGAATCGACACACAAGGTTGCTGAGGTTTTCAATAAGTATTAGTAATCATTAAGAAGATGGTTCTAAGGAACTGAATCCCCACCATCCACATAAACACCAACTGAGCCAGTTGTCTAAGACAGTCTCGAAGTCTGTTTTTTTGAGCTACTCAGAAAACACATCTTTTTTTTCCTCTCTCTTCTGTTCCTTCCTTCCTTCCTTCCTTCCTTCCTTCCTTCCTTCCTTCCTTCCTTTATTTATTTAATATTTTCTTTATTTACATTTCAAATGTTATCTCCTTTTCTAGTTTCATCCCTTCCTGGAAACCCCCTATTCCATTCCCCCTCCCCCTGCTTCTATGAGGGTGTTCCTCCACCCACCCACCTACTCCTGCCTACCTACCCTGGATTCCCCTACATTGGAGCATCTATTGAGCCTTCATAGGACCAAGGACCTCTCCTCCCATTGATGCCTGACAAGGCTGATTGTGGTGGTGCATGCCAGTAGGATTTGCTGAAGGAGGCAGAGGCAGGAGGAGCACAAGTTTGAGGTGAGCCTGGGCTCTCTTCTCTTCCTGACTCTTTGGGCTTCAGTGGCTCTCCCTTACTCCTCTTACCACCATATGGTGGCCTAACTCAAGCAGCACAGGTTTTCTCTTCCTCCTTCTTTTGTTTTCTCTTGTAGGAAGCTGATCAGGTGCCAAGATTTAGAGCTTATTGCCTTGAGTTTTTCTTTTAAATACTAGTAAAAGTGACCATGAGCTTCTTTTTGAGTCTCTTAAGTTCTTCTATTAACATGACTAAGAACCCCCAAGGGAACCTGATTTTCTCAGAAACAGTGGTGACTCAACTGAGACTACCCAAAACTTCTGCTAACAATATCATATGTTCTTGAAAAGATATTTTGTGTTAGATGGAGGGATCTATATAGGTCAGTAAGCTCTGATTGGTGATTGTATTCCCCAAGTGTTCATACTCCGGTATGCCCTCCGTCTAATTTTTGGAATAACTATTGAGAGTAGTGTTATCTCTGATCACAGTTATATTTTGTTGCTGTTTATATATTAATGCTTATTATAAGTACACTTATTTGTCTTTGTTATATTTTCCTGGTGAAATCCTTCTTTACTTTTTTTTTTTTTTTTTTTTTTTTTTTTGGTTTTTCAAGGCAGGGTTTCTTTGTGTGGTCCTGGCTGTCCTGGAACTCACTCTGTAGACCAGGCTGGCCTCGAACTCAGAAATCCGCCTGCCTCTGCCTCCCAAGTGCTGGGATTACAGGCATGCGCCACCACGCCCAGCCTAAATCCTTCTTTACTTATTATGAAGTGTTAACCTTTAGCCAGATGCTATTTCTTTATACAGTGTTTGCTGTATCTGGTGCTAATGCAGCCAACCCAGGTACACTTTCACTAATGTCTTTATTATATGTCTTTCTTCCATAGTTTACATTTTAGAATATTTGTATCTTTAGCATAGGTTTTGTGTAGAAAGTACACATGTGGGTGCTAGAGCTTAGATTTGGAAAACTTTTGGAAGGCTCGTTAATTGTAGGACTAGGTTCCCAGCTGATGGTACTTTTGGGAAAGAGTTGAATTTCTTAGGTCCAAAGTGGCCACCCAAAATGGCAGGGCTTTTGTCAATATCCTAAACAGAAGACGATATCTTAAATTCTGACTAGGCAAACAGAAGGATTGTTCCCGGGTAAATAGAACACAGGATTCTGTTTACCAGAAATGTTCCTTAATAGGCTCCTAAAGGTCAACTACCTTTGCCAAGGGCATCAATTTCCCAGTCAGTCTGAACAACCTGAATCAGCTCAAAGACCCCATCTTGTTAGCCGTCATATAAAATATGTTCGCTTTTCTGCCCTTTGGCTTCTCTTTGTCTGACGGCCCCCAACATAGCCTTGGGGTTTGATCCCCAACAAAGCTTTCTCTCTACCCATGGAGTGGTCTAATTCTGTGGTTGCCTGTACTCTCACTTACAGAATTTAAGCAGGAGGTCTTAGTAGGAGGTTCTTGGAGCATTTGTTCCCTAGTGGGATACTCACCCTATTTTCTAATTTCTTTCTTTTCTTCTCACTACTCAGTAAGCTCCACCTCACACTTCTCACCCAACCAGAGCCTAAAAGCTCTCTCAGGTCATACATGGAAACGTCTAAACCCGTGAGCCAAGTAAACCTTTCCCTTCCTAAATTTACCTGCTCAAATATTTGTTGAAGAAACAGAAATCTCATTAACTTAGTTAGGTCATAATTAGATCTTATTATACTCTACTCTGATGATCTCGGTATTTTATCAAACTATTTGCAATACTTACATACAAATGTAAACATACTGTTGAGTTTAATTTTACTGTCATGACATTGGCTGTTTTTATTTTCCCATCTTATTTTGTGTTAATTTATACCATTAGAATTCTATCTTAGCCAGGTGGTGGTGACACACGCCTTTAATCCCAGCACTTGGGAGGCAGAGGCAGGCAGATTTCTGAGTTCGAGGCCAGCCTGGTCTACAGAGTGAGTTCCAGGACAGCCAGGGCTACACAAAGAAACCTTGTCTCAGAAAAAAAAAAAGAGAGAGAGAGAGAATTCTATCTTACTTCCACTGATGTTTTATTCATTGGATTTTCTCAGATTTAGATTTTATATGAAGTTTATATATTTTTTCTTTTCTACGAAGGTTATTTATTGTATATAGATTATATGCTGATAGTTTTTCTTCTCTGCATTGTACTCTGGCTTATAGCTTTTGTCAGGAACTATTTATTAGTCTTGTCATATTTGAATAGGTCTATTGATGTTTTCTGAGTTTACAGATCTTACACACTAGAGTGTTCAAAGTTCTATTAATTACCTCAATTTGGCTTTTCATGTTGACTATATTAATTCTTATTTCTAAACATTCCATTTGCTTTCTATATATCTTCTATTACTTTTATCATTTTTCTTGTATCCCTTTGTAAGCAGAGACTATATAAAACATTGTAAGTTTTAGATTGCTAGTTAAATCTTGATTGCTCTCTGTACATCTCCACTGACTGAATGTTCGGCCCCTTTGTCTTCTTCCCTTGTTTGTATGTCTAAAACGCCATCTGACTCCTGGCTAGACTCGTTGGTGACTGAATGTTGTATGTGTGGGTGTTATTTAAGTTTTGAGTTTTGCTTAAAGAAAGTTAAGCCACTGGTAGATTAATTTGATTTACCTAAAGTTCTACTTTGAAGCTTGATTATTTTGGTTGAATATAGAGTAGCTTTGGTTCTAGAGTTTAATTCATTTCCTCTCCTTGCCACAGTTTAGTACAAGCTTTGCACCTTCAGCAAAATCTCTCTATTGAGGCTGAATGGAATTCAAGTAGTTTCTGGTGGAGTTTTAGCCCCAGAAATTGTTCATTTTTTAAATCCTTGGTAATTGCTTGATTTTGTTTGTTTGTTTGTTTTTGTCATAAATTGTTATCGTCTGTTTTCTTTAAACTTCTTCTTGAAACTAGGCAGATTGTTCCTCAGCCGGTCACTTCAGGTGACCTATATAGAGAATTCTGGAGTTCTGTATTCAAGAAGGAACATTGCCTTGAAAATTCTGTCAAAGCTCACCTCCCTAAACCCTGCGTCTGCCCCACCCAGGGTCATTTGGCATTTTAGGCTGCTCTTCTCTGTATCACCTGAATGGGGTGTTTTATCTAGTTTCCCATCACTAGTGATTAGGCGTCTTGTTGGTTGTGGTGGATGCTCTTCCAGAGCCATTATAAACAGACGGAATTGTAACATTTGTCTCTGCTCTTGATCTTTGCCCATACCCCGATCCTCTAGTATTTGTGTTGTTCTTTCTTTTCTGGTGTTTAGACTGAAAGAACTCCTACCTTTTTACCCATAAAGGAAGAAGGAAGTGGTCTAAAACACAAGCGGCTCTCTACTCGTAAGATGATTACTCTACTTACAAGGTTCCTGGTCATTGTGTGGATAATGAATTCTGTCCTTTCTTTCAGCTTACTTAACTAGTGCTGCAATGACTTCCCCTCTCTTACTAATTTCATGTGTTTCTGGGCTCAATGAAACTCTAGTCTTCACACTCTTAAAAATTCTGAGGATGGGGTAGGGGCTACCTGGGAGTGGGTGGGGTGGGGGACTGGGAAAGGGAATAACATTTGGAATGTAAATAAAGAATATATCCAATTAAAAAATGTAGGTCTCAGGCTTACACAAATAAATGACATAGAATTCTTTAAAAAATAGATTCTGTGCATATGCACATGTGTGTGTGTGTGTGTGTGTGTGTGTGTGAGAGAGAGAGAGAGAGAGAGAGAGAGAGAGAGAGAGAGAGAGTTTGTCTAGTGATTGTGGGAATACATATACCACAGCATTCAGAGAACGACCTGGATTTGACCCAGGGTCTCATCTATGTTGCCAGGTGCATATGCCAGGATAGCTGTTAGGATCTTCTGGGATATTCTCTTGTGCTTCCTATCTTACCATAGGTGTGCTGTTGTAACAGACACACCACCATGACTGGATTCGTGTGGTTTGGGAGATTCACATTCAAATCTTGTTGCACAAACACCTTACCAACTGAGCATCTCTCCATGTTTTTTTTTTCCCACTTTTTAAACAAAATTTATTGCTGTTTGGTTAGCTTGGCATACTGGGGGTGAGGGTGGGCTTAGTGTTTCTGGAAGAGTAAAGTGTGGAGAAGACAGTGCAGAGTTACAGGGATGGGGAAAACCCAGGCTTTGGGCTTTGGGTACGACAGTTACTAGAACATTCTTTTTAAAGTTAATGTTTCCTCCTCAGGGAAACAGAGATTGCGTATCTGCTCGCGGTCATTTATCATTCACTTTTCTACCTGGGAGAGTGTTTACTTAGGGGCCAGGGAGGCCAGCCCAAATACTGCGGAGAAAGGGCCCACAGATAAAGTAGATTCTTCCCATATGACCTGATATTTTATTTTATAAGTTTGGCAGAACTATTTTGTTCTTTTACTTATTTCTAAAGACACTGAAGTTATTTCTTATAGGCACTAGAAGGAAGCCACTTTAATAACCTAGTTAAGCACAACACTCATGTGTCTCTACCATGGAATTAAATTTTAAGAAAATGACTCTTTATATTGGCCAATCTTGTTTACACTGTGTTGTTAGTTCATGTTCGGAGTTCTTAGTATGCTGTGCATGCAACTGTTCCTTAAAAAAAATGGGTTTGCTTTCCATATATGACACTCTGCCCCTGCCCTTTCTTCCCTGGTCATGCTCTATCCTTTTTGGGCTCTGCTTTTCCTCCCTTGAGATCAGTCTTCACAAAACTCCTCTCCCTCCCTGCTTGCCTTTCTTGTCTTAATGACCATGTGCCAGAAAATGAGAGTCCCAGTAGAGGGCTGGAAGGAGAAAAGGTGGAAAAGAACACGTGTTTCGTTCTTCTAACATTTCCACAGGGTGGTGGTACTCACACCTCCCCATAGATGATAGCTCTCCTGAGGCAGTGTCCTTGGCCTTCTTTCTCCCAGGGTGGTACTTTACTTTTCCTGGGGAGATGCAAAGAACTGTCTATTAACCCCTAGTAGGGAGGGTAACAACCAACAAGAGAAAGGATTTCATTCAAGTCTAGTTTCTGTAAACCAGTGAGTGAATTCTGGTTACTTACACAAGTGACCTAAAGGGTGATATTCCACTGGGAGGTCCTCTAAGAACTTATAGGCAGCTACACAACTGGAGAGTCCTATCCATCATAGGGATGTTCCACAAAACTCTGCACAACTAAAGAGGTGAAGTCACAACATACTTGTCTCATGAAAAACTATACCTGTGAAAAACTCCCACTAGATTGAGATAGAGAGAGCTGCCCTGCTGGAGAGTCACAAGCCAGCAACCAGTTCACTGCATATATACTGTTAGGGAGAGGAGAGAGTCTGAGTCATCTCCGAGGACATGTTAAGAGGTATGATGACACGAGTGTCTCATCTGTGTGAGCCTCGTTGCTTTGAATGACAGTGACAAAGATGATCTCCAACCTGGGAGAAACATACATAAAAGGATAGGACCGAGGCTCATTCTAAGTTCCATATGGTTCTCTGGCTTTGAAGGGACTGTTACAGCTTATACAAGCTGTGTGTGTAGAAAGAAAGCCGAGCTGAATTACTTTTCAGATGAGCTCTATGAAGTCGAAGCACAGTGGCTTGAAACTCAACAACAGGCCTTTAGATTTGAGGAAGAGCATTAGGAGATGCAGCTGGCACACATATCATGGCATGGGTCCTGGAGGGAGACAGCTTTCAGTTTCCAGAATCTTAAGCGAGATATAACGTCATCCCATAGGCAACATGAAAGGGGTACTAAAGAGAGACAGACCTTCAGTTCTCAGGAAACAATGGGGTATTTCTTGCTCTTACAACTTTGTAGGGGATATATATATATCCATATTAAATGACCTCACTGACCTAATTTACATGTTCAAAGTTGCAAGGCGGGAAAGCTATCATGTAAGGTTTTCTTAGGTCTTTTCACTAGGCAGAGCGAGGCAGCTGCAAGATCACAGCATGCTTCCTTGTCAACTCTAGAAAGGATAAGACTAGAATGGGGGACAGATGGTGTGGGGAAAATAGAGGATCAGGTGGAGGATCTGTGATCTCATCATCTACAGCCTCTATACTTCTCTAAGTCCTGTTGGATTCTGTTCTACCCATGCTTGTATCCATAGTCTTCCATGTGTCTGTTTTTTTCTTTGCTTTGACTAATATCTGAGAAAAACAACTTACTGAAGGGAAGAGTTGGTGTGGTCCCTGGTTTCAGAGCTCTCAGCCCACAGCATTCTATTCTGTTTCTTGTGAGGAAGACCATCATTTCATCATCATGGAAGGGTATCTTGGATCAGAGATCTTTGCCTTCATGACAGCTGTACAACAGAAGGGAGACCCAGGCAGGGGTGACACAACCTCCCTCCAACAGACACTGTCTCTAAAAGCTTCTGTCATTTCCCCAAATAGGTTGTTATTCTTTAGTGTGTGAGTGTGGGAGGACATTTCATAGTCAACCCATAACACACCCCTCCTTGAAACTCTTCACTGAAAACATTTCACTGTGGCCTTTTCTTGTTAGGACCTGGCTGATATAAATCCCTGTGGTGGTTTGAATATGCTTGTTCCAGGGAGTGGCACTATTTGAAAGTGTGATCTTGTTGGAGTAGATGTGGACTTGTTGGAGTAGGAGTGTCACTGTGGGTGTGGGCTTTAAAACCTTGTCCTAGCTTCTTGGAAGTCAGTACTCTCCTAGCAGCCTTTGGATGAAGATGCCGAACTCTCAGCTCTTCCTGCACCATCTTTCCTGGATGCTGCCATGTTCCCACCTTGATGATAAGGGACTGAACATCTGAACCTGTAAGCCAGCCCCAATTAAATATTGTCCTTATAAGAGTTGCCTTGGTTATCGTGTCTGGTCAAGCAGTAAAACCCTAATTAAGACAATCCCTTTCTACTTACTACCCAGAAAGCTTTGAAAAACCCAACCTAAACAAGGTCCCCATGATACTCCAAGCTACTCCAAACTACACCATCTACCTTTAGGATTAGCATCAACTATAAATACCCATGATCTTAATTTTCAAATTTTGTATACTTCTAATCTCCCACTACCTTACTATGTTCTACCACATTGGTTTGCTGTTCCTCAGACATTCTGAGCTCTTCTGTCCCTTTAGGTTGGGCACTGGCTGTGTTCTCAGGCCCGGCACAGCCTTCCTCCAGACATTGGTGCAGACAGACTGCCTCTTCGTTGTTCATGGTTTGCATCAGTTTTCACTTCCTTGTCAGGAAGTTCAAGTCTATCTAACCCAGTCCTAAACCTTCCTAAAATTCTCGATCTCATATACTCTTTTTAACTCTCAGATTGCAATTGCTACTACTAGAAACAATTTAATGGTTCTCTGTATACATACTGTCTGCCTCTTTCCACTAATGGAAGCAACTACATTGAAAGCTATTTGCTTCAATCACTACTGCCTCCCTAATATTAAATGAGCATCTCAAACATTGTGTCGCCTCAGTAAATGTTTACTGTCTGACTGGTTAGATGAAGTAATGGCTACTTTAGTTGAGAGTCTAAATAGCAAATAGGGCAGAGGAAAAACATAGAATTCTTAAACTTCAGAAAGATGATCCAAGAATATAAGTTTACTTTTAGAAAATACATTTCATTCCATCTATAATCCTAGATGGTACTAATGTAAGCAAGTCAGATTTGGAAGGAAAAAGGGGGAACTATATCAGGATGGGGCTGAGATTGTAGCAATTACTGTGAGGAAAATGAAGGTCATGAGCAAAGTTGCTCTTTAAGTTTTTAGGTGTTCATTTTTTTAGATCTTATTTTATGGATATGAATGTTTGGCTGGATGTATGTCTGTGTACCAGAATGGCATCTGGTGACCAAAGAGGTCTAAAGAGGGCTTTGGATTGAACTGGAGTTATGGATGGTTATGAGCCACAGTGTGAGAGCTGGAATCTAATCCTGGCCCTCTGCAAGAGCAGCAAGTGCTCTAAAGTGCTGATCCATCTTCCAGCTCCCACATTTCTTTGTTTGAAAGAGAAAAAAAACAAAGCAGAAAATAAACCCCAGCTATCTTAATGAGAGCCAGGAAGGACAGGAGGCAGAAACAAACTGGTGGCAAATACAGCTAAAGTCAAGGGGCACGAGGACACCAGGATACCAGTAGACACTATGAGAGGGATTAAATGTCGGCCTTGTATTCTCTTCTTCTCTAGTTCAATGTCATTTCCTAGGTGAATACTTGCTCGGTCATCTGGTCAACCACAGCAATCTCTGATCACCCAGGCATCAGGGTAGCCTTACTCTTTCTCAGCTGGGCCTGTCAGGGAGTGCATTTGTCTGTTTTTCAAGTGACTCATTAGAGAAAGATTCATTTCTCTTAAGACACTGTTCCTCCATTGACAGCTCAACTGCCTTTACAGATTTGGAGAAGTTATGATGTTTCTGAAGAGGATACTAGACAACATTTCCATTCCATTTGAAGCTCAGTCCCTGATATCACAGCTGCAAACTCTGGCAGTTCTCAGACTAAAAACATAGACTCTTGTGTCTATAACAGTCTTTCAGGAATAGGGTAGTATGTTGATTTTTTTAGGTCATTGCTTACTTATACAAAGCCTGGTAAGCTATGACATTATTCTAAAATGACCTCAATGGGCAATGGACTAAATAATTAAATTAACTAAAGATTTCAGTGAAATATTTTGGTTATAGATCCCCAACTCAGATGAATCTGGCCTTCTTTGTGGGTCATAAATATTCCCATAGTCTGAAGAAAACAGTCTTTAAGCCTGTTTAGTGGGTGGGAAGTAGAGCTATGTGAGAGCCATGACACCTCAGTTCCTGCCTCCCTACACACACACACACATACACACACACACACACACACACACACACACACATACACACACACACACACACACACACACACACATACACACACACACACATACACACACACACACACACACACACACACACACACAGGAAATCTGGTGAGATAACTTTAAAAAGTTGGAAAATTATGTTGTCTTCAGGGAATTCTTCTAGAACACTGTTGTTTAAAAGAACGTGCTTTGATATCAAAGATGTTCTTTATCTGTTCTGGTCAAAGCAGGGAACATTTGATCCATGTGGTAAACACATCAAATGTGGCCAGTTTAGTGAGCAGCTAAATTTTATACATTCAAACTTAAATATCTTAATTAACTTTGTTGCTGAGAATTAAGCATGCTATGCTTTGTACATGCTGACCATGCACTCTGCTACTCCAGTATAGTTTCAGCTCTAATACTTTAATTTTACATGGAAGTAACCAAATGGAGCTAGTGACCGCCATGTTGAACACTGGGGTTACTTGCCAATATTTGAGCCCAGATGTGAAATTTTGAGCTTCTGCTTGCCTACGAGGTGTGATCAAGTGGGAGACTGAAAAAGGCCAGACTTACGTTACAAGGGTGCCCCACATAAACACAATGTTTCATTTAGGTGCCATAGTGTGAGTGACATTATTCCTTGCTTTCCTCATTCTCAAAATGGCAGTCAACAGAGACAATTAATATGTTGTGAATGTCAGACATCACTTACTTCATAGCCAGAGTGGCTACAGACACTGCCAGAATATTTCATTCTGGTTTGATACTGGCTGTTCACTCTCAACTACTGCTCATGTCAGTCTTTTCCCAGTACTCATCCTTGTTGAACAGCGAACTTTCTGACAATGCAAGTGCTCCATTTCTACTATGCAAAAATCTTTCTATTGAAGTGCAGGGCCACTTTGCATTGGACATGAGAGTATGTCAACAATTATAAAGCTTTAGATAACACTAGTTTTTTTTTCATCTACATCATAAAGTTTTAAAAATGCTTAGTTTCTGGATCTTTTCCAAGGTAGAGTGAATGGACTCTACTTTGCTATCTGTATAACATTCCCTTATGGGATCTCTAAGGCGGGTTCCAAGAAGAGATGCACTTTTAACGGTCCCTTTAGAAGATGTCTGTCAAAGGAAGCACAAAGTTGTCTACAGCTAATTGTAATGTAAGTCTGACCTAAAAGATTCAGAAGGCAAAAGCTAGGTGGAAATTCTCTGTGTCTCTGTCTCTGTGTCTGTCTCTCTCTCTCTGCAAAATCATTATGGATTCTGGAAGATAAAGACCTATGTCTCTCTGTATTGAGTTATGGCCCCGTGTCATTGTTGTCTCATTCATATTTCTACAAGGGAGGCAGATTGGTAGCGCATGCTCCTGACCTCTGAGCTGTGTTCTCAGGCTGGTAGTGCATGCTGCCTGCCTCTGAGCTGTGTTATCAGGTTGGTAGTGCACGCTCCTGACCTCTGAGCTGTGTTCTCAGGCTGGTAGTGCATGCTCCTGACTTCTGTGCTGTGTTATCAGGTTGGTAGTGCATGCTTCTGACCTCTGAGCTGTGTCCTCAGGCTGGTAGTGCATGCTGCCTACCTCTGAGCTGTATTCTGAGCCTCAATTATTGGATTTTGCACTGGAAGAATAAGTTAGTGATTGCTATATCAGACAGCACAGCTATAGTGTCTGCTTACTAACACTGTGGCCCAGATGCAACATTTTGCCCTTGCTCTTATCTTGGGTGTGATGGAATGGAAGGATTTGAAAGGCTCTGCCTCATTTTGAAAGAGTACTGCAGATAAGGAAAAAAAACCTTGCTCAGTCTCCAACTGTTTTCTAAACTGGACTTCTTGATAGTTGAATGCTTTGTAGTAGCTGTTGGCCAACCTTATTTTTTTTAAATGTTTGAAGTTTAATATGTAAGTTAACCTATTGAGTATTTATAGTATCATATCTAAAATGCACGTCAATGAACGTTGAATATTAAAACAAAGCAAAAATGGACTGAACACAAGTGAATATTAGCATACATCTTCTATGGCTCCCATGTCTTGATGATGACTAGTAATAGAAAAAGTTTACAGATAAGATAATGGTTAGAAAAATAAAATTTTGAATGTAACTGTTAGGATTTGAATAAGATTGTTCCCCAGAAACTAATGTCTTAGAACACTTGGTCCCCAGTGGGTGATGCTATTTTGGGAGGTGATATGGCCCTGCTGGAAGAACTACATCACTTGGGGTGGGATGGGACTGGAGAGCCTGGTTAAATTTCCAGTTGGTTATCTCTGCTTTATGCTTGAGGTTGAAGATGTGATCTCAATTTTCTGTTCTGCCTCCCCCCTGCAGCACCCCCTCCCCCGCCATCTTCTATCTGGAATCATAAGTCCAAATAAGCTCTTTCTTTTGTCCTCTTCATAGAGTTTTATCACAACCACATAAAAGTAGCCGATATGGTTACATAGAATTCTGCTTTTTGTACCTTAGAATCACTTCTATTTATTCCCTTAATGTTAAGTTTGATTCATTTGTTCTAAAAGTTTCTCCTGGTTTTGAAGTTGTCTTTGAAGCCATTTTGCTACCTTTATGTTCTTTTGCAGTTAAACTGTAAATTTGCCCAGTACATATGGATCATGCAAGATCTTGCCAACCAGAGCTATATTAGTAAAGGCTTGAAGAAGAAAATGAACAAAAATAATTTCTGTAATCCACTTATATCTAGTTCTAGACATTTATTCCTAACACATTGCCAAAAGAAGCATATTTTTCTTGTACTTTGTTTGTAAGCTGTTAACATGTAATCTGACATCTGAGTTGGCTTTCTGATGCTAAGTCTACAATGTGGAGGTCATCTAAGTCTACAATGTGGAGGTCATCTAAGTCTACAATGTGGCGGTCATCTAAGTCTATAACTCTCCTTGGCACCAGAATAACATGAGTGTCCTTTTCTCCAAGTACAGACTTCACCCAACTTGGGAGGGGTGTATGTTTCTCTGAATGTTTACATTACTCCCTCAAATTTATCAACCAGTTAAGTTGATTGTGTTCTGAAACTATATGAGGGAGAGACAACCAGACAGAGAGGGCCTAAGGAGGAGAATCAATTAAAGGAAAAACGGGTGGCTGAGAATACATGTGAGAGACAAAATATTAAAATAATATACCCTAGAGGTATAAAATCTCAGAATGAGATGGAGGAAGATTGTTCTCTTGGATTAGAATGGCTCCAAAATCATTTTCAAAATTCCCAACTCAACTAACAGTTGTATTTTTATGCCTTCTACTTTTTGGATCTTTTCCCAACACTGAGAAGTGAACCCAGGCCTCTCATGTCAAGGTGTAGGATGCTGCCAATGACTTACACTGCTAACCATTCCTTGGACTACTGACAAATTTGCATTTTTTCTAATTTGGCCCAATTTAAAGAAAAACAAGCCAACAGGCAAGCAAGCAAGCAAACAAAAACAACTCACAAAAAACTTTGGGTTGCCTCCTACCAAAAACGTATACAAGCTCAATTTTTTGCTCTAGGAACTAAAACATAAACTGGATTCTTTCTGCTTGACTCAAACTTTAGGCTTCTTTTATATACTATTTATATCTTCTGCTTGCATGCTTTCACACGTGCACATGCATACAATAACTCATTATGTGACTTGAATCTTTGAATGATCTTTTCCTCATTTCTACTTTCTTTACTTCACTTGAGTCTAAGAAGCCAAAATCACTGTAATCCTGACTTTTGACCTTGGGGAGCTTATGTGAAATGGCCCATAAACTCATTCTAAGAAAAGATTGCTCAGGGCATGTCTGTATTACTGTAGAATTAAATCCCTTTTCTCAAGCCCACTTTTATATTATCCTTCTTAGATCAAAAGCTCAGTCTGCATTTCACAGATTTTGGAAAGATTTCTGTAGTTAGGCCATGCTATACCATGAGGTAGTACAATACACTGGGAATGGATTTAAGTACAATACACTGGGATCACCACAGCTACAGGCCCATTCAGTTAGTAGACTATCTAAATATTCTCATTTATTCAGACTGGTTTTTCTGGGATAAATAAAAATCTTCTGACTCAGTGAACATACTTGCTAAGATACTCATCATGGAGATTTTCTGTGTATTTGTAGTAGGTCTAAATTAGCTGCCACAGAATCAGAAGCAAAGGACTTGTAATCAGAAGCAAAACAAGTGATTGTAACCACTTACTCTTTCTATTCTTCCACATACAGGTAGACAGTGGTGTTTCGAGATTAACCTACATTATTTCAAATGTTATTGATAATTCTTACCAAACCTCTCGTGTTTGGAAGTCATCACAGCTCATAACATTAGTAAACTCAGGTAAAATAAGTATCTGTTTCATTCCTGCAATGCTCTCTCTCTCACATGATTTCTCTCATGCCTTCCAGGACAGATAGAATCTTAGGAGGATGTCAGCTTGCCAAATAATTGAGATTCTTTTCAGTAATATAGAACCCAAATCAAAAACATTCTTGCAGAATAGCACACTTTCAAGTGTTATTGCTTATCCAGATGTGTGCTGGAGTGGAATAGAATGTTAGCTATGATAACAACAAATTATAGAAATATGAGGCCGCCTTCAGGCACATGAATATATACATGAGGAAAGATAATATTTGCTTGGAGTTATTACCAAGGATGTGGGATCTTTGAAATAATATTTGGGACCAAGCAGTCCAAGTTAAAGTCAAGGAAGCCAGCCAATAAACATTTCTTGAATGTGAATTGTGTGCCATCCACAGGTCTAGATACAGAGAACAGATCTGAGAGTGGAACAGTACCAGCCCATGCTTACAGCCAACTGAAGAAGATGGACAACACTCCAGTAGTTCATAGCACTCTGAAGAAGTACAGAATCGTAGAGAATTTGTAGTAAATATGGTTGGAGAAAAGAAGAGATTTGCCTGGTCTAGAAGGTTAAGGAAGGGCTCGCCTTTAGGAAATGTTATTTATAGCCAAACTTAAGGGCAGTTTGGCCAGGAGAAGGAGAAGAAAGTTGCTCTATTACATAAACGAACACTGTGGGCAGAGATCCATGTAGAAAGTTGAGACATTCAATGTATTGACTTTCTAGGGCTATTGTGACAGTTTCCCAAACTAAATGGATAAAACAATGGTCATTTATTTTCTCAGTACTCTGGAAGCTTGAATTTTCAAGATTAAAGTGTTAGAAAGGTTGGTTCCTTCTGAACCCAGGGAAGAATTTGTTCCATCTCATCCTTAACTCCTGGTGATTTGCTGGCAATCCTTACGGCTCTTCGAATTGTAGAAGCCTTTGCTGTAATCTCTCTGATATCTTAGCATGCCATTCTCTCTCTCTCTCTCTCTCTCTCTCTCTCTCTCTCTCTCTCTCTCTCTCTCTCTCCCCCAATTTCCCCCCTTTATAAAGACACTGGTGATTTACCTTCCGGGCTCACCATACTTTAGAGAAACCCCATCTTTTCTAGTGATACTTAAAATAGCTTTTCCAAATAACATTTCTGAGGACATGAGACTTTAACACTTGACTTTCTTTTCTTAAAAAGGGTCACGCATAGTTCAACTTAGAAGTCCAAGTATAACCAGCTTGGACAGATCAGTGAGGTGACATAGCATAATCGTAATTAGGGCCTGTGCCTGTCACACATTTCTGGATAAACTTAGGGTTTGGACCTTCTTCTACAACCATGGAAAACTGCTGATAGATTTCAAGCAAAGAACAAAAAGTGGTCAGGTTTGTGTTGACAATAATTACTTTGGCTCAGTGTGGAAGATACATTCGCAGATGGAAGGTAGGAGGCAGGTGAGCGGGTGGTCGAGGGCCAGTATTGCATCTCTCTGATTTTCCTTTTTGACATAGCCTTAGTCCTTCTTTAATGTTGTTTCTCTCTAACTCAAGACCATGAAGATCAATTTCACTGGCCTTTTAAATGTCCAGATGTCTTCCGTGAATGACATGTGCTCTGAAAACCTTATGCTTCTAAGTTCTATCATACGTGTGTCTTTTTCTTTCTGTCACTGATAAACATCAAACTATAAATCCACACACAAGAATTCACTTTAGTTCAAAATTTCTACCTTGATCTTTATGTATCACCAAGGCTTCTTATCAAGATTCAAATAAACCAGGGTTGATATCTCACACTTGTAGTCCCTGCATTCAGAATTAAGAAGAAGGGCTGAGGCAGGAGGATTATTTTGAGTTTGAAGCCAGCTGGGCTGTATATTGAGTTACAAGGCAGCCTGGGCTAATGAAAGAGAGAGAGAGAGAGAGAGAGAGAGAGAGAGAGAGAGAGAGAGAGAGAGAGAGAGATTATCTTTAAAAGATACTTAAAATAAAACGATTCAAAAAATGTCCTTGCTGATAAAAGAGTTTACTACTAAATGAAAGGACAGAGTGTGTGACTCTAAATTTTATATAAAACCAGGCTGTTAAAGATGTGCATTTATGAACTAGAGAGATGGCTCAGAGGTTAAGAGCACTGACTGCTCTGCTGGAAGTCCTGAGTTCAATTCCCAGCAATTACATGGTGGCTCACAACTATCTATAATGAGATCTTGTGCCCTTTTCTGGCCTGCAGGCTTACATGCAGACAGAACACTGTATATATAATAAACAAATACATCTGAAAAATCAAAGATGTGCATTTATAAACTGGTAAGTTTCTCTGGGTTCATGTTTTTGGAAATGGCTTGCAGAAGCAAAAGCAACTGCAAGTCAGGTGCTGTTGATTTTCTCAGAGTCACTGTGGGCTCTCATGTGAGCTGAGAGCTTTTGCTTCCAAACCTCACCTCACTACAAGTCTTTCCTGCCTGCCCTATGTTGTCTGAGCATGAGGGGCTGTCCTTTTACTGATCTAATCTTCTCAGAGGATTATGCCTGAGGATAATGAAACTTCAGTAAATGCCCGTGGGAATTTGGAGATAGCCTTTGAAATGAAGGCACTCTGTTGCCATCCTGCCTGCTAGTAAGATGGAAAGCCATCGAAAGTGGTGAACGCAGCAATTAGAAGTTGGAATAAAGAGGTCTTTCAGCCTGAGATATTGAGAAATAGGAGAGAGATGATCATTTAAAATTGATCTTAAGCTTTGACCTGTGTGTTTGTCTGTGATTGTCCCTGGCAGGATAATGAGGCAATCTTCTCTGGTCTCATCCCAAATCAAGGCTTTTTTCATCTATTGCATAGAACACCGCTCAGAGCTGGTCTGTTCTCTAGAGATTATTGAATCAACACTCTCTATATTAGGTATAATTCTGATGAAGCTGAGCCAATCTTATGTCCTTAAATAAGATGTAACTCTTTTGGTTTCCTTCTTTCTTGTAAGAATCCAGACATGTGTGAGGCAAAGCCGGAGAGACTTCTGTATTCAGTGATGTCGTTCAGGAGCCCACGCTGGTGGGGAATCTGTGCCATCCTCTACAGGGCTCATGTCTTCCGGTCTACAGTGCTTGCTGTTTCCAAGCCACTGGAAACTGGGAGAGTCCAGGCTACCTGGCTTCAGACATGAGAAAATAATAACAACAAAATTTATGCCACTCCTCCCTAAGAGTATAAAATTCGGTTTATGGTTGAGTACCCTTATGCCTAGGTAAAGCTTAGAAGGTTTATAACTAAAAGAGTCACCAGGACAATTCATGGTTTAGGTCATGCTCATCATCTTTGAGAAACAAATCAAAATCCAGAGGACATAGGTGAGCTGAGTGACTAAAAATCATACCTTCCTTGGAACAAAGATTTCCTAATGTCTGCTGAGATCAATTTTATTGAACACCTGTGGGAATCGTCCCACCCTCTGTTACCTCCTTACTCTGCTGTTATGAAGAAAGTATAGCAAAGGTCAAGATTCATCTTTGAAATGGCCAACGTTTGTCACTTTGTTTCTAGAGAGTTCTATTAATCAAATTAAAAATCAATGACTGGTTTATAAAAACCCGGATGGGTTGCCCTGGCTTGCCCTGGGGAGCTTTTCCTCATAGAATATGCTGCTTTCCAAACCAATCCATCTCGCCCCATCTTTGCTTCTTGTAGAGGAATTGTTCAGAGAAAAACAAAGATTTTTAGGGTTCCTGGCACACATTGTGCCAGTTAATCCTATCAGAGGTCATTCTTCATCTTGAGATTAGTATACATGTTTGCTTACCTAGCTATACACACCACACACAGGATGACATGTGATGTAGATATTCTAATTCTGTAACTAGAAATTTTTATTTTAATAAACATTTCCACTACTTCACTGAAGAAGAAAAAAAACGGGTTGAGCATACTGAATAAGGTGAACCAGAAGTATGAGATTTTCGTGTTCAGTGTGGAAATTATAAGAATAACATTTTACTTTTGCATAGCATTAAACAAAGCTCCTCATAGGAAGATCTATGTTGTCTGTGTCCTATTCTGGGTCCTATGGTTCTGTGGGAGTCCTTGACAAAGTGTGAAAAATCTTTCTACTTCAAAGCTTTAGGTTGTCTGGAATTGTGTCATATGACAAGACTAGTATTCACCCCCCTCTTGATCAAGTCAGGGCAAGATTGCTTCATTCTCAGGATATTGGTGTGTTATCTCTAAGGGACATGTCTTGCCTAGCTTCTGGAAAACCACTGCGGTTTCTGCTGCTCTGTTTTCTAATAGGTCGCTGATTAAACATCAAGTCTTTGCCTTTCCTTCCAGAAAATATGTGTTGGGACAGTACTCACTTTATTTAAGCACAGGAAAAGCAGTCTTCTCTATTCTTGTAGTTTCTTAAATGTATTTTTTTTTGAGTCTCAGGATGTGTGGGTCTTACAATCCTTCTGATTTCTCTTCTGTATAGAACCCCAAGATAAAGATGAGGCATCTAAGTCCAGGTCCCATGTTCTCTGGGTTAACAATGGTTCCATTTATGATCTTTTGACTTCACTGTCGTGTGCAAGAGATTTTCTCTCACTTGTGCTCTTTCCTCTGGGTAGGACATGTGATTGGTGGGTGCTCTCTTGTGACATTGCTACAGCCCTGGTCAGGCCTAATCATGAAGATAAACAACCAACGCTACAGTGGACTATTGCTAAGTCATGGTGATTCATAGTTCTGCTGTATTATAATAGGAATGATAATTGATTTATAGTGGTCATAACAGGAAGTAACTCCGCTGTAAATCAAGGAACATCTGTACAGTGGGAGAGTAAGGGTATTTATACTCAAAATAATGCTCAACTTTAAATTCAAGTATTGGATACTTTACATTGTTTGCTTGTTTGTTCTGGTTTTTGTTTTTAAGACAAGGTTTCTTTGTGAACCCTAGCTGTCCTGGAACTTGCTCTGTAGACCAGGTTGGCTTCAAACTAAGAGATCCACGCGTCTCTGCCTTCCAAGTGCTGGGATTAAAGGTATGCATCACCAAGCATGGGACCTGGGCTTAGATGCCTCATCTTTATCTTGGGGGTCTATACAGAAGAGAAATCAGAAGGATTGTAAGACTCAGAGGTGGTGAGAACTCCAAAGAAACAGCATTTTCCAGACACGAGAAAACCAATGCTCATAGAGACTGGTGGAGACTGTGACAGTGTGCACAGGATCTGCACAGTTCAAACCAGACAACACCCAAGCAATGAAAAGGAAATGGACACAGAGTCTCATCCACATCCACTGCACTCGATAGCTGCTGGGAGAGGAAAAATCAGGTTTCTTCACTTTAGTGACACCAGATATGCTAACCACACCTGGGGCAGGGCACATGCTTGGGAATCATTGGACACCGCAAAGTATACTCCATGATTCTTTTCACTCCCAGAGAAATGTGTGCTGTTCTTCTTCAGTTACTTGACCTGCATCTCCAGATTGCTACTCTCTCCACTCTCCCATATGTACCCTCCTGGTTACCAACTACAATAGTCAGATGTAGACACATCACGCTGGTTTGTTTCTGTTTTGGCAGAAATCAAATCAAGCCCGGGAATGTATCAGGAGGCCAGGAAATATGTGTCCCTCTTGCTACTGCTTCCCAGAACTGGTACCTAAATTCTGCACCTGCATTCAGCCACTGGGACTTCAGCATGCCCTGTCTGCTTGCATTATACACATATGTATTCCTTATATTGTTAGAGTATAAGTTACACTTTTGGAAAATACTTCCTTCATAGTGTGTTTTAAAACATAGAGTTTTGAAACAGTCCTACAAATGATCAGACGTCTGGGCATAAATCATACTTTGTGCTCTTGGTTGAATTATGATTGACAAACTAGTCCAAGGAAAGGCCAGTAGTGAAATGTTATGAATAGTCATTGTCACTGAGTGCTTTGCTTAGGACGTTTAACAAGCTGAAAGAAGTTAGAGGAGACCTAAGGTCTTCTAAACTTCAGGGTATGATGTCTGTGAATCTATAAGGAAGCATGCTTTCTCACGCAGTATTGTTTTGTGATTGGGAAGCTGTTTATCATAGCAGCAGAAACCTAAGGCACTCTGACCAAAGGCACCTATGGGAGAATAGGGTTCATTTCACCTTACAACTTACAATGGATCACACTCCATTCCTGAGGGAAGTCAGGAACTCAAGATAGAAGCCTGGATGCAGAAACTGAATCAGAAGCTATGAAGGGGTGCTGCCTGCTGCCTTGATTCCCCAGGAATCAAGCTCAGCCTGCTTTCTTTTAGAACCCAGGACGGTGCCATACCAATTGTTAATCAAGGAAAGGCCTTGCAGTCTTGCCTACAATCTGTTGACATTTTCTCAATTGAATGTCATTCTTTCCAGGTGACTCTAGCCTATGACATAAAAACTAGCTAGCGCAGAAACTTCAGGTTTTTCCCATGCAAAAGTACTGTGTATTTGGGGGGTGGGAAGGAGGAATAGCTTCAGTTTGGATGCTTTGAAATGTTTAAACATTTCAAAGACCCTGAAACCTCACCCTTTTGCTTGGAACTTTGCGATGCTAAAAATGGATTTTCCCTATCGTTTTGTGGGGAGGGGTTTGGGGTTTGGGAGTAAGCACTTGTCTTGCCCAAACGTGAAATAAAATCTCGTGCTGGAGCCCTCAATTTGGGCAAGTGCTGTGCAAAGCGATTTAAAAAGCTCTGTTTTCTGTGGTCCCAGCAGCATTTTTGAAAGGTCATGATGGGATTAACTGGCTTGTTTTCTCACAGACAGCCAGACTAAAGTGTAACTGAGGTTTCTCAGAGGGGATGAATGAAGAGGTCCTACAAACTCAGTGGGGGGTTGCCTAAAGAATGGCTGGTGGTTTGGGGAGCTGGGATTTCTACTTCTCTGCATGGCAGTTATTATATGCCCCCATAAACCTCCTTATCTGACAGGTTCTTACTGAACAGAACTTTGTGCCAGGCAATGACAAGAGAGAAAACCATGTCTGAGCAGGGGAGCTTGTACTCTAGTCAAATCAGTGAGCAAAATCCTTGAAGAGTAAAGCCTTGGGTCCGCCATGATTTGAAGAGAGGAGAAGGTGACTGCTTTCAGACTGAGGAAGAGCTGGGGTGATTATAAATGAAGAGATTTTATATGTGTCTGGGATAAGAAGCCTTATCTGTAGGTGCTCAGCAGAAGTCTGGTCTTTGTGATGTCACACCTAATCAGACCCAGATGGTGATAATTATGTATTAGAATACAGAGAAAGTCAGGAAGCTTTGAGGGTCCTAAGGCATGACTAAAGTAAGGACCAGCTTATTGTCTGTATTTTTGTGAGTGGAAAAGAAAATGACAGCATTAAAAATATGACACAGGGAACTGAGTTTAAATCATTCATGTTCTGAATATATGAATCTTGTTATTTCCCACAGATGCTAATGAGAAAGAGAGGGTGAGAACATTGGTGTGTCTTCTTACCCTGACTATCTGGAACATAGGCATCGAGAAAATCCATTAGAAAGCATTACAGAGAGGCAATAGCTAAAGGAATCATGCTTCATACTTCTCTCTAGTCAAATTTCAACCCATGGTAAATATTTCCAACGTATGGAAATAGTTATTAGTAGTTATATGGCTAATCAAGGGCTTGTTCTTGAGAAAACAAAAAAAAGGTGTGTGTATTAGTCAGTGTCATCTGGAAGAACTGATAGAATGAATATAGATATGGGGTTTATTAGAGTGGCTTGCAGCCTACGGTCCAGCTAGTTCAACAATGGTTATCTTTCAGCAGTAGAAACCTACTAGTAGATCAGTTCACAAAACTGGGTGTCTCAGCTAGTCTTTAGGATACCTCAGGATCCCAAAGAAGTGGGCTCTAATACCAGAAAAGGGATGCCTCAGCAGCAGGATATATAAACTTGCCAGTAAGAATTAGAGAAAACAGGGAAACAAACGTCTTTGTCCATGTCCTGTACATCAGCTGCCAGGAGAAGATACGGCTCAGATTTAGGATAGGTTTCTTACCCTCAAATGATCTGGATTTAACATGGGTCTTTCTACCTCAAATGAGCCAGTTAACTAAAATTCTCCCCCAAGTGTGCCCAGTTACTTGGGGTTTTTGTTAATTCCAGATGTAATCAAGTTGACAACCAAGAATAGCAATCACGAAATAAGAATAATTTGGGCTGTTAGAAGGTTTTCTCCTTGATACCTTTGTCTACTTTCCTTCCAGAGTTACTTTTTCTACTAATGAAAATATGTTCATTTTATTTTAGATAAATCATTAAGTATTCCTTTACTTTGCTCTCTTACTACATTTATCCTGTTATGATACACTCTAAAATCCAATTTAAGCTTATATTCAATAGTATGCCATGGGATCATTTAGTTTCTAGAGAACATAGGATATCAAATTTAAACCAACCCTGTCCTTATGAAGTTATTGCATAGTTTTCACAATTATATCAATGAGATATTGAGTATATAGAAGAATAAAATAAGAAAAAAAACATTTCAACACCTACTCACATAAAAAGTAATTTTCTTTCCTCCCTCAACTTCAGCTTCATGTAAATATATTAGCACTATTTTCTGTTCTATGTCATATTCCCAAGATCATCAATTAAACATTTTAATGCCCCCTTTTTAAATGATGTATTGTGTTCCTAGCATTTAATAGCTATTCAAAGTAGTAGCCTCCCTAAAATGTCCACATTCTAATCACAGTAGACTTCATGGAAACAGGACTGTAAGATTGATAACCGACTGACTTTAAGAAAGGAGACATCGTCTATGACCTGGGTGATCCTTCTGCCATCACAGGGGTCCATAACTGTGGGAAAAGGAAGAAGAAGTGGAGAGTCAGGAGAAAAATGAGTTAAGAATATTGACCCTAAGAGTTGATTGTTTGTGGCTTTGAAGATCAGCAAAATGGACCAGGAACCAAGGAATGTGAGAAGACCTCAAACCTAGAAAGAATAAGGGCAGGGATTTCATGGGGTGCCTTGGTTTTGGTTGGTGAGACTTTAGCACAAGACTTTGGAAGTACATGTGGTTGATAAGACAGAGACTTCTTTCAAGACTTGAAGTGTGTGATAATTTGTTACAGAATCAATGACACAACAGATTGGCACTTGCAATATTAGATAGTCATTGCTTTAAATTACTTCAAAGTCCTTTGGCACTTTGACCTCTTGTTTCATTTTCTGGTCACTCTACTTTCCACAATAGGAGGCTTAGGTAAGTCTGAATTGATTAAGGTTGGAGTCATGGTGTCATGATACTAATGTTCTACCTCTGTGACCTAGATGCCCTTGAAATCTCAGCCTGTTGAATATAAATGAGGACTCATCCTCAGCATTAGCTTTTTTCTATCCATACTCTTGGGTTCATAATGGACATCCTAAGCAGGGCCACTTACTTTGTAAGTACAGTGGGTTCTATGATCTTACTGAGGACAGTGTCCAACAAGCGTTATAGTGAAAGTTGGCATTTTGTTCTTGAAAGAAAATTTTAGGAGCCAAAGGTTTAAATGTAGTTAAATTTTTACTAACTCACTAAAATCCTTTAAAAAAAATAGCTTTGATTATTTTGTTTTCTAATCTTTGTTATCCAATAATTACTAGTATGGATCAAAGGATAATTTCTTTTAAATTTAATCTTTGATGATTACGTACAGTATAATAGTGTACAAGTCTATGATTTTAGCTTACACACATACATGTGCTTCTAAAAGCCTATGATGATGCATCATCACTTTTGAACTAATCAGTGTATGAAGTATATCATTTAGGGAAAGGTAATTTTGCCCAGAAGATTGAGTTGTTTCAGTACCAGTTGATTCATGACTATCTTTTCCCCTACTGACTTGTAGTTAAACCTTTACAGAGAAGTAATTGATTGTATATGTGTGGGCTTATTGTTGTGCACATTGAGTTTTGATTTTTGCCAACACCACAGTGTCTTGCTGATGGTAGCCTTTTAAGAAGCCTTTAAAACACTATGTGGTTTCCTAAAATTTGATTGACCCTTCAAAATGAACGAAGATGTTTTGATGCCTTTCCATGTAAACAATACAGTCAGCCAAGTGGCCAAAAATAACAAAAAACAAACAAACAAACAACAATAACAACAACAAAATGTGAGAGGTAATTTTTTATTGCAGCTGGCTCCTATCAATAGATCCACATGGGGCAATTCACACCTTCACTCCCTTGAGTTTTCCCACCCGTGAACCTGATCAGTCTCTAGGTTCAAATGTTTTCTGCTTTCACCAGCATTTGTTATAATCAATTTCCAGGTCCTTATGTACAATATTAATTTCTTAAAGTTATTTAAATGATATTGCCTAAGAAATATGTCTTTTCAGTTGGGTCACTGCTGTACACAGAAATACGACAAATGTTTATATGTTGTCCAGGTCTACTAAAACTACTGTAAGACACTTAGTAGTTACTGGAAAAAATCTCATCTTCTAACAGATTGTTTGAAGTTTTCTATATAGACAATCATGTTACTGCCAAAAGGGAAAGCTTTGTCTTTTCCAGTCTACATATTTACTTATTTTTGTTAAGTTCTTTCACTGTCCAGGATCTCCTTTATGGTGTTGTATAAGAGTGGTGAGAACAGTGAACTCAGTATTAGGGAAGAAAGCATTTAGTCTTTGACAGCTAAGTAGGCTATTATCAGGTGATGTTGAGAAAGTTTTCTCGTCATAATTTTCTGTAAGTTTTATTATGAAATGATAATTTGATCAACTATTTTTAGAACTTGGGTTCACATTATTTTGTGCTTCTCTTCCTTATGGACAATCAAAATGGATAAATATAATGACTCAGCTTTGAAAATGGAGCCAGTCATGCATATTTAGGATAAACATCATTTAGTCATGGGTTATTTGAAAGAAAGAGTGTGGAGAGAGAATGTATGTATATCCTGGTGCATTTACTTTGTTAATATTTTACTGAGGATTTTTGCATCTAAATTCCTGAAGGACATTGGTTTATATTTTTGAGGTTTTTATGCTATCTTTTACCCTCTTGGCAAACCACTAAGTTTATTGGGGTTACCTACAGAAGCATGTGTGACTCGAAACCAGAATCACTGGAATGTCTCCTGCAGTGTGGGTGGTATTGATGCCCCAAGGGCCATCATTATAGTACTTTGCTATGGTCCTTTATTTGATTTTGATATTAGAGTAAAGCTGGCTTTGCAAAATAAGCTGGGAGGTCATCCTCCCAGCTTCCAGCTTTTGAAGACATTATATAGACTCTCTGTAATTTTTTCTTTTGGTATTTTGCAGAACTTACCAATGAACCCAACTGGGACTAGGACTTTATTTTTATTAAAATCTTTATCATTAGAAATGTGATTTCCAGTTTTCTGTGGAACCACCAAACTGGTTTCCAGAGTGGTAGTACCAGCTTGCAACTCCACCAGCAGTGGAGGAGTGTTCCTCGCTCTCCACATCCTCACCAACACCTGTTTTCTCCTAAATGTGCAGCAGTGTAGGGGAATACCAGAACAGGGAAGTGGGAAGGGGTGGATTGGGAAACAGAGAGGGAAGAGGGCTTATGGGACTTTTGGGGAGGAGGGATCCAGGAAAGGGGAGATCATTTGAAATGTAAATAAAGAATATATTGAATTAAAAAAAGAAATGTAATTTCCTTAATACCAAGACCCATAGGTTTTTGTTTTGTTTCTATGGTTTGTTTTCTGCGTCATTCTAGGTTAGTTTAGACCAATGGCTCTCAACCTTCCTAAGTCTGCAATCCTTTAACACAGTTCCTCATGTGGTGACCTCCAACTGTAAGATAATTTTAGTTACCACTGCATAACTAATTTTGATATTGTCATGAATTGTGATCTGGATATCTGTGTCTTTCAGAGTTGTAAGGTAATCCCTGTAAAATGGTCAATCACTTCCCAAGGGGTCATGACCCACAGATTGAGAACCTTTGGTTTAGAGTTTATAGATCTATGGTCTACATATCGCATTTATGTTGTTAGCGTCGGATGATGTGGACTTCATAGTGGTGCTCACTCTTTCTGTTCCAATGCCTTCATGAGCTGTTACCTCTTCCTTATGTCCATTTTCAGAATCTTTGCTCTACATTTATACATAACACCCGTGTGTCTCCTTCAGTGGTCAGTCTAAAAATCTGAGAAATGCTCTGATGTTTAGTATTCAGAGTCTCTGGAATGCTTAAGTCCAGATTCATGCAAGCACAGTGTGGGATGACCCCAGGAAGCAAGTCCCGTGCTCCTGCTTCAGAATGATTTCACCAAGAAAGGAGTGGACACTGGTGCTAGAATGGACCAAAGCATCACTGTGGGGGAGTACAAGAACAGTGAGGTGGGAGGGGGTGGATGAGGGAGCAGGGGGAGGGAAAAGGGCATGTGGGACCTTTGGGGGTGGGGAACCAGAAAAAGGGAAATGAATTGTAAATATAGAATATATCCAATAAAAAAAGAATGATTTCACCATTTTCCAATTTTCTGAAATTCTCCTTTTTTATTTCTTTTTTCCCCCTCAGACAGCTAGTATCTTTTACCTGAAACTTTTAAGGCCCCAGAAAAGCAGTAGAGGAATTGTGAGGTTCACCCCACCCTTTCTTGTCTTGTTATCAGACCTCTTCCCATGGAAGGAAGTTTTTTTCTTCCTTAGAATTAGGAATTCTGGCAAGTACTTTCTTGCTCATGCCTGAAGTAACGATGCTTGTCTTGGCGTTCCCTATTACCCACTCTTCTGTTGCTGTGATAAGCTGCCCTAAGCAAAGGAATGGGGAAAGAACAGATTTGGGTTCACAATTTAGAGTACAGGCCAATCACGATGGGGAAGACAAGGCAGGGAGGAGCCTGAAGCAGGTGGTCCTATTTCACCGACAACCATCGCTTATGCTTAAGTCATTTTCTCTGTTTTATACAGTCCAGGGAATAGTACTATCCAGAGTCCATTACCCTTATCAAGACAGTTCTCCACAGGCATGCCCAGAGACCCACCTCTTGGGTACTTCTATAGATCTCATCTCATTGAAAACTGAGCTAAACTGAGCAAAACCTGTTTGTATTCTTGCCAATCCCGTTTGGAGACTTAGGATGATTTGGGTTTAGGATGGGGCATTAATTGAGAAATGTGGACCACTGCAAACCAGTGGCATTTTAAAGCCCCCTTCCCTCTAATCTCCCTGAAGCTCTGTGTTTTTCAGGCTTCAAACATTCACGTGTGGGTTGCAGGTCTTATGTTCCCCTCATCGGGAGATAAAGGGTAGAGTGTGGTTAGCCCATCTGACTGGAACTAGGTAGAACTTTTATTAGATTGGGGAGGGTGGTGTGCTTGGAACTGAATAGCCTTTGCAATTATAAATTTGGCGGAGAACACTGAATACCCCAGGGGAATGGCAGTGCTGATGGGATTATTTAGGGATCAGGGATTATTTAGCTTCACCCGGGGCCACCCCAACCCCCACAGTCATCATCTCCTGTCACTACCAGGCTGTCCTGAAAGTCGCACATTGATGAATTGTGATTCTTGTCAACTCAGAAAAAAAAAATCACTCTCTATAAACCTTAGTATCACAGAACGGCATGATCGACATCACAGAATTCTACCTTGATGAACCTCTACTCACCAGCCATTGCCTACCGATGGCCTGCCTTGTCGGCACTTACCAATTGCATCATTATTTCATGTGACACCTGCCAGTAAGCCAAAAGACTGTTTCTTGTGAGATTCTTGGGCGAGGCAGAGAACTCTGTAAGTTTTGTGGCTTTACTCTAAGTTGCTTAATTTTCATTTTTTCTTTTTAGGCTGTTAGTTAACGAGCTCAGGTCGGTGTTGAATTGGTGAGAGTCTACATTGCTCTGACGTGCACAAAAGATGATGACATGTTAATTTGCTGAAATCCTTCTTGCATTTATGTTACCAGCAAATCTCCTGTAAGCAGTTTAGTTGTTCACACACTGAAAAGTATGTGGATTAGGGTGGGAAAACTCTGTGTGGGAATTGAGGAAGATCAAGGACGCTGGCTGACCCCGCTGAATCTGATTTTCTCCTCCCAAATGATCAGCTTAGAGTAAGAAACTTGCCCTGAAATAGACTTTAGAGACAATACTAGCATATGAGTAAGAAAAAAAAAACAGTAAATGAGTTATTTCAGGTTTTCCTGGGTAGTAGATACCAATGCTAGGTCTATATGTCTCTTATCTCCCTACCTATTTTGTCATGGTTACTCAGAGATTCTGTGGTACTTATTACAGTTGGCTTGGCGTGGTATTTAGGATATTCCAGGCTACCAACTGGTGGAATAGATACACAGGAAACTTGTAATCTTTTGACTAACTTTTATATTGTAGGCTGGTGAATTCTTTTATATACTTATCCACAACTTCAAGTTGAAATTCAGGAGGGACTCGAGACAGAGGGTTCGTCGCCTGGCACTTTGGTCATGTAGCAGACCATCACAGGCTTTCTCGAGGCTGAGTACTCATTCGTGTGGTCCACAACAATAACAGAGACAAACATTCCCCACAGCATGTATGTGGCCAGCTCTGGGCTGATCACTGCAGCAGGCTGGGTCTCTGCCCCTGCTGATTTTCTGAAAGGAGTAACTGGTCATCTGATCTGTATTATAGAATTTTCCCCAAGCTAAAGAATATATAACCAGAGTTCCACTTGCTCTCTTTTTCTTCTAGTTTGTATTTCTGACACTTTGTACAGACAGTGTAAACACTAAAAAGCTGTTATTAAAAGTCTTATTGGTGTATTTGAAGCATCTTTTGGCAAATAGAGCCAACAGTGTAAGATCCAGACTCTTAGTGCCTCATTAGACAGGTCTGGTACATTCTTTTCCTGGTTTCCATCCCCCCAGCCAGCCTCAGATGTTGGAGGACTGCTAAGTCTCCGGGTTCTTGTCTTCATCTCTGTTGATTTGTAAAGTGAAGAGATGTGAGACATTTCTAGACTCCGCTCTTGCCAGTTTCTGCTTTCCCATGACCCGGGCAGTCTGGAGTGTTCAGGTGGTGTCCTCACCTCACTTGCCCTGGGCTTGGCCAAGTTCTCTGGTCACCACTCCCTCTGAGCACTGATATCTGGATGTGGGCTCACCCTGTTACACAGAACACGATATCTCTGTACACCTGTGTCATTGTTGAATAAGTTGTATGCTTAGCACTGAATCACAACAGAAAATGAGAACAGAGAGATTTGTTTTAATATAGATTTTTTTTTTAAAGAGGGATGGTGGAGAGTGAGGGGATGGTCGGGGTAGTAACTGTAGCCAGCGTTTGCTCAGTTCTTCACTTTAATCCTGCTAGGTTATCATATCGAGAACTTTAAAAGTGATGCCAGGATTCAAGAATAAAGTATCAGGGTGGATCCTAGGAATTTTATTTACTTCCAAGTCCTGGTTCTTCTGAGTTCCTCTGTATTTTATATCTAGTCTAAAGTCTCCAACACTAAAAGTTAGAGAAGAGTTCAGTGGTTAGGAGTATTTGCTACTCTTTCAGAGGGCGCAAGTTCATTTCCAAGCACCCACATTGACAACAATCTGTAACTTCTGTTCTAGGAATCAGACTCCTTTTTCTTGCTACATGGTATGGGCACCATGTAGCAGGTATACACACACACACACACACACACATACACACACACACAGACACACACAGACACACACACACACACACACACACACACACACACACACTATTTAAATAAAAATAAATCACCACCGTAAAAGCACATGGAAACTCTCTTCAAACTGTATGATGATATTTTTTGTTGTAATTAATCGGTGTATTAACAGTGCCAATTAAAGGACCAGCCACATGCATTGTCATCTGTAATCTAGATGAGGTATCATTTGCTTATTTGGTTTTCTAGATTTTCTTTTGCTAGGAATGGAAGCTCACTTTAAGTCTTTAAGAGACTCCAGTCTTCTTTAGTGGTAATCTATAGGCTAAAGATGTATATCAAACTACCCAGAGAAGGTCCTGTTAAGGGATTTTAGAGAGAATTTCAGCTAAAGTCAAGACCTAGATCTAGTCTTTCAGATTTACAAATCTGATACTTGAACTTTTTGTAGCAGTGTATATGAGAAAGGATTCTATGACATATTTCTGGATTCATGGCTTTGCTGTGTGTTCTTTGAACATAAAAAAGTCAGTCTGTAGCCACTGATTTATGACCATAAATACCGAAATGAAGGCCAATGTCATGAGAAAGTTAGAATGAGGCTAGTACCATGAGAGGGCCAAGATACTTTGAAAGAAAATCATAGTACACACACACTCACACACATATACTCACACACTTATACATACACACATACTTACATACACACACATGCACATACACACATACAGACTGAAACCACCAACAACAAAAGGAATGGATATCTATGAGCAGCTTTCCTTGTAGTGTCTTATTTAATTAGATACTTTACACTTTAAGAAATAGACACTATTACTTTCCCGTTTTATATACAAGGAAACTAAAAGAATCTTAACAGCCATTCAATAGTGCAGAGAATGAATTAAATTTTTCTTTGTGTCAATTTCAGAGTGTTTGAAAGACTCAGGAAGGCAGAAAGGACAGTACTATTTAAATGGGCCTTGTTCTTCTTATGGTAACAATACTTAACATTCTTCAAAGAGACTCAACTTTATGTGGGAGTAATTAGAAATGTTGGCAGGTTTGTTTGCCAAAGATCAATTAAGTGATTGATGGCAGAGCCATGAGCATAAGTCAAGGGTTTGATCAGTGTGGAGAAGTCCCTCTGCTCACCTTCTGAGAGTAGGCTTCAGGACTCTGTGCAGTGTTGACTGGTGGGATCATTCCATTATCAAGAATTTGCTTCCATCTAGTGGATAAACTGAGTAGTCTACATTTTCTAGCCAGCTGTCCCAGACCACATCTGTCTCTGTCCTTTCCCCATAGGTTTAGTGTTATCAGTGAATGTGATTATCATTGAAGAGAGATTCTCCTGGAATCTCTATAGTTGTTTTCCAACACTTTACAAATGAGGAGATGAGACACTGATTGACATCTTCTAGCTCACATAGCATACAAACATAAAAATCCAACTCCAGTCTCTACTGTGATTCAGAGTTCTTTCCCCGATAGGCCACAAATAGGAAATCAGAGGCCCTTCCCACTCACGGATCTAAGGCTTAATGTTTTTCCCAAAGTATTGTATGTCCACTAACATAGACACTATTATGCACATTTTTGTTTGGCTGCTAGCTCTCAGTTAGACTATTAGAAGGAAAGAGGCTTGTGTATAATATGAATATATGTGTATGTCAATATCTGGATATACTTATGCTTGGATCTGCTTATATACTCATATATGTAATCTTCTACAGTAATTTAGATTAAGTTTCTATTTCTTGGGCACCTAAAAATAGGCTTGATGGTAGTAGACTTCTGGTCTACCATAATTTTAAAAATACACAATGAAAGAAAAGAATGTTAGAGGAATATAGTAGAACCTAATACATACAGAGTAGAAACACATGTAGTACATACACATAATGCATACAATATACAGATCACTTAGTATATACACACAATAGATACAGCATATAATATACATAGTACATTCACATAATACATACAGTATACAAGTACACATAGTACTGTTGTAATCAGAGTACAAGGAGAATTTTGTGGTCAGATTCAAAGAAGCATGTTTGAAAATCAGATTTTTTATTCCTGCCTTTGGAAATTTTTATTAATCACATACCTAATTTAAATTTATAATACTCTAAAGAGCAGTATTGTAAATATGGACATGTAGGGATAATTACATAAAATAGTAGATCTTTCTTTGGGTCACATTTGATAGTTTTATTTGTTTGTTTTTTAACTAATTATTTTATTTATTTATTTACATCTCAAATATTGGCCCCTCCCTTTACCCCTCCCAGAGTTTTTCACCCCATGAGCCCTACCTTTCACCTCTGAGAGGGGGCTCTCCCTACCAGGCATTCCCCTTCCCGGCTGCATAAAGTCTCTACAGGATTAAGATTATGTGTATCTTCTCCCACTGAGGCCAGACAAGGCCATCTTCAGCTATATATATAGTGGTCATTTGTTAATCCATCTTGTGCTTCCAACTGGTTCCACATATTTACCCACTAATGAACTATCTGGATTTGAGAATGAAAGATACACACACTCACCAATTAATTTTGATATGCCTTGGCTAGCTCAAAGGTTGGGTCCTTCTAATTCTCCCCCTAGCTAGCAAACACTCCCCTCTGTATCTCGGAGTTAATATCCTTAAAATCCATGTTTTATCTCTGCTATCCCAGACTCAATCGGGGAAGTGGCCATTAGGGCCACTTACCAGGAGTCTTACATGTCTGGTCCATCCTCTCATGGCTATTCTGCTTCTTCCTTCTCTCTCCCAAGCCCAGGAATCCTAAAAGTCCCACCTGTCTGTCCTACCCAGCCCTTGGCTGATGATATCTTTATTTACCAATAAGAGCCAAGTGGGGGCAGGGTCACTTTTGGGACCAAAGTTAACATTATAACACAAAGCAGCATTAGGCCAAACCCACTTCATATATGTGCCAGGGTCGTGGACCAGCCCTGTATGCTCTTTGGCTGGTGGCTCAGCCTCTGGGAGCTCCCAGGGGTCCAGGCTCGTTGATGCTGTTGGTCTTCCCATGGCATTGCTATCCCTTTCAACTCCTTCCACTCTTCCTCTAATTCTTCCATAGGGGCCTCTGTCCTCATTCCAGTGGTTGACTGTTATCGTTGACTGCCCTGGTGCTGTTTGTATTTTGATGCTAATTCTGCTTCCCTAAGAGGGGCTGTCTCAGAAGAGGAGTGCATCCCTTACTCAGGTGACTTCATGTGAACCCTCTCCCCATTTAACTTGTAAAATAAAGGCTAGATCTGGTGATTGGACAGTGGAAGGGAAAGGTAGAGCTGAAAGTTTTAGAGAGAGTGGCAGAGAGAAGAGGAGGGTAAATGAGGAGAGGATAGAGAGAGAGGAAGACAGAAGAGAGGTAGAAGGAAAATGGAACAGAAGCACATGGCCTAGAGAAACAGCAAGTTGCAAGGGATTTCATAGATGGGGGAATATGATAGTGTATTGGTAGATCTGCCCAATATAGGCCTGCAGCTTGTATTCATATTAATTGAGTTGTGTTTTCCTTGCATGGTCTTATTTGGGTGTAAGATTTATCACAACAGACTGTATCTGCATCTGTCTCAGTCAGCTGTTGGTAGAGTCTCTCAGAGGACAGCCATGCTAGGCTCCCGTCTGCAAACACAACATAGCATCAATCATAGTGTTAGGGTTTGGTGCCTATCCATGGATGGATCCCAAGTTGGGCCAGTCACTGTTCGGCCACTCCTTCAGTCTCTGCTCCATTTCTGTTCCCGTTTTGACAGGAATAATTTTGGGTCAAAAAATTTGGAAGTGACATAGTGACCCCATCCCCCTACTGAGGGACCCTATCTAACTACTGGAGGTGGTCTTTTCAGGTTCTATCTCCCCACTGTTGGGCATTTCCGCTAAGGTCACCCACGTTGAGCCCTGGGAGCCTCTTACATTCCAGGTCTCTATGACTTTCTAGAGGTTTCCCCACCCCCAACCCCTGGCAGCTGCATATTTGCATTCTTTCTCTTGAACCACTGGGCCTATCTACCCCCCCCCCATACATGATCCTGTCCACTTTCCCCTCCCCCTCCCCTCTCCCACCCAGGTCCCTCCATCTGTCTGCCTCCTGTAATCACAGGGCTCTGGTTAGTTTTATTTCAAAATCAAAACTGTCTGGAAAAGTAAAATCTAATTATTTAGTAGTGTTCTTTTAAAAATTAGGAGAGGAGCCTGGACAGAGACAAATATAGGCTCCTATTAGGGAGAGAATCTTTTTGGGGTGGGTAGATTCCAGTATATGAGAGGTTTTTGAGAGTTTTATCCACTTTATCCCCTTTGTGTTTTTCTGTGTATATCTCCAATGTTCTCACAGGCAGAAGTCATTGCCCAGCATCTTTTTTTTTTTAAATAAAAAATGTATTTACTTAGAAGCATTCAGAATGTCAACAAAACAGCTGCATTTTTTTTTGCAATTATAGAGTGGTGTTCAGTTAACAGAACAACAATTATCTTCATATAAGCTGCATCAGAGACAACTGAAGATGGAAAAAATAAAACCCGAGTAAAACCAAAAGAAAAAAAAAACAAAAACAAAAACCAAACTGTTGTCCCCACATATAACTAATTTGTGCTGTGCACCAACAAGAACCTGCTTTGAATTTCCATGCCAATTTACAACCCCCAGACTGTACTGGGCAAGGTTAGTGGCTATTGAAAATACAACCAGGGCAGGGCTTTCTAAAGACACATTCGGTGGTGTGTTAACTATTCAAAAAAAAAGACACTGTACAGTCTAAAAGAAATCTTACACAGTCTTCCATTTCAATTTATTTCTTTAAAAGGAGTGAGTTGTGTAGGGGGGGGTGGTTTAAATGCTTTATAGACAAGAAAAAATGCTTTAGAACCAACTTCTTCTTCTTCTTCTTCTTCTTCTTCTTCTTCTTCTTCTTCTTCTTCTTCTTCTTCTTCTTCTTCTCCTTCTCCTTCTCCTTCTCCTTCTCCTTCTCCTTCTCCTTCTCCTCCTCCTCTTCCTCCTCCTTCTCTTCTCTTCTTCTTTTTCTTCTTCATCTTACTCATTACTCATCCTCTTCATCCTTCTCATCTTCCTCTTCTTTTTTTCTTTTTTTCTTGCTCTTCTCAGCCTTGACCACGCCCTTTCTCACTGCATCAGGTTTTCCTTTAGCTCTGCAGGCAGCAATCTCCTTCTCATACTTCTCCTTCAGCTTGGCAGCCTTCTTCTCGTAGGGCTGCTTGTCATCCGGAGCAGTGCGGTTCCACATCTCTCCCAGTTTCTTTGCAACATCACCAATGGATAAACCAGGATGCTCGCCTTTGGTTTGGGGGAGGTGCTCAGAACAGAACAAGAAGAAGCCAAAGGAGGCTTCTTGGATGCACTAGGACCCTTGAACTTCTTTTTGTTCTCCCCTTTGGAGGGGGAGGGGTGTAGGTTTTCATTTTTCTTTCATAATGAGCCTTGTCAGCCTTTGCCATATCGTCAAATTTCCCCTTTTCTTTAGCAGACATGGTCTTCCACCCCTGTGAGCACTTGTTGGAGAACTCTGAGAACTTGACAGAAGCATCCGGGTGCTTCTTCTTGTGTTCCTCCCTGCAGGTTTGGACAAAGAATGCATGCGAGGACATTTCGCTTCTCGGCTTCTTAGGACCTCCCCCGCGAGGCACAGAGTCGCCCAGTGCTTGCCCCCGGCTCTGTGTCTATGGAGTTCAATGGACTGCAATGACTGTGAGTGCGGGAACAGATGCAGCCTCCTCACTCTCTCCGCTCTGTCGCCCAGCATCTTAACACCCTACTCCACCCATCTCATACGCTCCGCCTCATTTCTAGATTTCTAACAACGTTAAACTATTTTAGAACATTTTTAAAATTTGGGGAAAAAGAGACACAATGACGACAAAACCCTTTTGAAACAAAGCTACACAAAAATATAAGAACTGGGCATGGCAATTAGATGTGTCTCTAGGAATATGTTTGACCAAACTGGACCAGTTTCTTATTTATAACTGCAGCTTTGCAGGAGAGATGCTGATCTCTAGTAACCACTGTGCCCAGTGGAGAACAGCAGGGATGAGGTGTGTTTCTAGGCTTCTAAGGCAGATCAACCAGGGTTGAATATTAAAACTCTGGACTTTACTAATGGATGGCCTTTATCCAACCAATTATTTTCAAAGCAACATAATTATGGCCATCTCACAGTCTATTTGTGAGGATATATGTGTGGAGGGTGATGCTTAGTATATCATAATGATTTTTTTTTTTTTTTAGCTAGTACAATAATTGTTTCTACCCAGCTCTAGTTAGTGATCTTGAAATTAACTAAGTTGAGCCCTGGCTAAGTGGGACCAAGAGTCAGACAACATCTGTCTGGATCTATCCCTCATTCCAGTCTTCCTTGGGCAATAATGCCTCAGTGTCTTGAAAAGAGCCGTTTCTCCTCCGAGGGTGTCAAGTCAGTCTCTGTCCTATCCTATGTGGGGCTATGCCGCCACAGCAGAACAAAAACTTAAGCAGCAAAGAGGCCGTAATAGTCTTTCTCTTCCTCAGAGCACGTTAGAAATGGTTGGAATCTCAAGAGAAAAGATGAAGTGGGTGGGCTGCTCTTCAGCTATGTAAGAAAAGTGCTAAGTTCTTCTTAGTTCTTGCCTTAGTAATCACTGGGCAGGGGACATTGGACAAAACTGGTCTCTGACGGAGACACCTTTATGGCGTGTGCGGAACAAATACTTACTTACTGAACCATCTTTTCAGCTCCGTCTTTCAAATTTGTGTTGATAGTATTGTCTAAAAATTAGTTTCATTTTTTTTCCTCTTACTGTTTTGTTATTTAAAATCCATCCATCTTACTGTGTCTTTTAACTATGTATAATAGATGGGGTATATCTCTCCCAATGTAGTTGCATGCTGAATATACAGCTTTTGTTCTATTCTGTCTCTGAGAACACTACCGCAGCACCGCGGGCTTATTCCAAGCCCCACCCCTTGTTTGTGCATTCTCTCTACAGTCGTGGGCATCTCTGCTCGGACCACATCCACTGACATTAAGTGCTTAATTTTAAATCAGACCTATGTCAGTATCAAAATTAATCTCTATCACCTTGGAAAAGGATTTTATTAACTAGTATGTGTTGATTTGGGGGAGGGGTGTTTTTTTTGGCTTTTAGTCTTACATGTGCCATTCATCTTTGTTTTTATTACAATTAATATTCTTATTAATGCTTTGAGAATTAATCCTTGGTTTTCATAATGAATCAAGTCCAATTCATACCAGTTCACACACCGTCACCATTCATTCTCGGACCCCAGGGAAACCTATGCCATCAGACTCACAAAACAGGGGAAAAGACGCGGGGAGCACGAAACAGAGAATTCAGATCCGAACTCTCGCTCTTGGTTAAATGACTCCAAGGAGAAGTGGTTTGCTCTCTTTCCCTATTGAGCCTGGATGCATTGCTGGTGATGCACATCCACCACTAATGCATTTAATCCACCTATCTTAGAACTCAAAGAAGGCTGAATTTAAAAGTAACGGACTAAGTTGTTTGGAGGAAGGAATTTGTCAAGCTAGAGGAGCATCCGGTTTGTTTCGTGGTGTCTTAGCTACTTTTCTCTGTGGTGAAGAGACACTATGACCATGAGACAAGCTCATCTTTCTGTGGTCACCTGGCCTGAGAGGCGCCTGCTGAGAGCAGTCTCTTGTATTACTTCTCACTTGCTTCTTCCTTTGTGGTGTTCACCTAGCAACTGGGATGTTGGTTTTGTGCACAGAACTGAAGGTCATCTCTTTGGACTGCCCTGATATTAGGACCCTAAGGGGCACCGGCTTTCTGGGGACCAGGTCTTGTCTGCATTGTGTATCAGGAGGCCACGTGAGGATGCAGTGTTCAGTACTGGGACAGAGACTCCTCTGGGCACCCAGGGAGATCTTCAACTGTTCACAAAATAGCGTAGCAGCCTGGAAATCACGTGACAACTTTCCTGGTAAGCCTCTGAACTTGAAGGCACAAATGAGCAGTGACTTCTAAGGCCTTTCATTAAATTCTGGTGCGTGGAGGTCGCCAGCTTCCAACTCGGGACTTTCTTAAGTAGCTAGACTAGCTTTCTGTGCCAGCACCAGTGGCTCAGTGCCTGATCCTTGCTAGGACCTCCATAGATAGGAGAGCTGAGGGACTTTTGACTCCCAAAGATGGGTCTCATAGTAGGGGCTCTCGAAATACCTTTCTGTCACTGTAGTGTAGAAAACCAGGCCTCAGAGGGAACTCCCTGGCATCCGGGCTTCTCGGTTCCCACCCCTGCCTGGCTCTGCTTCTGATCTCAGTGCAGAGGCTAATGCGTACTCGCACTCCCCCCTCCCCCCAGCTGCCATCCCTGGCTGCTTGCTTCTCCTGTGTTCACAGAGGTTACTTTCTATTCCTGCTATTCTGCTCCGCCCCCTTCCTCTGTTTTTACCTGAGGATTCTAGGTGAGGCTCCTGTGGCTTTGAAATTTGTTCCCTCCCCAGCCCTCTCCCACTCCAGCTTCTGAACACGCCATGCTCCTCACACTGAATCAAACTTTCCTTTGGCCCTCCCTCCCAATTCCCTAGTGTCTTAATATGATTCTCTCTGTTCACTGCTGAACCTCGGGCTTATCCACTGTCACACACCTCCCATGGGAGCTGCTCCCACCTTTTAGAGCTGCAGCCAATTGATATGATAGTGGTGGACAGATGCAGGAGAGACAGGGTAGCGGTAGAGGAAAAAATGGGGAGCACGGAGCCCTTCAACGTAGAGTACAGTTGATGCCCCTGGCCAGCAGTAAAGCAAGAATTCCAGCAAAACAAACAAACAAACAAACAAACAAAACAAAAACAAAAAATAACAAAAAACCAAAAACAAACAAACAAACAAACAAACAAAAAACAGTCGCTTAAGGTCTTTTCCACTTCTATTTATCAACCTGTAATTTTCTAGAAATTTCGCCAGAATCCACTTTATAGGAAGAGGACCCAGACCAGCCCTTTGTGTAATGACAGTGGCTCGTGGCTTCACCTTATAAGATTATGATTCCATCCAAAGCATGCCCAGAGCAACGTCACTTATCTCCCTTATGGCGACAGAAAGGAAGTGGGTGGGGGGAGTTTTCTTAGCAGTCCTTCAAGGTATGATCTGAGAACCATGGACTGCCCTGTAGGTGACTGACGTGAAGACACCTGTGATCGCTTTGGTCACACCCACCCTTTGGTGTGTCCTACTTTGTCTCTCAGAGCAGCCCATGCTCCTGAGGGCTCTCAGGCGAGTCTCCTTTCCTCTTGAACATCCTCTACCTCTAAACCTTGTGCTCAAGCCTCTGTTGAAATGTAGTCAATCAAATCACCAGTTCTGCTTCACACACTGGCGACTACTGAAACCATTCTCAGTGTAAAAGCCACACATCCACACTTGGCTCGGTCCAGGGTCCCTAAAAGTCTAGAACCCCTCAAGTTACTGAAGGTGGCGGTGTGGAGCTGTGTTCCTGTCCCCTCTCTGCTGACAGGACTCGTCAACCATTTTTTTTCTCTCTGGATCTGTTTTTGTTTTTCTCAATCTGATACGAAATGCTTCCCCATTTGTAATATTGTAAGGTGTTCTCCAGATTTGCATTTGTCTGTAGCTTTATTTTTTATTATCTTTTGTTGGAAAGGACACTTTAATTTTTATATAATAAGACTAATCCGGATTTTTAAGTAGGTGTTCTGGTACACAGGTCACAGAGATATTTTTCTCATGAGTGCTCATCTTTTAAGTTTTCAACTTATCTGTAGCCTTTTTGGCATGCACTGTGCTGTCTTTTTTCTTTGCCTTTCCTTTTCTCTCCTTCCTTCATCCCTCCCTTCCTTCCTTCCTTCCTTCCTTCCTTCCTTCCTTCCTTCCTTCCTTCCTTCCTTCCCTTTCCTCCCCTTCCCTTCCCTCCCTCCCTCCCTCCCTCCCTCCTTTCCTCTTTCCCTCCTCTTTCTTTCCACACCTCCCTGACTTTCATATTGCCCCTCCCCCTCTCTTCTCTGGCCAGCAGTGAGGCAAACATTCCAGCAACATGAACAAGTGCTTGAGGTCTTTCCCCTTCCCCAGCTACACACAAATGGAGTTTTCTAGGAATTTCGTCAAAATTATTTTTACTGGAAGAGGACACAGACCAGCCCTCTTGTATAATGATGGGCTCCATCTCACCCGAATCCAGTTCTGTGCAGAGCCTACCAGAGCAGCCTCAATCACTGATCATGAGAGAGCGGAGAGGGGAAGTTTCCTTAGCAACCCTGTAAGATGTGATCTGAGAGCCACGGAATGCTAGGTAGATGGCCAAGGTCGAGACAACTGTGATGGCCCTTGGGGACACTCTGCAGCTCTCTCAGAGCAGCCCCAAACCTGTGCTCCTGGATTTCACTCCTAGAGTTTTCACTTAAGGGCTTGCATATGCTAGGGGACAGCTTTGTCACTGAGCTTGTCCGTGTCCTTTATGGGCTTCTTTATAAGATTTCAACTTACTTATATACTTAAATTACGGTAGTACATAATCTACCAACTATATAAAAGAATTAACTCTTTAACTGGCATCTGGTACCATCATAACAGTATCATATGCTTTCATACAGTTTTTGTTTTCTAGACTGTTCATGTATTTGTTTGTGTATTATTTATGATACCTATTATTTATATGGTTTTGAATTATGTGTGATATAACATCTGGTTATGAACATTCCATGTCCTTCTCTCTTAGACTTGATTTGTTGTAGACTTTGTATATATATATATGTATATATATACATATATATTTTTTTTTTCAAATAAGGATTTGAGAGGCTGGGGGAAAATTGATTTGGAATGTAAATAGGAATTGCATTGCACTTACAGATACAATTGAACAGAATCAATATTTTATATTAAGTTATCCGCTCCAGGAGTATATACTATTTCCCTCCGTTAGTCAGATGATCTTTTGTGATTTTATCTGTTCTAAACTTCTCTGGCCATCACATGGACTTTTAGAAGTTCCGCAGTTGTTTTGATCCCAGGGCTAAGTCTGCGATAATCCAACTTCCTTCCCTCACAGTGGTTTCAAGTGGAAGACAGCACACAGTCCTCATTCATATGTGGATCTCAGCATAGGATCATTGTGTGTCTGTAACATGGAATGCCTGAAGAATCCAGGAAAGTAGAGAGGGGCTGCTGAGGGGGAGGAGAAATCTTAAGGGGAGGGGCTAATCAAGTACAGCTTTGGGAGTGGGTTTTGGAGCTTTACCATGTGTGCTACAGAGATCTAACTCAGGCCGTCGGGGTTGGTAACTGCCTTTAGCTACCTTGCTATCTCACCAGCCACTTCACAGGAGAACAGGAGTCAGCCTCCAGTTGGTGGCCTGTCCTTTTCTTTTCTCAGTTCCAGTGGTGCCTAGTTCCATGAGGATAAAAGATGTGTCGACCTTGACTGGCAGTCTACAGGCCCTACAAGCACCTTCTGGTCACCTAGGTAGCTAGTGTTGTCCAGTAGCAGCGAAGTCTAGACATAGAGGAAGCCTGTGCAGGCCGGAAGTGTGCCTGGAATTCTGTCTGCTAAGGTGGAAGGAGGACAGGTGGATTCTTGATGGACACTTCTCAACAGAGGATGTCTGGATGCATTGGGAGAGTTTGGGGGAGAGGAAGGCTGGAACAGACTTCCTAGTGTTGCCCAGAGCTGGGGCCTTCCTCCTGTGGCTGCATTTAATGTAGCAATGGGTCATGTGCTAAGGTTCCGCTTAGGCACTTATGAAATATAATTCTTTTCCTTTAATTTCAAGAGACACAATTGCTGCCTGGGGTGGTGCAGAGGTGATCTTTCTATTTTGGGAGTAAAATGAACTGTAAATCATGAGAGCAGTCATTGGCTTGGAAGTCTCTTTTTGTTCTGTTCTTCCCACATCATGCAAATAGAAACTCAAGCTCCCTCTGTAACGGGGGTGGAGAAACCTAAAACAGAGGCTGGGCAGTGGAGAAAAGAGACAACCTTCACCCAAAACCTTGCTTAAATCAGAGGAGGTAGCTGATTTAAAAACCAACCGTGCTTGAGTTTAAAAGAAAATAATGTATCGATTTAATTGTGTGAGTACGGATGAAAGTACCCACTTCTGAAAAGCTCTCCATCATCCTCTGTGTTCTTTAAGGTTTATGTAAAGGATGAGAGGAGTCTCTTGTTAAGGAGTGTGCTTCATGAAAGCTGAACCATATTTCTAATTTGCTAAATTGTACACCAGAATGGCAGGTGTCAAACCCACTTTTGACCGGGAGTGATGAATGCAATGAACAGAGAAGGCTAGATTTGCCAGTTTAGAGACTGAAATTTACAGGTGGGATGTTTAATTAATTAATCAATTAATTAATTTTTGTCTTTTCTGGAACTCAAATTTATGAAAGGTGATGATGACATCATGTGGTGTGGAAAGGGAGATCTCAAGTCGATTCTGCTGCTGCTCTTGACACCTTGAGAGACCTCCCTTCTGCATACAAGCCCAGCCATATCACTGTCCATACTGAAGAGGCCAGAGTGAGCACTGCCACAGACTCAGTGTCGAGAGAACTGGTAGTTCTTTTTATACAAGCATTTAGATCATAGCACAGCTTAGTTTCATAGTTGTTTTTCAGGGAAAACAAGAAATGGAACAGGAAAAGGAGTGGTAAATCTCTTGTAAGCAGTATTCTACCCAAATTGTAACAACAGTACTGTTCACATTTAAACAGTGCCATTTAAAGCATTCGCACCTGCCAGGAACTTGCCCCTTGTGTCTGATCAACACCCATAGAAATGCTTTGCCATGCAGTTGTGCCCATTAAAACCTGATTCTGGAATGACCAATGAATGAGAATCATGAATTCATTTAAGTAAAATCAAACCTAATCAAAGTTACTAACCCTTTCATTAGGACTAGGGCATCACATCAGCTTTTTGAGCCAGTAGTTGTAGCCTGCACACACAGTGAATTCTGTTGTTTACACAGAAATAACTCAAATGATCCTTGCCTGTGGCTGTTGGCTTAGCTTCTAACTGCCCAGTTGGAAACTTACAAATGATAATGAGCTGTGTTTGCTAAGGTAGTTTAGAAAATGGTATAGATGAAAACTAGTTTTACCCTCTAGGATAAGTTTACCTACCTTTATTCTTAAACTGGCCGTTTATTTTTTTATTGGATGAATTTTATGATATTTAGGCTTATTTTCTGAACCACTTCCCAGATTGCTGATATGGGAAGTAAATTTTAAAGGCCTGCTTAGGAAGTTGTTTGATTTCAAATGTGTTTAAGCTACCTCACCTGCCTTAGGAATGCTTTGTTATAGTCAGAATTTAGACTCTAAAGGTGAGAGTGTTGATCTCGGAACCTCCCGAGTGAGTGAGTGACATGTATGAGACCCTCCCACTTTGGTTCTGTCTTCCTTTCTCCAAGGATTTCCCCAGCTCTCTGTTGTTCTGCTTCTCAACTGCAAGGCAGTGTTCAGGCATGCAGCCTCCCCTTGACCGAGCTCATGGCTATCATGTCTCCTTACCCAGCAATGTCCTTGCACTGGCTGGTTTTGTCAACATGACACAGGCTGGAGTTATCACAGAGAAAGGAGCTTCAGTTGGGGAAGTGCCTCCATGAGATCCAGCTATAAGGCATTTTCTCAATTAGTGATCAAGTGGGGGAGAGCTCCTTGTGGGTGGTGCCACCCCTGGGCTGGTAGTCTTGGGTTCTATAAGAGAGCAGGCTGAGCAAGCCAGGGGAAGCAAGCCAGTAAGAAACATCCCTCCATGGCCTCTGCATCAGCTCCTGCTTCCTGACCTGCTTGAGTTCCAGTCCTGACTTCCTTTGGTGATCAATGTGGAAGGCGTAAGCTGAATAAATTCTTTCCTCCCCAACTTGCTTCTTGGTCATGATGCTTATGCTGGAAAAGAAACCCTGACTAAAACAGTCCTATTCTGATTAGTGAGCCCAGATGCCATTCCAATTGCTAGATATTTTGAGTCTCACCCTCATCATTTTTGTCCCAGAGCAACTTAGGAAAGCATTTGTTTCTCATTTGTTTATACATTTCTGCGAACTGACATTTTCAAGGGTACCACCTTGGAGAGTGCTTGAAAGAGTTCTGTTTAAGACAAGGGCTGGGTTAGGTGGAAAGGATGCTGACGAGGTTGGCTGAGCAGAAAGGATTCCTGCATCTCTTGGGAGCTGGACTTAGGGAACGTTTCCTGGTCTGAGATACTTTCTCCCATCTGTGCACATCAAACACTTATAACACACTGGTTCCTTGGACTTCTGCTTCCAGCCCACATGTTGTTGTTGTCTTTTTCCAAAAGCAAAAATTTATGGGAAAAAGAATGTCTTAGTTAGGGTTTTACTGCTGTGAACAGACACCATGATCAATGAAAGTTTTATAAAAGACAACATTTAATTGGGGTTAGCTTACAGTCTCAGAGGTTCAGTCCATTGTCATCAAGACAGAAACATGGCAGCATTCAGGCAGGCATGGTACAGGAGGAGCTGAGAGTACTACATCTTCATCTGAAGGCTGCTAGTAGAAGACTGACTTCCAGGCAACTAGGGTGAAGGTCTTAAGCCCACACCCACAGTGACACACCTACTCCAACAAGGCCACACCTCCTAATAGTGCCACTCCCTGGGAAAAGCATATACAAACCATAACAGAGAACAATAAATTTAAACGACTTTAAATTATTAGACCAAATTTGGAGGTTAAACACATCAAATGTCGTAACACAAATGTATTGACAAGAATTGAAGTATAGCCGGGTGGTGGTGGTGGCAGCGGAGGTGGTGGCACACACCTTTTATCCCAGCACTTGGAAGGCAGAGGCAGGGGAATTTCTGAGTTTGAGGCTAGCCTGGTCTACAGAGTGAGTTCCAGGACAGTCAGGGCTACACAGAGAAACCCTGTCTTGTGGGGAAAAAAAAGAGTTGAAGTATAATATAAATCCAGGGCACCATGATCATGAGTCAGAACCTTAGAACCCTTAAGGAAGGTTTGTGTCAAAGTAGGATTTCCAACAGTCTAAGGGGGAGTCCAGAGCTGGGCGTGGAGGTCCATGGAAGTCAGTATTTCCCTCCTTCCTGTTAGCCCAGGTAGATTTTCCAGATTGAGTCAATGGTAACAGTGTGATTTATTTTATTTATGATATATCATGTTCCCATCCAACATGAAAGTTAACGAGACAGTAAAGCAAACAACCTATAGTGAGAGACCAGTCAAGGAGGCTTTGTTTTTATTGTCCTGAGCTTCAATACCCAAGTGGAAAGTGACCAGAAATTACCTGGCTGGGGAGATGCAGGAGGAAAATGGCTGCTGATGGACTCCTGGAACAGACAGCAAGGTCTGTTGGTGGTTGGGGTGGCAAAAGTTGTGATTGCTGGGCCAAAGTAGCTCACTTTTGATAAGTTAAGGAGAGAGGATATCTCTCTCCTTAACTTTTTTGATATTCTAAGGCAAAGAGCCAGTGACATTTGATGATTGACTCTTGCTGCTTAGCAGCAGTGGATTAAAGAAAAAGAAAAAATAAATAAATTAAGACTAGGGCTTTTTCTTTCTGGCTCAAGAGCCCCTCAATAGCCAGGCAAAATGGTGTGCAAATCCTTAACTCTTCATGAGTCAGAGATAAAAAGAAGAGGAAGAAAGGGAGAATTCAAGCACACACATAGACACACAGACAGCATGCACACTACATGAAGCAGAAATGGTTTCACCAAATTTCGTGAACCTTTTATAGTTTTTAGACCAAAAGTTCTCTAAGGAAGAATTACCTCAGACAAAATGTTACACACAAGGGCAGTTACAGAAGGATGCCGATAGTAAGTTCAAAGCAGTGTTTCGTTCTATAAGCTCATTAGAAGTTTAAAGCCACAGTTTTATATTACTTTGTTTTATCCTAGCACACACCTGTGGCTTCTATGGGAAAACTCTGCTAATCAAGGTTGAAGTCCACCATGACCTGATAGCCTCTAGGCTCAGCAGGATATGGGATACTCCCCTCATTGGCAGGGCTTGTCTTCTCTTACCTTTTTTGGGAAATTCTAAGTCCCCACAGAAGGCTTTACCTGAGGAATGTCATGCAGCTTCAACTAGATTACAGGATCAATTTCCTTTCTCCTGATAAAGCCTGCTTGGCCATCACTTGAGATTCTTGAAATGCTTCCCAATGTTGATAAGGTACTTGGTGTCATATATTCCCAGCCAATGACTTTGGTCATCCTGGATGTTCCTTTTCAGTCTCTCAACTTAGAAACCTTAAGATACCCCATGTAAAGTTGATCTGCCTACTGATTGCTGGTCCTGGTGTGGTCATTCACCATACATACTCACAGGGCTTCTAAAACTCCTGCTTACTGTCTTTGCTTCCTTTGCCCTTGCGGTTCAGAATCAGCTGACCCAGGAGGGCAGGGAGAGCCCCGGCTTCATCCTTGGACCTGGTCTAGAATGAATGTCTTTCCTTGATCATAGATCTGTCTCAAGCCTGTTTCTCTCTCTCTCTCTTTTTTTTAATTTATTTTTTAATTTTCTATATTCTTTGTTTACATTCCAAATGATTTTCCCTTTCCCGGTTCCCCCCTCCCCCTAAGTCCAATAAGTCCTCTTCCCTCTGCCAGTTCCCCAATCAACCCCCTCCCACTCCTCTGTCCTGGCAATCTCCTACAATGCATCAAGCCTTTCCAGGACCCGGTCCCTCTCCTTCCTTCTTCTTGGGAATGATTTGATATGTAGGTTGCGTTTTGGGTATTCTGAGCTTCTGGGCTAATATCCACTTATCAGTGACTGCATTCCATGTGTGTTCTTTTGTGAATGAGTTACCTCACTTAGTATGAAGTTTTCCAGTTCCAAACATTTGCCTAAAAATTTCATGAATTCATTGTTTTTAATGGCTGAGTAGTATTCCATTATGTAAATATACCACATTTTCTGTATCCATTCCTCCATCGAGGGAGATCTGGGTTCTTTCCAGCTTCTGGCTATTATAAATAAGGCTGCTATGAGCATAGTGGAGCATGTGTTCTTATTGCATGCCGGGGAATCCTCTGAGTATATGCCCAGGAGTGGTATAGCAGGGTCTTCCGGAAGTGTCATGCCCAGTTTTCTGAGGAACCACCAGACTGATTTCCAGAGTGGTTGTACCATCTTGCAATTCTACCAACAGTGGAGGAGTGTTCCTCTTTCTCCACATCCTCACCAACATCTGCTGTCTCCTGAGTTTTTAATTTTAGCCATTCTGACTGGTGTGAGGTGAAATCTCAGGGTTGTTTTGATTTGCATTTCCCTAATGACTAATGATGTTGAACATTTCTTAAGGTGCTTCTCAGCCGTCTGAAGTTCTTCAGGTGAAAATTCTTTGTTTAGCTCTGTACCCCATTTTTAATAGGGTTATTTGGTTTTCTGGGGTCTGACTTCTTGAGTTCTTTGTATATATTGGATATTAGCTCTCTGTCGGATGTAGGGTTGGTGAAGATCTTTTCCTAATTTGTTGGTTGCCGTTTTGTCATTTTGATGGAAAGCTCAATGTATTCCTTACTATGCAGCCTTTACTTACTATTCTATTCTTGATTCTAACTTTATTACCTTTTTTCTGGCAAAACCACTGAAACTGTCTCCTTAAATTTTCTTCTTACAATTATTTGAATTGAGTCAGAAATTCTATAAAGTCATCTTCATGTTGATCTGCAGGGAAATTGCCCAATGAGGTAGGCTGATGCCCAGGAATCATCAGGCTATGTAATAGAGATGGGAAAGGCACATCGGCAGCAAGAAGAAATCCTGGGATGAAGTCTCTAAGGACCCTGCATTCTTAGAGCTCACCCATCACAGACCATGCAAAAGAGTGGGCCGTCTCCAGAAAATTCACCGTATGCCTTTAGTCTTTTCTAGATGGCTTCTTGACAGTTAAGTGCCTTTTTGATTCGAGGAAAGTGCAGAATGTTCTCTTAGATCAATCTTTGCTGTTCTCTAGCACATGCTGCTGTTAGGGTATTATCTTATTGATAACATGGTTTGCTGGAAATGCTTATGATAGGAATTGGGTTATCTTAGGGTGAATATGATGCATATTAGATGAGGTCACAGGTTGGAAAGTACTATAAAATACAAACAATGAAGCCTATTAAAAGAAAAATATTGGGCTCAGAGAGTGAGGACACTAACTGCTCTTCCAGAGTCCTGAGTTCAATTCCCAGCAGTCACATGGTAGTTCACAACCATTTATAATAAGAGCTGTCATCCATTTTTGGCATTCAGGCATATATTCAGGCAGATACTGTGTATATAATAAATAGATAGATAGATAAATCTTTTTAAAAATGCAAAGTATAAGTATTGTTTTAAAAGACCTTTTTAATTATATTATACTGTTAAGGAGTTTTGTTGTGTTGAGGATTGGACCTGGATCCTCCTGCATGGTGGGAAACTTCACTTTCACCAGCATTCTACCCAGCCAAGCAGAGTTACCTTTTAAGAGACAAAAATGAATCCAGTGCTTTATGAAAATCTGAACAGCCATAGAAATAGAAAGTAAGTAAAAAACCTAAGTGTAGCACATTTGTTTTATGTGTAAAAAGTGGTCAAATTAAAAATAATTATTAAAAATTAACTATGGGGAATAAACGTTAGAAATTTCCTTTTCATGCCTTTGTAAACAGTTATAATGCAAAATGTTTTCAGATGGTTCAGTGCCAACTATTTTAGCATATATATATGTGTGTGTGTGTATGTGTTTTATATATGTGTGTATACATATACATGCACCATATATATACATATGTATGTATGTATGTATATGTTAAAACAGATCTTAGGAAAATAAACACTGAAGCATCTGAGATATGTGTGAATATGGGAATAGACAGTGAAACTGTGACGAGGACAGTGAGAGGGGGGCAATAGTTACTGAGGAGCTGGAGAGAACAGCCTATGTAAGACATGAGAGCCGAAGGAGGCTACTGGGGGTGAAGGGTGCCAGGCAGGACAAGGTATCGGGAGAAGAGGAGAGGCAAGATTCAGCAAAACAAATGAACACAGTGTAATTCTTTATACAATAAATTTTAAAATAAGTAAAATTTAGAATAATGAAAAGGATATTACAGAATCCCCTTTCTGTAGTAACTGCATTGAGCCATGCCATCCACAGGGTGGCAGCAAAGGGTTTCATTTGAACTGGGCAAGTTTTGACTCTTTAGTTTGGCCCACAATGTGTATACTACAACAGTCCATTGCTCTGATACTGAAGATATGGGGCCAGGCCCTTAATTTATACCTTAAAAAGCTTTCTTATAGACTAGAAAAAATATAAAAACCTCTACCTCTTATCTATAGACAGCTACTTGCTAGTAAATGTACATTATGAAGGTACGAGCTCTTGGGCTGGAGAGATGCCATGTCTCACAACCAAAAGAAAAGAAAAAAGAAAGGAAGGAAAGAAGGAAGGAAGAAAGGAAGGAAGGAAGGGAGGGAAGGAGGGAGGGAGAATGAGGCCTGTTGGTAGGCTGTCGGAGTAGTGGGTAGAAAGAACAATTGTTAATTAGGTCCCTTTCTAATAGGAAAAAAGAATTTTTTCAATCTTGGAAAAGAATAAACAAGGAAATAGCATTTGGAAAAGGAAATGCTTTTATTTGATTACCCATGTTGGGAAAGCTTAGTGGAAGATGAAAGTGTCAGTCTGTCATTAAGGACAAACCTTGACAATGCATCGGCAGCCAGGCAGTTAACTTTGGGGCAAGTGGACTGTCAGAAGAGGAGAGGCGGGGCTGCTCCGGCTCCCCAGTGCGGAGTGTGGTCAGCCACTTAGCAAACAGGGGAGAGCGGTGAACAGGCTGGTCTAGGGGAATTTTCATCATTTTTAGTTTGGCTAAGATATGGTGGCACAGTGGGTCTTACTCAAGCCTGATCCAATTCACATCTCTGAGGGGACACTTTGGAGAGAGAATTTTGTATTTCATAATTCTCCACATGATTCTAATGTGAGGCATTAGAATCCTCAGAGTTTTCAGGCAGGGCTCTGGAAAGAGGGACCAGAGACATAACAAACAACCCTCCAAACTCCTTTGGTTCCTTCTAGCCATTTTATTTCCCAATGGAAATTGATAAATGTCAAATTTGATCAAATTTTGGTGTTACACGGGATAATTGCCCTTGAATTAACAGACATAAAAGCTTTCTTCATGATGCAAAATCTAAATATCCAGAATAGGGAAGCTTGCTTCTGAAGAATTTCATCCTAAGATAAACATAAACTAATCCTTGTGGAGAACTTTTTAGGCCATTAAAGTCACGTGTGAGAACCACCTGCGTGAAGATCTGAGCATCCACAAAGCATGACCAATTAGTACTGCAGTGTAAAAGACTTTAAACTCTACAGATGACAACAACAGAAAGCTTGCGCGCTAGGTGATTTTACACATCAGCCTGAGCAGGCTTTGGTGAGAGTTTGGCAAAAGATGATAGTAGACGTTGTAGTGTGATTAATATTTACCATCAGCCAACTTAAAGGATACGAACATCCAATTCATCGCAAACCATAGGAGATGGAACTGAAGTTTCCAGGCTAGGAAGGATTCTTCCTTGTAGCACAGATGTTTTACCCTGATGTGTCTTATGGATGGATGGCAGACTTACCAGCTTCACAATAGGGTAAGTCTTATACCTTAAGACTTATATCCTCCATCACTGCCTTGAAGAACCTTGGCATAATGTAAGTCATTCTTAGAAACACAATAGAGTTGTTATCCTTCTATATAGTGAGGACTCAGATAAAGTTGATGCCTAAAGTTTATTGAGAGCTTATATGAAACATACCCAGTGGAATCATCTGTGGTTGACAGTAGATGAAGACACAAAATCATCTCTTACTGTTGGATAGCAGTGAGGAGTTATCCTATCAAAAGACAACAGCATCACAGGAAGTGGAGCAGCAAGGAGACAGTGATGAATGTAATAGCTGCACCCAAAACCCATCCTAAATGATGGGCCTTTAGCGTCAGTGCTTCTTAATATAAGAAAACACAGCAATCATGATTTCAATGAAACTAGGGAAACCCCACGTCAATTCGCTATGTAAATTTTGTTGACCACTTAGTAACAGAAGTATTCAGTTCTACCTGATCAAACATAAAAATACCTGACTAAACTGGAGCAGTTTGCAGTAGTTCAGAAATGATTTGTGAATGCAATTTCTCATCTCAAAACAGGGCATGGTTTCCTCCAAATCAACAGAGCGGTAAGTCTGGGCAGCACTCACACAAAGGCTCTATCTATTAGATAAATACATCTGGGAAACGATGACTTAAATACAGTAAATGACGGCTCACCAAAGGAAAAGTATATTTCTGAAACAACTTGATTCAAGAATCTGTCCTTCAGTAGTGTTGGAGTTTGGTGTCTCTGCATGGCATGGATCCCAAGATCCATCACTGGTTGGCCTTTCTTTCAGTGTCTGCTCCATTTTTGTCCCTGCATTTCCTTTAGACAGGAACATTTCTGGGTTAAAAATTTTGAGATGGGTGGGTGTCCCCACCCTCAACTGGGGTCATGTCTATCTACTGGACGTGGTCTCTTCAGTTTCTATCTCCTCACTGTTTGGCATTTTGGCTAATGTCTTCCCCATTGGGTCCTGGAAGCTTCTTGCATCCCTGGTGTCTGGAACTTTCTAGTGCCCCACCCGAAATGTCCTCAACACCGATTGCTGCATATTTATATTCATTCACTCTGGACTTCTCTCCTGCCTCTTCCCATACCTGATCCTACTTCCCCCTTCCCCTATCTCACCCATCCTTCTTTTTTTTTTTTTTTTGATATTTTTTTTATTTTCTATATTCTATGTTTACATTCCAAAGGCTTTCCCCTTTCCCAGTTCCCACCCACCATACTTCCCATAGTTCCTCTGCCCCCCCAACTGTTCCCCAATCATTCCCCCTCCCCCCTCGGTTTCTTTACTAAACTGGATGCAATCTTTACAGGCCCAGGGTCCTCTCCTTTCTTCTTCTTGGGAATCATTTGACTTGCTATTTGTGTCTTGAGTATTTAGGGCTTCTGGGCTCATTAATATCCACTTATCAGTGATTGCATTTCATGTGCATTCTTTTGTGATTGGGTTAATTCACTCAGGATGATATTTTCCAGGTCTAACCATTTACCTACAAATTGCATGAATTCATTATTTTTAATTGCTGAGTAGTATTCCATTGTATAAATATACCACATTCCCCTGCATGCAATAAGGACACATGCTCCACTATGTTTATAGCAGCCTTGTTTATAATAGCCAGAAATTGGAAGGAGCCCATCCTTCTTGATAAGCTTCATAAGTTCTGTGAGTTGTATTGTGGGTATTCTGAGCTTTTGGGCTAATATACACTTATCACTGAGTACATACTATATATGTCCTTTTGGGTCTGGGTTACCTCACCCAGGATGATATTTTTTATTTCAATCCATTTGCCTGGAAAATTCACGATGTCCTTGTTTTTAATAGCTGAGTAGTATTCCATTGTGTAAATGAACCGCATTTTCTGTATCCATTCTTCCATTAAGGAACAGCTGGTTGTTTCCAGCTTCTGGCTATTATAAATAAGGTTGCTATGAACATAGTGGAGTATGTGTCCTTGTGATATGATGAAGCATCTTTTGGGTATATGCCCAGGAGTTGTATAGCTGGGTCTTCAGGTGGAACTATTTCTAATTTTCTGAGGAACCGTCAGGTTGATTTCCAAAGCAGTTGTACCAGCTTGCAATCCCATCAACAGTGGAGGAGTGTTCCTCTTTCTCCACATCCTAACCAGCATCTTCTGTCACTTGAGTTTTTGATCTTAAAAATTTTATTGGTGTAAGGTGGAATCTCAGGGTCATTTTGATTTGCATTTCCCTGATGACTAAGGATGTTGGACATTTCTATAAGTGTTTCTTGGCCATTCCAGATTCCTCTGTTGAGAATTTTTTGTTTAACTCCATATCCCATTTTTAATTGGGTTATTTGGTGTTTTGGGATCTAACTTCTTGTGTTCTTTGTATATTTTGGATATTATCCCTCTATTGGATGTAGGGTTAGTAAAGATCTTTTCCCAATTTGTAGGTTGCCATTTTGTCCTATTGACAGTGTTCTTTGGCTTACAGAAGGTTTCAGTTTCATGAAGTCTCATTTGTCAATTGTTGATCTTATATCCTGAACCATTGGTGTTCTGTTATGGAAATCCTTCCTGTGCCAATGTGTTCCAGACTATTTCCCACTTTCTCATGTATTAGATTCCTTGTATCTGGTTTTATGTGGAGGTCCTTGATCCACTTGGACTTGTTCTTTGAACAAGAAGATAAAAATGGATCAATATGCATTTCTCTACATGCTGACAGTCAGTTAGACCAGCTGATGACAAGATGGGCTTGCAGACAGGAGCCCAGCATGACTGTCCTCTGAGAGCCTCTGACAGCAATAGACTAAGACAGATGCAGATTCTCACAGCCAACCATTGAACTGAGCCTGGGGACCCCAATGAAAGAGTGAGGGGAAGGACTGAAGGAGCTGAAGGGAATTGCATCCCCATAGGAAAAACAACAGGTCCCTCAGAGCTCCTGTAGACTAAATCCCCAACCAAAGTGTATACATGAGCTGGTCCATGGCTCCAGCAATATACATAGCAGAGGACTGCCTTGTCTGGCATCCATGGGAAGGGATGTGTTTGGTCCTGTGGAGGATTGATGTCCCTGAGAAGGGAAATGCAAAAAATGGTTGAGGTGGGAGTAGCTGGGTGGGTGGGGTATGCTCTTAGAGGCAAAGTGGAGAGGGGATACAGTGAAAGGTTCGGGGAGGCAGGACTGGGAATGAGGACAACATTTGAATGTAAATAAATCAAATAATTAATAAAGAAATGTCTAATTGTCGATCAAGGAATAAATAAAATGTGGTGTCTACAAAATAAGGAATATTGTTATGTTATTCACTCTAAAAAATAAAAAAATTATAATGTGAAAATAATCTACCTTCATATAAGCCCACCGATCCTTTATGCAGTGTTAATCGGTAGGATCTACCTTTCCTGCTTTATGCTTTCTATGACCTTGTGAACTAGTTCTTTTTCTAGTCTATCTGACTAGACTGCCTGACTATGTAGGTGACAGTTGAATATGGACATCGTGCCCTCTCAAGAATGTCTCCATTTGAAGTTAATTTCTCATTTTAGGACCTTTGTATCCCACACAGCTGTGGTACACTTTCTACCACAGAGGCTACAGATGTGTCAGTGTGTTAAGTACTCCCCTTGGCATGATGAATGAAATTCCCATTGTGGACTTAGAATCTTGGAGAATGACAGGGTTGCTTGTGCTTAACTTAATTCTAATTGTGTATGCCATACAGTACGTTTCATATTTACTGTGTAACTACATCTGCCACAAAGTATTCCCTACGGCAATTAACTCTATATAGAGAAGGTTTTCCTTGGCCTTTATTAGCTTCACAGATATATTTGTTCCAAAAGTATCCTGTCTTCCAGGAAGAATATAGAATCAGGGCATGCTCATTTTCTCGGAGTAAAGAATGTATCGGAATTCATGCATATTCTAAGTACATAATAAATTAAGCTCAGCTGAAAATTTGTGGTATTCCAGAAACTACTTGCTAAGTTGTTTTCAGGAGTCATTAGCAAAAGTAAAAACCCAACCCAAAACATAAGCAAACAAAAATCCCAAGCCTCCCTTCCCCATTCATGTTGAGGAGACTTTTCATTCGCAAGACAGATAGACACTACAGAATTAACTTCTGTAACTCACAGCTGGATGTGAGCAGGTGCTTCCAGGAGTTAGTTTACTTTTAAGAAACGAGATATTCCAGACTCTTTGTTAGCAAGCAAGCTAACTTTTTCTCAGTGGTACCTATGAAGTCTGAAAAATAGTCTGGGAACAGTGTTGAGCCCGCTGGGGATTGAAGAGTTGATGCTAAGGTCGGAGTCTCTGAAATAGCAGAGGTCTAGTGGGAAGCCTGGCTTGTGTCGCTGGCTAGCTCAGATAGCTAGCACTGTATGGAATGAAACAACAGCCATTCTGAAGAGCAGAGTCGTTCTGCATCATAATTAGAGTTTGCACTGGATTTCAATTTATTTTTTTATAATTCACCAAAAACATTGTAGCTAGGAAAAATGGAATTATCTTGGCAGACTTCTTGTAAGGCCATCTCTGTAGTATTTCCTTGATTTTATTATCAGCAGCAGTTTTCCAGAGTAGTCCAGTTCTAGGTCTGTGAGAAAATGGGAATAAACAGTGCAAAAGAGAAACATTAGATGCATACAAGGAAAGATATATTATTTTTATGTTTATTATAAAGATAAAACT